>ML662442.1:34385712-34749973 GCA_007570785.1 Antilocapra americana | reverse complement strand
GTGTGTGTGTGTGTGTGTGTGTGTGTGTGTGTGTGTGTGTGTGTGTGAGATCAGTGCGTGCTGCATGCTAGCCGTGTCTGACTCTTTGTGACCCCGTGGACTGGGGTCCCCCAGGCTCCTCCATCCATGGGATTTTTCCCAGCAAGAATACTGGAACAGATTGCCATTTCCTTCTCCAGGGGATCTTCCTGAACCAAGAATCAAAACTGCATCTCTTTCACCTGCTGCATTGCAGGCGGGTTCTTTATTGAGTAATGGAATATTAATCAGCATAGTAATGAAATAATGCCATTTGCAGCAACGTGGATGGACCTAGAGATCATCATACTAAGTGAAGTCGGAGAAAGAAAAATATTATATAATATTACTTATATATGGAATCTAAAAAATTACATAAATGAACATTTTTACAGGATGGAAATAGACTCAGACATATAAAACAAATTTATAGTTACCATAGGGAAGAGTGGGAGGAGGGGGGAGACAAATTAGGAGTTTAGTATTAACATATACACATTAATATATATAAAATAAACAAGGGCCTACTGTACATTCCAGGGAACTATATTAGAACTATATTCAATATTTTAACCTATAATGGAAAATAATCTGAATATATTTTTATATAAAATATAAATATATTTATATATAATATATATATTTCAGATTCTTATATATATTTATATTTACAAATATATATTTAATGTATTATTTTATATATTAATTTAATGTATACACATATAATATATAAAATATATTATATATATAAATATATATACTATATACATGTTTTCAGATACTTATATATATATAACTGATCACTTTGCTGTACATCTTAGACTAAGATGACATTGCAAATTAACTATTTTAATAAAAATGGTTAAAAAACTATTAGGAAACAAAATATATATATTAATTTGTATTTCTATGATTGCTAATGAAATTAAACAACTTTTTACATGTTTATAGGCTATTTAGATTTCTTTTTCTGTAAACTGTTCACTTTTTTGGGGGGGTGCTTTTCATTCTGTTTTTGTTTTCATAATCATTTGTAGGTTTCTTCACATTTTATAGACCCAAATTCTTTGTGGGGAATATATATATATAAACACACACATATACTTATATATATTTGGGATACATACACATATATGATGAAATGTGGTCCACTAGAGGAGGGAATGCAAACCATTTCAGTATCCTTGCCTTGAGAATCCCATGAACAGTGTTTGTGGTATCCTTGTTAAACAAAAGATTTAAAATGTAATGCTCTATTTGGCCTCTGATTTACACATTTAATGCCTTGTTTAAGAAAATTCTCCTTCCCTAAGGTCATTGTTATATACTCTTATTTTGTCTTAAAGAGTTGCAAATGTTTGTGCTTGGTCTCTAATCCATCTGAAAATTATTTTTGTATATATTTATTAAATAGATCTTCCTTTTCCACTAATCTATAATTTCTCAGAGGAAGAACTATATTTGTATTAGCTTTCATTTTCTAGAATTTTATATAAATGAAATCATAGAGTAGGTACTATTATTTGTATAGCTTTTAAAAGTTAGCATAAATGGTTTTGATATTTGATATTGAAAATGTCACAATTTGATATTCATCCAGGCTGTCAAGCACATCAATATTTTATTTCTTTTTATTTCTAAATAGTATTCCACTGCATGGACCTGTCACAGTTTGTTTATACATTCACTTACCAAAGGATATTTGAATTGGTTTCAGTTGAAGTTACTACATATAATTTGTAACAGTTATGTACAAACCTCTATCAGAAGAAATGCTTAAATACTCTTGGATAAATACCTGGGAGTGAAATGCCTGGGTTATATGGTAGGTGTTTTACTTTTTATGAAACTGCCAAATTATTTGTCACATAGGTTATACTATTTTATATCCCCACTAGCAATGTATGAGAATTACAGTTCCTCCATATCTTTGTCAATATTTAGTGTGTTGGAGGCTCCTTTTTGTGTCATTTTCTCAGCTTAGCTGTATAAATTCAAACACCAAACTAACATATGAAGAGGCAAAATGTTAGAAATTGCTAGAGAACACTTGACCTTCCCTAACCAGAGCAAAAGCTTTCCTTATTATCTTCCTAAACAGGGATGTGGACTTATTTTTGTCAGCCATTTCATTGATGAAATGGCCTCCCACTTTGGGTGAAGGTCCCAATTTTTAAATTCCTAACTTTCATGGACCAAAAGACTCATCTCCTAGGCCTGCATGGGGAACCAGATTATTGAGGCAAGCAAATCAATCCTGCTTCTCATCTCCCTTCCCAGCTAGAATCAATTTCCGTTTTCCCTCCAATTCCCATAGTCACTACTGGAGTATTTCCCTCTTTAATTTTGCTCTTGGAAAAACTGTACCTGACTCATTTATTAGCATTCATTTATACATATTTACTATTCTGGGTCACTCTACAGGAAAATAAAACTCCTAGCCAACTGAAAAAAAATATATTCTTCTACATCTGCTTTGTCATAAGCTGAACAATTAGATTAAATTTGAAAAGTAAAAGAAAATAAAAACTTTGGAGCACCACTGTTCATAAAGGCCAAGAGGTGAAAGCAGCTCAAATGTCCACTGACAGATGAAGGTATAAACAAAATGTGATATATACACAACACAAAATATCATTTAACCTTAAAAAAAAGCGGGGGGGCATCTTGCCACATGGTGCAATGTGGATGATCCTTGAGGATATTATGCTAAATGAAATAAGCCATAGGCACAAATATTATATGATTCCTCTAACATAGGGAACAAAGTAATCAAACTCATAGAAAGAGAAAGTAGAATGGAGGTTGCTAGGGCCTGGGGAGAAGGCGAAAGGAGAAAATGTTGCTTAATGAGTAGAGAATTTCAAATTTACAAGATGAAAAAGTTCTGGAGATATCTTTCACGATAATGTGAATGTACTTTATGCTACCAAACTATACCCTTAAAAATTGGTTAAGATTGTAGGTTTTTAATGTGATGTGTTTTTAACCACAATAAAAATAAATAACAGCTTCGGGTAGTTTTCCACCAGTTTTAAGAAATGTATTCCTGTTTCTTCTGAAATAGGAAGATTACTAACCTTTCCCACAAATATTGGCATGCATATTTATTGAAGCTTTTGAGCAATACCAACAACAATAGCTCCACTGTGATGGATTTCTGAATACTGAATGAGGCAAAGAGAATTTTAAAAGATTTGGACTCACTGTAACCTCTACTCACTGAAGTTCAGATTCCATTGCTCAAAGGGCAGATGAGTTTCCTACTTCCCAGATGTCAGCCCAAGCATGGGATTTCTTTCTCTCTCTTTTTTTTTAAGCTTAAAGGCAACTCTCTCTAAATTTTCTTTATCAGGAATGAAGCTCAAAGGAAATGGCTCTCTGTAAACTATGATAGTTTCTTTATATGAGACAGTTGTATATATTCAATTCTGATTATCTCAAAACTTATGGGTAAAAAGTAGTTAACTTTAGTTCACAATTTTTCTAAAAATATGAAAACCTAAGCACAGTCTTATTTATTTCAAAGCAGGAATAATACAAATAGCTTTATCAGAAATATGCACAGAATATTAAAAGAGGAATATTATTTCAGGAATTTTATGTGCAATACCAAGATAGGTGGTCATGAATATTCAATTAATCATTTCAGGCTGTCTTTGTGAAGACAGTTATATAACCTTCTCCATTAACTTCTAATTATGAAGCGTAGATATTTTCTGAGGTAGAAAGAGAAAAGTCCATTAAAAGCCTTTTAGTATATTTAGTAACTATATTCTTTGATTCACTTCACAGAGTATATCTTCTGAATAGTATTTTTTAAATAAGTCTGAATTTGTGTTTCTATGTTCCTGTTAAAGTCTACTCAGCAGGATAGAGTTCTGAGTTAAAATTTTAAAAAGAGAGAAAAAATATTCTTGTCAGCAAAATTCTTTCCACAAACAACTTTTAGGAATCTGGTACAGCTGTTAGAGTAAAACTACATAGCTTTTATCTTGAGAACTTTTAAGAATAGATTTAACTCATTTCAGGAATAAGGATATCAAAGCAGTGAAATGTTTCTGCATCACCTCTCTTGGACCTTCCATTTATCTTCTGAATTCCTGTTAATACTTATAATTTGCAATAATTCTCTCATTATTCTAAGAAGTAATGCTCTCTGAGTTTTCAGAAGCAAGTAGTTGGAAACAGGAAATTTAATGTTTGTATTTATAACATAAAGTGATTAAAATGTTTCCTAAGACTATAAAATTAAAAAAAATACAAAAGAAGTTTTTAAAAATCATTTTCCGTATAATAAATCAAAAGGTCAAGTACAGCTTTTAGATATTTTTTCCTGCATCTGATTTTACCTACACTCTAAATGGCAGAGTGGTTTCAACTTTATTTATTTATTTTACTATTTTTAAAAGTCTATCAGATTAGGCATTAAAATTATTTTTTATTTTATATTGCAGTAGACTTGATTAACAATCATGTGTTAGTTACAAGTGTATGGCAAAATGATTCAGTAACACCCACACAAGTACCCATATTTTTCAAATTCTCTTTCCATTTAGGTTATTACAGAATATTGAGCTGAGTTCCCTGTGCTATACAGTAGGTCCTTGTTGGTTAACTTACAGGTAACTTTAATGTTACGTCTTTTATTTTATTAGATAGAAGATACTGTAAAACAGGTCCAGAATTTTAGTGAACCTCATATGACACTAAATAATTTGAATTACCACAGATTGCTTTAACATAAAATTATCCTCAAAACAATTTCAAAATTTCCCTATATGGAGTATATGGGGCAGCAGGACGAGATAGGAAAATAACAATTTGGATCGGAAGCCAGAAGGCCTGTATTCATTTGTCAGCTTCCCTATAAAAGTCTCTCTACCTTAGACTTACCGCTTTCTTTCTTATAAAATAGATTTTAAAAATTGCCCTTCCATGTTATCAGACTGTTAACAAAATCAAATAAGAATATGAACAAAGCAAATTAAAACCATAGCAGTTTAGAAACTCCAAGTCATTCTATACCCTGGGTTTATTATACTTACAATGAACTTAGAATCACAGATTTTTAGCTCTAGAATAGAACAGAGAATATTTTCTAATTCCAGGTTTCCTAAACATTTTTAGGTCATAGAACTTACTGGAAACTTGATGAAAGTTCTAGATATTATACCAAGAAAAATACACATATCCATAGGCAAACAGAACATTAAATGTAACTTCACGCATTACATGCATCCCAGGTATGAATGTCTGATCAATTGCAATGCTCTATTATGTAGAGTATTGAGATGTAGAGAAATGAAGTGACATAATTCAAGTCGGAAATTTTATGGCAGAGATGAGTCTAGAAGGCAAGCCTTCCCTATGAGGGAAAATAAATTCAAAATCTTAAAATTCTCCAAATGAGTCCTGTATGATTTCACTGGAGACTTCTACCAAATGTTTAAAGAATTAACACCAATATACATAATCTTATGAAGATAATGCAAAAGGGGTCATTTCTCAATTTGTTTTATGAAGCCAGTATTACTCTAATAACAAAAAGAAATAAAGGCAGTACCACAACATGAAAAACTACAAACTAATATCTCTCATGAGTATAGCTGCAAAGCTACTTAACCAAATAATAGCAAGTGAAATTGAGTAGTATATAAAAAGAATTATACCTGATGAAAAGTAAGATTAACCCAGGGATGCAAAGCTGGATTAATATTTGAAAACCAATTAATGTAATCTACTATATTAACAAGTCAAAGGAGAAAAACACATTATCATTACAAACTGATACAAAAAGCATTTGATAATATTTAATACCTGACCATGAGAGAAATTCACAGCAAATTACAGGCAAACTTCCTAAAATATAAAAAAACTACATATTACATCATATGTAGTAGTAAAAAAACTGAGTGCTTTCCCCTAAGATCTGGAACATGGTAAAATATCTAGTCTTATTTAATATATTACAAGAGATTCTTGACCATTCTAGAAGGTGGAAATAAAAGGAAGTAAATGCATAAAGATCATAAAAGAAGACATGAACTGTCCTTATCTGCAGATGACATAATTATTTATAGAGAAAATCCCAAGAACTCTATGAAAACATTCCTAGAAAGAAAGAATACCTGATTTCATCAAGATCACAAAATACAAAATCAATATAACAAAATTAATTTTATTTCCAAAATGACCAATAAATACATGGAAACCAAAATTTAAAATATGATACCCTTTATAACCATTTAAAATCTCATAAAGGTCATAAATGACAAGTCTAATGCTAACATGATACTCAATGAGGAAAAGATGAAATCTTTTCTCTAACATCAAAAATAAGACAAGGATGTTAACTCTGTCTACTTTCATTCAACATAGTATTGGAAGTCCCAGAAAAATCAATGAAGCAAGAAAACTAAATTTAAAAAGCATCCAAGTTGGAAAGGAAGAAATAAAAATGTCATTATTTGCAGGCAACATGATACTATACATAAAATCCCTAAGAATCCTCAAAAAAAAAAAACCTGTCAGAACTAACAAAAAGTGCAATAAAGTTGCAGAATACAAAATCAATATGCAAAAATCTGTTGTATTTCTATTCACAGATAATAAACTACCATAAAGAGAAATCATCTCCAAATGCATCAAAAAGTATGAAATACCGAGAAATGCATTTAATCAAAGAGATGAGAGAACTATACTGAAAATAAGACATTAATGAAAGAAGTTTAATAAGACACAAATAAATCAAAGGCATTCCAAGTTTATGGATTAGAAAAATCCAATATTTGTTAAATTTCCATACTACCCAAAGAATCTAGAGATTCAGTGCAATCCCAGTGAAAATTTCAATAACGATTTTCAAATAAATAGAAAAATTCCCCAATTGGTATGGACTCACCCACACAAATAGTGAAAATAAACAAAGCATCATCTCTGATTTCAAACTATGTTGCAAAGCTATAGTAATTAAAGTAGAATAGAATTGGTACAAAAGCAGACCCATAGATAAATGTAACACAGTAGAGAACCCAGAAATAAACCCATGTGTATATGGTTAATTAATTGATGACAAACAAGTCAAGGCTATTGAATAGGGAAATGAAAGTCTATCCAAAAAGCAGTGATGTAAAAATTGGACAGCCACATGCAAAAGAATGAAACTGGATCACTATCTTACATCATACACAAAAATCAACACACAATGTGTTAAAGACTTGAGTGCGATACCTGAAACCATGAAACTCCTAGAAGAATATATAGGCAACACAGACTATGGTGATTTATTTTAATCTGACCATAAAGTAAAAAGTGTAAAAATAAATAAGTGGTTCTATGCCATACTAGAAAGCTTCTGTATGACAAAGGAAACCAGCAACAAAATAAATAGTCAACATACTAAATTAGAGAAAATATTTGCAATAATAAGAGGGTAATACAAAAAATATATGAAAATTTTATACAACTAAATATCAAACAAAACCAATCCTTTTTTAAAAAAATGGGCAGAATATCTTGGAAAAATATTTTTCCAAAGAAGATATACAGAATGCCAACATGTATGTAAAAAGATGCTCAATATCACTAAGCATAAGGGAAATGCAAATTAAAACCACAATGAGATACGACCTTAACACCTATCAGAATGACTTATTAAACAGACAACAAACAATAAGAGTCAGTGAGGAGGTAAATGAAAGAAAATTCTTGTGAGTTGTTGGTGGGAAAGTAAACTGTGTAACCAAAAGAGAAAACATTATGATGGTTCCTCAAAAAGTTAAAAATGGAACAACTATATGATCCAGCAAATTTCATGTCTGAGTATTTATCTAAAGAAAATGAAAACACTAAATCAAAAAGATATATGTAACCCTATATTCATTGCAGCATTATCTACAATAGCCAAAATATGGAAACAACCTAAAGCTGTCCATCAATGAATGAATGGATTAAAAAATGTATATATACATGCACACACACAAATGGAATATTATTCTGCCACAAAAAAGACAAAATAAAATCTCACTATTTCTGACAATATGGATGGAACTTGAAGCATTACAGCAAGTGAAATAAGTCAGAGAGATAAGGACAAGTGCCATATGATTTCTTAACCATGTGGAATCTAAAGCAAAATAAAACAAAACTGAGCTCACTGATACCGAGAACAGACTGGTAACTGCCAGAGGCAGATAATGAGGGTAAGAGAAATAGATGAATGAAGTTTAAAATACTTAGGTATTTCTAAATAAATAATGCTAAGTAAACTACATAACTATTTAGGTATATCAAACCAGTCAATGCTAAAGGAAATCAACTCTGAATATTCATTGGAAGGACTGATGCTGAAGCTCCAATACTTTAGCCATCTAATGCAAGGAGCCGACTCATTGGTAAAAACCCTGATGCTGGGAAAGACAGAAAGCAGGAGGAGAAGGGGACAGCAGAAGACATGATGGTTGGATGGCATCACTGACTCAATGAGTCTGAGCAAGCTTGGGGAGATGGTAAAGGACAAGAAACCCTGGCATCCTTTACCATCTCCATGGGGTCACAAAGAGTTGGATGTAACTGAGTGACTAACAACAAAAAATAAATAAGCAAAAGATGTATAGGACTTGCATGCTGAAAAATAAAACATTTATTGGAAAATCAAAGAAGCTCTAAATGGTATGGAGACATATACCATGTTCATGGACTGGAATACTTATCATTGTAAAAATACTAAATTTATTTAAATTGATATATGTCAAGATAATCTCTACCAAAATTAGAGCAAGGAGCAAGATATTTTATAGACTTAAATAAAGTTATTCTAAAATCTTATAAAGGCAAAGAAAGTAGAATAGATGTTTTAACAAGAAAAGAATAATAAACTTGAAGGCATCCCTCTGCACAATTTTAAGATTTTTATATACCTAATCTAATCAAAACAGTAGTGCTGGCAGAGTGATAAGCACATAATTAATGGAACAGAATAAAGAATTCAGAATTTAAAATACAGATGTAAATACCAGTATAGTCAACACGTTTTTTTTTTTTACTAAAGTGCAAAATAAGTTCAATGGAGGAAGAGGGAAAATAGCCTTTAAATAGTCTTTTGCCTGATATAACATAGGTTAAAAAAAAAAAAGACTCTCTAGCTAAACCTCATACCTTACACAAGCTTAACTCTAAATGAATCATAGTTAACAGTGAAACATCCAGAATAAAACAAGTGAGAAAATTGTTAAGGGCTGAGAGTTGGGGGATAATTTTTAGAAATAACCCAAATCATGATGAAGAAAGAAGAAAATAAACTGATAAAAAGGACTTCATTAAAATTAAAAATCTTTTTCCTACAAATGACCCTATTAAGTAGATACAAGGACTACACAATATCTGTCAATGACACATGACAAAAAATTTGTATCCAGGATTTTGAAAGCATCCTTAAAATATAACTGTAAAAAGCAAACAATATAATCAAAAAGTGAGCAAAGTACATGTGACGACATTTCACCAAACAGGGTTATGTAAATGGAAAAAAAAAAAAAAGGAAAAGAAAAAACACGAAAAGACCTTAAACTTCAGGAGTCATTAGGAAAAGGCAAATATGAACATGATGTGATCTTATAAAGCATATATATTAGAGAACTAAAACAGCAAAATAGTGATTACATAAAATTCTGGCAAAGATGCAATAAAATTGAGTTCCTCATACATTGCTGATAGGAATGTAAAATGGATAAGCCACTGTGAAAATTGGTCTGGCAGTCTCTTTGAAACGTTATACTACATTTATCACATGACTCAAGATTCACACTGCTGGGCATTTTTCCCAAATAAATGAAAAATCCTGTGCATGAATGTTCACAGCTGCTATATTTGGGGTAGGAAAAAATGTCACAATCAAAATGTCCCTCAATATGTAAACAGGTAAATACAATGTCATGTCTACATCATGGAATACTACTCAAGAATAAAGGTAAATGTTTATATAAACAACTAGAATATACTGCAAAAGCATTATACTGAGTCAAAAAGAAAATCTCAAAAGATCACATATTATATGATTCCCTCATATAATGTCTACCAAATTACAAAACTATAATATAGAAAACAGATTAGTGTTTGGCAGGAATTAGGGATGTCTAGAGGATAGAGAATAGCTATGAAAATATAGGAGTAGGATGAAGTAAATATTTGTGGTTATGGCCTAGTTGATTGCACAAATATTTAACAACATACTTGATTGTAGTGGTGGTTACACTACTATTCCCAAGTGATAAAGTCATTTAGAACCTCCTAAAGTCAAAAGTGATTTCAGTTAGATTTAAGGAATGTAATATACAAAAGCAATTTAATTTCTATATACCACCAATAAACTGAGAATGAAATTAAGAAAAAAATAGAATCTACAGTAACATTAAAAAAAAAACATTATTTAGCAATATATTTAAAAATTCTGTTCAAGATCCCTATACTAAACCTCTCCAACATAAGACATTAAAGAAATCCTAAATAAATAGAGATATATACCATGTTCATGGATTTGAAGACTTATTATTAAGATGTTAATGCACTGCAAATTTATCTATAGATTCAATGTGATCTCTTTCAAGAAATTTGTCTTTTATAGAAATTAATAAGCTGATTCTAAAAATGATATAGAAAAACTAAGGACCTAAAATAGCTAAAATGATCTTGAAAAGTAACAAATTCAGAGAAACTATATTACCTGATTTTAAAACTCAACATAAAGCCATAATAATCAAGATAATGTAGAATTTGTATACAGTCACAGATAAATGAAACAGAACAGTGTTTTCAAAAATGAACCCACACAGGTATGACTAATTACATCTTTTGACATGAATGCCAATATAATTCACTGAGGAAAGAATAGACTGTTCAACAAATAGTGCAGGAACAACTGAATATTCATACATTTAAAAACAAAACCAACAAACCAAACAAAAACTTTGATCTCTATTTCATATATAAAACTTAAATTGAAATGTAAAACAGACTCATGCATAAAAATGAAAACACCTAAACATAAACATCTGTTAAGATGTTAACCATCATTAGTAACTAGTGAAATGTTAATTAAGAGCATTATGTCTCATACTCAAAATATTTAAAATTTAAAAGACTGGTAATACCAACATACGGAGGATATGGAGCCACTGTAATTTGCATATATTGTCTGTGTGAGTGTAAAATGCCATCACCACTCTGAAAAGTAACTGACAGTTTATTAAAAACATACCTACACTCTGACCCATCAATTTCACTCCTAAGAATAATAGAAAACATACATCCACAAAGTACCAATATAAAAAATTCAGAGAAACTTTAGTCATAATAAATAATAAATGCAAAACAATGAAGTATCCACAATGGAAAAATGAAGAAAATAAGTGTAACACTTTATAACAGAATTCCACTAAGCAATTAAAAAGAATGAACCAGTGATACATGCAATGATCTGGGGGGAAAAATCTCAAAACATTATGTTGAGTGAGTAAATACAGAAAGAAAATAATTCATACTGCATTATGTAAATTTCATGAACTTTAAGAATAAGCAAAAATAGCAGATGATTTTGGGTTGCGGGAAGGAACTAGGGGAAAAGGACATGAGGATATTTCTGGGGTAAAATAAATATTCTACATGATGTTCTTGATGGTCAGATGACTGATTCTATTGTTTGCCTAAAAACAATAGAATGGGAAAGACTAGAGATCTCTTCAAGAAAATTAGAGATACCAAGGGAACATTTCATGCAAAGATGGGCTCAATAAAGGATAGAAATGGTATGGACTTAACAGAATCAGAAGATATTAAGATTGGGCAAGAGATAACCACAATGATGTGATCACCCACCTAGAGCCAGACATCCTATAGTGTGAAGTCAAGTGGGCTTTAGGAAGCATTACTATTAACCAAGCTGGTGGAAGTGATGGAATTCCAGCTGAGCTATTTCAAATCCTAAAATATGATGCTGTGAAAGTGCTGCACTCAATATGCCAACAAATTTGGAAAACTCAGTAATGGCCACAGGACTGGAAAAGATCAGTTTTCTTTTCAATCCCAAAGAAAGGTAATGCCAAAGAATGTTCAAAACAGCACAGTTGTGTTCATTTCTTATGCTAGCAAAGTAATGCTCAAAATCCTCCAAGCTAGGCTTCAACAGTGTATGAATCAAGAATTCCCAGATATTCAAGCTGGATTTACAAAAGGCAGAGGAACCAGAGATCAAATTGCCAATACCCGATGGATCATAGAAAAAGGAAGAGAATTCCAGAAAAACATCTACTTCTGCTTCATTGACTAAGCTAAAGCCTTTGACCGTGTGGATCACAATTAACTGTGGAAAATCTGAAAGAGATGGGACTACCAGACCTCCATACCTGCCTCCTGAGAAACCTGTGGGCAGGTCAAGAAGCAACAGTTAGAATAGGACATAGAACAACAGACTGGTTCAAAATTGGGAAAGGAATATGTCAAGGTGTATTTTGTCACCCTACGTATTTAACTTTTATGCAGAATATACCATGAGAAATGCTGGGCTGGATGAAGCACAAGAAGGAATCAATATTGCTGGGAGAAATAGCAATAATCTCAGATATGAAGATGATACCGCCCTTAAGGCAGAAAGCAAAGAGAAACTTAAGTGCCTCTAGATGAAAGTGAAAGAGGAGAGTGAAAAAACTGGCTTAAAATTCAACATTCAAAAAACTAAGATCACGGCATCTGGTTGCATTACTACATGGCAACTAGATGGTGAAACAATGGAAACAGTAACAGTCTTTAGCTTTTTTGGCTCCAAAATCATTGCAGATGGTGACTGCAGTCATGAAATTAAAAGACTCTTGCCCCTTGGAAAAAAGCTATGACAAACCTAGACAGCATATTAAAAGCAAAGACATTACTTTGCCAACAGAGGTCTATATAGTTTCTACTAGTCATGTATAGATGTGAGTTCAGTTCAGTCACTCAGTTGGGTCCAACTTTTTATGACCCCATGGACGGCAGCATGCCAGGCTTCCCTGTCCATCACCAACTCTCAGAGACTGCTCAAGCTCATGTCCATCGACTCGGTGATGCCATCTTCTGTCATACCTTTCTCCTCCTGCCTTCAATCTTTCACAGAATTGGGGTCTTTTCCAATGAGTCAGTTCTTCACATCATGTGGCCAAAATATGGGAGTTTCAGCTTCAAAATCAGTCCTTCCAATGAATAGTCAGGACTGATTTCCTTTAGGATTGCTGGCTTGGTCTCCTTGCAGTCCATGGAACTCTCAAGAGTCTTCTCCAATACCACAGTTTAAGAGCATCAGTTCTTCCATGCTCAGCTTTCTTTACAGTCTAGCTCTCATATCCATACATGACTACCAGAAAATCACAGTTTTGACTAGACGGACCTTTGCTGGCAAATTTGTACCTTTGTTGGATGTGAGTGCTGGAATATAAAGAAAGCTGAGCTGTGAAGAACTGATGCTTTTGAACTGTGGTGTTGGAAAAGACCCTTGAGAGTCCCTTGTACTTCAAGGAGGTCACCCAGTCAATCCTAAAGGAAATCAATCCAGAATATTCATTGGAAAGACTGATGCTGAAGCTGAAACTCCAATACTTTGGTCATTGGATGCAAACAGCTGACTCATTAGAAAAGACCCTGATTCTAGGAAAGGTTGAAGGCAGGAAGAGAATGGGACGATAGTGGATGAGATGGTTGGATGGCATCACTGACTCAATGGATATAAGTTTGAGTAAGCTCCAGGAGATGGTGACGGACAGGGAAGATTGGCATGCTGCAATCCATGGGGTCACAGAGTTGGACACAACTGAGTGACTGAACTACAACTAAACTCATTGAATGCTTTTCTGATGGCTCACCAGTAAAGAATCTGCCTGCAATTCAGGAGACCTGGGTTCGAGCCCTGGGTCAGGGAGGTCCCCTGGAGGATGGCATGGCAACACGCTGAAGTATGCTTGCCTGGAGAATCCCATATTCAGAGGAGCCTGGTAGGCTGCAGTCCATAGGCTTATACAGAGTCAGACATGACTGAAACAACTAAGCAGCAACAGCAAACTCACTGAACTGGAAGCTTTAACCTAAGACATTTTATTGTGTATAAATTTGACTTAAATAATCTTTTAAGAAGCAAAAAAAAAGAAAAGTCATTTTCCAGTGGTTAATCCTAAGCTGTTTATTGAAGGTTTATTAAATAAATCTTTAATTCCTATTACAGGGCTTCCCAGGTGGCACGGTGGTAAAGAACACAAGAGACATGAGTTAGATCCATGGATCAGGAAGATCCCCTGAAGGAGGAAATGGCAACCCATGCCAGTATTCTTGCCTGGAGAATCTCATGAACAGGAACCTGGTGGGCTACAGTCCACTGAGTCGCAAAGAATCAGATATGACTGAGTATTCACACACACAATAAAATTGCAATTATTAATAGTAATGTTTTGGGTAAACACTAAGTTTCAGTTTTCCCAAATACCCAGACTTTCCTATAGCTCAGTCGGTAAACAGTATGCCTGAAATGCAGACCAGGGTTTAATCCCTGCATCGGGAAGATCTTCTGGAGAAGGGAACAGCAATCTACTCCAGTATTCTTGCCTGGAGAATTCCATGGACAGAGAATCCTGGCAGGCTACAGTCAATGGGGTTGCAAAGAGCAGACACGACTGAACAAAACAAAACACACACACACACACACACACACACACACACACACACACACACGAAAACAAGGGCTTCCCTGCTTGCTCAGTTGATAAAGAATCTGCTTGCAATGCAGGAGACCCTGGTTCGATTCCTGAGTTGGGAAGATCTGCTGGAGAAGAGATAGGCTACCCACTCCAGTTTTCTGGCCTGGAGAATTCGATGGACTGTAAGTTCATGGGCTAGCAAAGAGTCGGACACGACTTTCACTTTCAAATACGATAAAAGGAAAGGATTCTCTGAATTTGACTGAATGATATTATACAAAATGTTGAGTTTCATTTTTCACATTTGGTAAATATTTTCTTTTTTGGCTGAACAGGCTCCATAGAACCAAACCAAGCAATTGTAGAACAAGGACAGTTTGCTGGACTTGAAGTCAGACAACCTGAGTTTCCTTCTAGCAAAAGTATTTGATGATTCTGTTTATGAGAAGTTTCCAGCTGGCTATCACTGCTGAAGCTCCCTAAAACTACAAATATGTGTCTAATACAGAGAATCATCTGTACTCTATGGTTTTCTTGGTTGTCAGCTTCAGGATAGTAAAGAGGCACTGGTATCCACAACACAATGTAGATATATCTGTTCCTCACTCTTGTTTAGTCTGTTCAATCTGCTGGACCTTTGCTTTAATATGCAAGAGTCATTTTTCTTTCACCATTCTTAAGGCTCTTATGAAACCAATCACACGCTTCAGTGCTACCTTTTAAGCAGCTGACATAAAGTTCAAGTGACAGGACAGAAGAATAAGAGCCATTTCTCCTTCCTTTTGTTCCCCATTACACAGAGACATCTCCATGGCTTTTCACTGATAATTTCCTTTCACATTCTGACATCTTGCAAAATTAATGATTCTGTAGCGTTAAAAATGTAGGACTTTTACTACTTCTACATTTTTTTAATGTATTTGTCTTAATATATTACCATAAAAAGATGAAACAATTACATGTATATATATATATATATACACACACACACACAATATTGTTGCACATTCAAATGCATAAAATATATATAAAGATATAATTATCCATTCATTTATACAGGCTTCCATCCACTCAATACATAAATATTTTCTGTGCCTGTGAATGTGCTTGTAAGCAAGGCATTTAGTCTCTAGAATAGTAACAGTAACAAAGGTTTATATCCATGCTTGATACTGTTCTAAGTTATTTGTCTTTTCTAGACTTGCTTAATTATTAACCCCATGAGAAGGTATTATTTGGCTGAAGTTCAGATACTGAGAGGAAAAAGAACTTAGGTCACATAGCTAGGAAACAGCAGAGCTAGAATTTCAACCCAGCTAGTTTAATTCCAAAGTAAGGGAACTATGATTACCGTGCCATGCTTCCTGCTTCTTGTACTGGGTTGGTCAACAAATTTGTTCAGGCTTCCCAATACAGCTTATGGAAAAACCCGAATGAATTTTTGGGCCAACTCAATATCTTCTCATGGAGCGTTAAGGGAAAATAGGAAATATTTTAACTAGTTATAAGATAGATAAAATAAGCAGATATTAACTCAAAATGTATTTCCCTCACACTGAGATATTTCACTTACTTCTCCTATTATTTATTACTTGAACAACTACAGTGTTTTTTAAACCAACCTCTATTTTAACAGCAGAAATAATTATGGGAAGGCTTTAGTACAGATTCTATCATTTTTTCTGATATATATCTGTGATCAGGTAAGAGAAGTAAAATTTTATTTCACCCTTTGATGAATTGGCTTGATGAATGGAAAATGTAAATTTAGAACATCCAATACATAGGGAAAAACTAGGTTATTAGCAATTATTCATCATCCTTCTTATAAGAGTCATATATCATGTTCACTGTTATATGGCTTACAGAACATCCCTATGGAATGAAAATATTTTGCATCATAGTGACTAGGTTTGTCAAGTGATTGGTTTAACCAATATAATAAGAGATGAAGCCATGAATGACAGAAGCTTTAGAGTTATTTCATAGTACAATTAATTGTTTTTCCCTCTGCCATGAGAATGTCATATCCTAAATAACAATTATTACTTTGGTCTGAATCACATGATGAATAGACCCACTGTGACACTCAACTCATATATAAAAGGAGAGATATAAACATTTGTCAGTATTAGACAGTAACAGTTTTGTTACCACAAAATATTTTGTTATCAAAAATTATGAAGGAATAGATTTATTTTTTCATATTTCTCAACCAAAAGTTGTAAATAGAGATTGTTATTCAGAAATCCTTTAGTTGCAAGTAAACAGAAAGTAACTTGCAACTACAGCAAATTGAAACTTGGTTTTCTGTTGCAAGTAACAGAAAACCATCTGAAACAGTCATAAGAAATGAGCATGACCTTAGTAACAGTAGGCATACAGTTAAAGCTGAGTATTACAAACAGATGATATCAAGGACTTGAAAATAACCTGGAATTGTTCACAAAATCTTGTCTATCTTTCTGTGTATGCCAACTTCTCTATCCTTCTTTCTTTCTGACAGTGTATCTGTGCATGCGGGTGTGCTCTGTGTGTGTGTGTGTGTGTGTAGTCTCTGACTATATACCAAATTCTTCTACAGACCATGAACTCTTAAAAGAACACCACCAAAGAAAAACCATTTCCTTCAGTTTGTCAATTTGGTCCCAATAGTCATGTATCATAACATGTCTTAGAGCACTTCAGATCTGATTAACTATTTCTAGAAATCAACATCATATAAAAATATGGTAATTCTAACACCAACCACTTAAAATGTTGGAGAGAAACAGAATGGGAAGCATTCTCAGGAGAAGAGAAGGCTATTAGACAGACAGATGTTGACTAGGAAAGGCCTTAGAGACACAATGAAGAGGCTACAAATCTGGAAAGAGAAAATATAAAGGAGATGAAAATACCAAGGGACCTGTTTTAAGATTTTATATACAGCAATTCTACAATATAAGTCAAACTATTTCTTCAAACATAAATGAATAGAGAAAGGATTGCCTGTGAAGGTCTATAAAAGAGACTAGAGATTCTTTGATGCCTCTTAGAGATTTGATTGTTCTTCCCAGGTGTCTCAGTGGGTAAAGAATTCTCCTGCAATGCAGGAGATGCAGGTTTGATCCCTGGGTCAGGAAGATTCGCTGGAGGAAGGCAAGGCAACCCATTCTAGTTCGCTTGCCTGGAGAATCCCATGGACAGAGGAGCCAGGTGGGCTACAGTCCATAATGTTGCGAAGATTCTGACATGACTGAAGTGACTTAGCACAATTGACTCAATTCAGTAAATAATAATAAAGACTTAAAACAAAAAATATTGTTGGTTAATGAGCTAATAAGAATAAGACATATTAAAATTTCAAGAATGAATGTAAGATTATTGACTTGGGAAGTAGATGCAAACTATATGGTGGTACCGAGATGAGATACCATAGGAAACAGATTTTCAGAGAAAAGGTAAGAAACTATTTGGTGTATGCAGGATTGGAGACAACTTTAAGATAAAATTGACTAGGCATAAACCTCAGTCCTAGGAGCAGGGTGGGGACAGGGGATACAGGGTGAAGAAGACGGACAATCTTTTTTCATCTTGTGGTCTGAAATCTAAGCCTGCCTGCATATTCAGAGACTTCATTCCAGCAAATAAGGCTTTTCCCACTTTTTCTTCCTTTTTTCCCTCTCATCCGAAATTTCCTCTCTCTCTCCTCGCTCACATCCCCTATTTTTTATATCAGTGTATTAACATATATTAATCTTTTTCATCCTCAAAAAATCTTTCTGATATTTTTTCAGTCTTTGAATGCTCCCTTACCTTTCTCCTCCATTTACAGTCAACCTTTATGAAAGACTAGGGGTATTAGCATCATCTTTTCCTCATTTCCCATTCTTTCATCAATTTATTTCAGTATCTGTTGCCAAAATCACCAAAGACCAGCCAGTTTTCAGTTTCAATTTGCTTGGTCTCTCAGCAGATTTTAATTCTGTTGATCATATCTCATTTCTCAAAAATATTTCTCTGCCTTATTTTAGCTATCTCTCTCAGTTTTTTTTTCCCTAATTATCTTGGCCATTCTCTTTTCTTCTAGGGGTTTATCTCCCTCCACCTAATCATGAAGTACTGGACACTCCTCCAAAGTTCCATTTGGCAAAATTTCTGACTCTGCAGATTGTCACTCCCTCAGGGAGTTCACTTACATCTTTGGCTTACACTACAGTACACCAGGTAACGATTTACAGATCTATAAATCGAGTCCAGATCTCCCTGCATATGATGTGAAGAGACAAGGAGAGTGTTTTCTTCCAGGGGTTGATTACAATGAATCTCTAAGCTTAGGACTAATCTTACAGGGTCCCTAGAAAATAATTTATTTAATTTCCTATACTTCAAAAAAAGTTCTCTCTAAATTTTGTCAGCTCCAAGGGGCTCTACTTGGTCTTCCAAGATACTGAGGTACAGTCACCTTCTCATCTCAAAACTGCATGGATTAAGATAAGATGTCATGTCTTAGAACAACAGGGCTTTTGAAAATAAGGGTGAACACCTGCTGGTTAGGTATAAGTAACAAGTACACACTACATATTGTGATACCACCAGAGACAGCCAAACTTCCTAACTCCTGGCAGAGACAAAATTTGAGAGAGGAAAATATTAGAGGTGATAATGTCACTGAAATTTAGGTTTGGAAGAAAAAAAAGGACTAAGACTAGAAATTAGTATGTCAAGAAGGCACTGTGTAGGTGATGGGTGTAGAGGAGAAAAGGCAACATGATACAGGAAATCCATGCAGATTGGGGAGCAAAAGTCCACAGAAGAAAGAATGGATGGATGAAGCTAAAAGCCAAAAGAAGCAGACAGTCAGACTGTACCAGAGATAAGCAGAAAGTCAAAATCAGAAATGGAAGGTGAGGATATGACAGTGTTTTCAGATATGGTATAAGAAGAAGAAAAGAAAAAGATTGGCAGTTGCCAGAATCCAGAAACAAAAGAACTGACAAAATATGATAAAACAAAATCTAGGTACAGGCTTATTTCAGACATATTGTGAGGTAAATTCCAGATTACTGCAATACAGTGAATATCATGAAAAATCAAGTCACATACATTTTTTTTGGTCCCAGTTCATATAAAAGCATTTTTATGCTATAATGTAGTCTATCAAGCATGCAATAGCATTATGTCTAAAAAAAGTATAAACCATGATTTAAAAAATATTTTATTGGTAAAAATGCTAACCATCATCTGAGCCTTCAGTAGAGTGTCTTGCTTAGATGTGGTTCCTGAAAGGTGAGGAGTATAGGGGATATATATTTCTAATGGAATATAGGGGGCAGAAAATATTTACTTCATGGGTTTTATAATGGGATTCAAGGTTGCAGGTGATTATACCCAGAATAAATCCAACTTTTGAGGTCATCATTGGGGGTGAACCCAGCTGTGAAGTTGATATCTTCATGAGAAGTAAATACACATGTAGGGTTGAGGTTAGTATAAGGAAAGAAGGGGTGAATCCAATTGCAGGGCTGAGGTCATTAATGCAACATCATACCTGTGTGTTTCTGGAAAAAGTTGGATGTGGTTAAGATCTTGTCTGCAAATATTGTGTATTATGGCAGAATCTGAGATGATGTCATGGGCAGCCAAGTAAAAATGTAGTGTGTCTTTTCAAAGAGACAATCTAAAGGAGGGAATAGTGGAGATATAAATGGGTTCAAGTGGCCTTAATGAGATAGGACATGTAGATTGAATTTTTATAGTGGCTAGGAGTTGTCGCTAGGGAAAAGTTTCAGATCCTGAGTTGGAAAGTTGCAAGGCTTAAAATTCTTGCTGATACCAAAAGACAGAATGGGTGTAAATGTTATCAGCTTGCTTAGATGGTGCAAAGAAAAGGAGGGGGCAGGAGAGGATGGGGCTTGAAATCTGTGAGAGATCAATCATCAAAAATGAAATCTGACTCCTTATTGTTATGTGTGCCTGAGTGCTAAGTCACTTCAGTCCTGTCCAACTCGTTGCGACCCAACAAACTGTATAGCCCACCAGGTTCTTCTGTTCATGGAATTCTCCAGATAAGAATACTGGAATGAGTTGTCATTCCCTTCTTGAGGGGATCTTCCCAACCTAGGGAGCAAACCCGTCTCTTATTTCTCCTGCATTGGCAGGTGGATTCTTTACCACTAGTGCTACCTAGAAAGCCCCTCTATTATTATGTGTTCTTTATTACTTTTATGGATTTTAAAGGGTTTTAAATATATACATGAAATTATGCAGGTTAACTGTTAATTTCAAGTGGAATTTTAAATGATGCTATTTTTAGTGGCAGTGGAGAGGTAATGTAACTTAATACTATAAAATAGAATTTTCCCTAATTAATCATGGTTTATAGATTAATAGAAAAATTAAAAATACTGGGAATTAAAACTATTATAAACTGAGTTATACATATGAATGCACATATAATAATGAATTAAACCTTCCTTGAAGTTACCTCCAACTTGACTAAGGGTCTGTAGGAATTTAGACATGATAAAACAGCTTCACCTTGTCAGGAACCAAGTTTAAAACACATTTTTTAACTTGAAAAATAACCAACATTCTTTCCATTGTTTAAACTTATATTCTATCCACCTCTGTTTTTTTATTGAAATAGTTGTAAAACAGTACCATTTCCACTCAACAGATGCAGGAAATACTGGAAATCTTTTTAAAAAATCTGTACTGCAGAGATTTCCTTCTGAATTTTGCAGACTTAAGCAATTCATATAAACTAACATCTAAAACAAAGCAAAAAAAAAAAAAAAAAGGGTTTGGCATTTAACCCCTGGATAACAAAGTGAGATCTTAAAAGATATAATACAATTGTACTATAATTTGGGGATGTCAAAACAAATTTTCCTTGAATATGTATGGTAAACTTCAGACTTCATTTGCTTTTAAGTCATTATATTTAAAAATCCATTTGGTGATAGAAAATTATTTATTTCCATAAGTATCTAACCACATCATCATTATAGAGATACACCTAGTTTAAGAGTTTTCATTAAAAATAAATTCTTTGGTGATTAACCAAATACATCATTTAATATTTTATTTATTTAATATTTAATATTAAATAAATCATTTAATATTTAAGGGTTTAATATTTAATAGGCCTACAAGAAGCAGGATTTGCTCCTAATGCCAAAGTAGATCAGTGGTCAAGACATTCCAAATTAATTCAATATTTTTATCTCATCTCCTTCTACCTTATATAAACATATGTTAATATTTATTTTCAAATATAAAGCATATGAAATATAAAATAGGCTCTGAATTGTTTCAAAATTTGCTCAAATGAATGCTGACTCAATATGAGAAAGATATATTTGATGCTTTCTTGAACCAGAATTTCAATAAGGAATGATTTCTTGACTAATCCTAAATGTCATAGAGTACTGTTATTTCTAATATGAAAGTAAATCTTGGTTTAAATTTGTACCTACAAAAATCCCTTGAACATGAATGTACTTAACTAGATGATTTAGTATCTTGTTTATTTATATCTTCTTCTTGCCAAAAAATAAAATTAAAAAAATTTGAAATGACTAACCATGTGTCCCTTAAGGTGTCCTTTAAGATAATATAATTAAAAGTAGCCAGCATGCATCTGATTGTTCAATGTACAAAGTGCTATGTAATCACTTGTGAGTCATGAATTACATAAAACAAAAATAGACAAATTGGTCCAAAATGTCTGTAATAGGTGCTCTTGGACACTCCCTGTGAAAGAATAACATGAAATTTTGTTAGCTATCTCTTAACAAATCTCTTAGGTTATGCTAACTGTATCATTTCATAGTGAAAAAGTCCAATTCATACAAAAAGTAGTTCCATCAACTATCAAGGTAGAATAGCTGTTTATTTCCT
This sequence comes from Antilocapra americana, assembly GCA_007570785.1. Lineage (NCBI taxonomy): Eukaryota > Metazoa > Chordata > Mammalia > Artiodactyla > Antilocapridae > Antilocapra > Antilocapra americana. Next base: position 34,727,357 of record ML662442.1, on the reverse strand, counting down.
GTTATTATATCCCAATATACTCTTAAGACCCTAATGCTGGGAAGGAATGGGGGCAGGAGGAGAAGGGGACAACCGAGGATAAGATGGCATCACCGACTCGATGAACATGGGTTTGGGTAGACTCCGGGAGTTGGTGATGGACAGGGAGGCCTGGTGTGCTGCGATTCATGGGGTCGCAAATAGTCGGACATGACTGAGTGACTGAACTGAACTGATACTCTTAACAGCAAAAAGATTTCAGATTTTTATACAGTGGAATTATTATAATTTGATGGTTGAGAAGGTGAAAAATATTCCAAATGAAATAGATTTTATTTTTAATATTCCTTGATTAGACAAAAGTTAATTATTCTTAATAATTAAACATACTTTGTGTATCTCCTGGTGTCTGTTCACATTAGTCTGGAGTTGGGGGGTAATCCATATCTTTTGAATGCAGTAACTCAGTTTGAAAGTAAGTGATATTGAAACATTGTGGAATGTGAAATAGTTCCAATAGTTATAACCAAATTACTGAGAATAATCTCAAAATGCACTTTAAGTCAAAGTATTACTTTAAGGGCAGGACAGGTAACTCATTATGTTAAAATTATAAACATATAAGGTTATAGTATTGGGTCTTAAAAAAAAAACAAGGAATGTAAACTGTCAGCAAGGTGACATCACCTTGTAAGTGGCAATGTACATTAATATTTGAATATCACCTTTTAAATTTAAACCCTTAAATATCCACCTTTCCTGAATGGTTAACAGATTTGTGAACCTTCATCAGTTATGGACAACTTAAAGGAAGGTAATACATGTCAAAACAAATTTTCCTTGAATATATATGATAAACAAGCAAGTTCAATTTGGAAATTTTAAAGCCATTTCCAACTGTAACTTGAAAATATGAGAACACAAAGGGACTACCAGTTTCAAAGTATATTATATAAGGTTGAATACATTATCATAACTTAGATGAGTAATATACAGGCATATTGTAATTTTCCTGAAAAGGTATATTTACCCACTTTAGTACAGTGTATTAAAGTATAATTTTAACTCACAATCAACTTGCCATGGTTTCTTCCTAAAATCATGTTTTAACAAGAATAACTATGTGCTTATTTTTGGCAATGAATATCAAGGGATTTCATTTATTTAACTAATATAGATCAAAACTTTTGTGTATTTCCAGTGTCACACAATCAAAGAAATAATCAATCAATCTTGGGGGCCAGAGATAAGGAAAAGGAGAGGAGGAAAACATGATATAGAACTATTAACTCAAGATAAAGTTTAAGTGTCAAGGGCAAATGCTGGAAATATTTTTGAAGTCTGGGATACTTTAAACAGCTGTCAGAAATTAGGTGTGGAAAAAGTTGAAAAATAGAAGTTTGAGATCAGGAAGTTGGACACTCGAGTTCAAAGTTATAGAATTTTCAATTAATAATGCTGCTATATACATGAATGGCTAAAGTAGAATCAAGGTGAAGAACATAGGGATTAAATGAATCTTGAGTTGGACTAGGATCCTCAAGGAGCCTGAAATAACTTCCTGTGATGATAAGATTTGAGGTATAGAAGGCTACTGTAAACAGGTAGAAAGTCCTCACTGAATATAGTATGTGCCCTAAAGTATGAGGCAGGTACTTTAATAGTACAGAATGATATACAACAATCATGGGTACGTGATGTTTGCTGTGAATTTTTCATATATGACCTCTATTATGTTGATGTAGTTTCTCTCTATGCCCACTTTCCAGAAGTTTTATCATAAACAGGTGTTGAATTTTGTCAAAAACTTTTACTGCATTGACTGAGATGATCATATGCTGCATCACATTGACTGATTTGTCTGTACTGAAGAATCCCTGCTTCCCTGGGATAAAGCCTAATCATGGCATTTTATCCTTTTAAAGTGTTGCTGTATTCTGTTTGCAAGAATTTTGGTTAGAATGTTTGCATCTATGTTTATCAGTGATACTGCTCTGTCTTTTTTGTCCACCCTACTAGAATGATGAAAATAAAAACAAAGATTAGCAAATAGGAGCTAATCAAGCTGAGAAAACTTTTGCACAAAAAATGAAACCATAAATGAAACAAAGACAGTTCTCAAAACAGGAGAAAATATTTGCAAATGAAGCAACTAAAAAGGGATGAATCTTCAAAATATGCAAGTAACTCAGTATGAAAAAGCAAGCAACCCAATCAAAAAGATCTAACAGACATGTCTCCAAAGACATACAGGTGATTAAAAAGCACACTAAAAGATGCTTGATGTCATTAATTACTAGAGAAAGGCAAATTAAAACTACAATGAGGTATCACCTCAAACTGATCGGAATGGCTATTATCAAAAAACCTACAAACAAGGAATGCTGGAGAGAGTGTGAAGAAAAGGGAATCCTTCTGCAGTGTTAATGGGAATGTAAATTGGTACAATCATTATGGGGAACTGTATGGAGGTTCCTTAAAAACTAACAACAGAACTATCCTCTGTATCACTATCAGCTCAGTCTCTCAGTCGGGTCCAACATTTTGCAACCACAGTACGCCAGGCCTCCCTTTCCATCACCAACTACCTGAGTCTACCCAAACCCATGTCTATTGAGTTGGTGACACCATCCAGCCATCTCATCCTCTGTCGTCCCCTTCTCCTCCTGCCCCCAATCCTTCCCAGCATCAGGGTCTTTTCCAATGAGTCAACTCTTTGCATGAGGTGGCCAAAGTATTGGATTCTCAGCTTCAACAGCAGTCCTTCCAATGAATACCCAGGACTGATCTTCTTTAGGATGGACTACTTGGATCTCCTTGCAGTCCAAGGGACTCTCAAGAGTCTTCTCCAACAAAACAGATCAAAAGCATCAATTCTTTAGCGCTCAGCATTTTTCATTGTCCAACTCTCACAACCATACATGACTACTGGAAAAACCATAGCCTTAACTAGATGAACCTTTGTTGGCAAAATAAAGTCTCTGCTTTTCAATATGCTATCCAGGTTGGCCATAACTTTCCTTCCAAGGAGTAGGCGTCTTTTGATTTCATGGCTGCAATCACCATCTATAGTGATTTTGGAGCCCAAAAAAATAAAGTCTGACACTTTTTCCACTTTCCCCATCTATTTCTCATGAAGTGATGGAACCAGATGCCATGATCTTAGTTTTCTTAATGTTGAGCCTTAAGCCAACTTTTCACTCTCCTCTTTCACTTTCAACAAGAGGCTTTTGGGTTCCTCTTCACTTTCTGCTATAAGGGTGGTGTCATCTGCATATCTAAGGTTATTGATATTTCTCCTGGCCATCTTGATTCCAGCTTGTGCTTCTTCCATCCTAGCTTTTCTCATGATGTACTCTGCATATAAGTTAAATAAGCAGGGTGACAATATACAGCCTTGATGTAATCCTTTTCCTATTTGGAACCAGTCTGTTGTTCCATGTCCAGTTCTAACTCGTGCTTCCTGACCTGCATACAGGTTTCTCAAGAGACAGGTTAGGTGGTCTGGTATTCCCATCTCTTGAAGAGTTTTCCACAGTTTATTGTGATCCACATATTCAAAGGCTTTAGCATAGTCAATAAGGCAGAAGTAGATGTTTTTCTGGAACTCTTTTGCTTTTTCGATAATCCAGGGAATGTTGGCAATTTGATCTCTGGTTCCTCTGCCTTTTCTAAAACCAGCTTGAATATCTGGAAGTTCGCAGTCCATGTATTGTTGAAGCATGGCTTGGAGAATTTTGAGCATTACTTTACTAGTGTGCGAAATGAGGGCAATTGTGCGGTAGTTTGAGCATTCTTCGGCATTGCCTTTCTTTGGAATAGGAATGTAAACTGACCTTTTCCAGTCCTGTGGCCACTGCTGAGTTGTCAAATTTGCTGGCATATTGAGTGCAGAACTTTCACAGCATCATCTTTTAGGATTTGAAATAGCTCAACTGGAATTCCATCACCTCCACTAGATTTGTTTGTAATGATGCTTTCTAAGGCCCACTTGACTTTACATTCCAGGATGTCTGGCGCTAGCTGAGTGTGAGTGATCACACCACCATGATTATCTGAGTTGTGAAGATCTTTTTTGTAAAGTTCTTCTGTGTATTCTTACCACCTTTTAATATCTTCTGCTTCTGTTAGGTTTCTGTCCTTTATCGAGCCCATCTTGGCATGAAATGTTCCCTTGGTATCTCTAATTTTCTTGAAGAGATCTCTAGTCTTTCCCATTCTGTTGTTTCCCTCTATTTCTTTGCACTGATTGCTAAGGAAGGCTGTCTTATCTCTCCTTGCTATTCTTTGGAATTCTGCATTCAGATAGGAATATCTTTTCTCCTTTGCTTTTTACTTCTCTTCTTTTCATAGCTATTTGTAAGGCCTCCTCAGACAGCCATTTTGCTTTTTTGCATTTCTTTTTCTTGGGAATGGTCTTAATCCCTGTCTCCTGTGCAATGTCACAAACCTCCGTTCATAGTTCTTCAGGCACTCTGTCTATCCGATCTAGTCCCTTAAATCTATTTCTCACTTCTACTGTATAATTACAAGGGATTTGATTTAGGTCATACCTCACTGGTCTAGTGCTTTTCCTAACTTTCTTCAATTTCAGTCTGAATTTGGCAATAAGGAGTTCATGACCTGAGCCACAGTCAGCTCCTGGTCTTGTTTTTGCTGACTGTATAGAGCTTCTCCATCTTTGGCCGCAAAGAATATAATTAATCTGATTTCAGTGTTGACCATTTGGTGATGTCCATGTGTAGAGTCTTCTCTTGTGTTGTTGGAAGAGGGTGTTTGCTATGACCAGTGCATTCTCTTGGCAAAACTCTATTAGCCTTTGCCCTCCCTCATTCTATACTCCAAGGCCAAATTTGCCTGTTACTCCAGGTGTTACCTGACTTCCTACCTTTGCATTCCAGTCCCCTACAATGAAAAGGACATCTTTTTTGGGTGTTAGTTCTAAAAGATCCTATAGGTCTTCATAGAACTGTTCAACTTCAGCTTCTTCAGCATTACTGGTTGGGGCATAGGCTTGGATTACCATGATATTGAATGGTTTGCCTTGGAAATGAACAGAGATCATTCTGTTATTTTTGAGATTGCATCCAAGTACTGCATTTTGGACTCTTTTGTTGGCCATATGGCTCCTCCATTTCTTCTAAGGGATTCCTGCCCACAGTAGTAGATATAATGATCATCTGTGTTAAATTCACCCATTCCAGTCCATCTTAGTTTGCTGATTCCTAGAATGTCGATGTTCACTCGTGCCATCTCCTGTTTGACAACTTCCAAGTTGCCTTGATTCATGGACCTAACATTCCAGGTTCCTATGCAATATTGCTCTTTACAATATCGGACCTTGGTTCTATCACCAGTCACATCCACAACTGGGCATCGCTTTTGCTTTGGATCCATCCCTTCATTCTTTCTGGAATTATTTCTCCACTGATCTCCAGTAGCACATTGGGCACTTACTTACCTGGGGAATTCATCTTTTAGCATCCTATCTTTTTGCCTTTTCATACTGTTTATGGGGTTTTCAAGGCAAGAATACTGAAGTGGTTTGCCATTCCCTTCTCCAGTGGCCTACATTCTGTCATAGCTACCTACTGTACAACCCATCAATTCCACTTCTGGGCATATAACTGGAAAAAAACATAACTCAAAAAGATACATGCATCTCAGTGTTCACTGCAGCACTATTTAAAACAGCCAGGACATGGAAGCAATCTAAATGTTCATCAACAGAGGAATGGATAAAGAAAATATGATATATGTATATATACATGTACACATATATATATGTATATGTATACACACACACACATATACACACAATGGAATATTACTCAGCCAAAAGAGGAACAAAATAATGCCATTTGCAGCAACATGGATGGATCTAGAGACTGAAGTGAGTCAGAGAAAGACAAATATCATATCACTTATATGTGGAATCTAAAAAGAAAAAGTGTACAAATGAACTTACTTATGAAACAGAAATAGTCACAGACACAGAAAACAAACTTAGAGTTACCATGTGACACACGGTGGAGGGCTGAATTGGGAGATTGGAATTGACACATACCCACTACTATATGTAAAACAGATAACCTAGAACCAGCTGTATAGCACAGGGAACCATATTCAATACCCCCTAATGGACTGCATGAGAAAAGAATCTTAACAGTAAAACGACTGGGTATATGATATGTATAAATGATTCACTTTACTGTGCAGCAGAAACTAACACAATATTGTAAATCAACTATATTTCAATAAAAAATATTTTTAAAATCATGGGTACATGGCAGTATAAGAATACAAGTCACAGACCATCATTGAAGAGTTAGAAAAATGTTGAACTGCTCCAGGCTAACTTGGGAATAAGGTTCCAATTAAAGCAAGAAAATAAAGGAAAATACTGTGAAGATTTCTCTTTTCCTTTTCTATCAGATGTGTTTACAATCAGGTACTTGGTATGGATCTATGTATGTACCTTGTATTTACACTTCTTACTGTACATTGCAACTATTCAATGTATTTCTTCTATTTCTCTAATTGCTCCTGGGGGATAAGGACCAAGGCTTACTCATCTTTATAACTCACTAAAAACAATTTAACAAACTTAGATGCTTCATCAATGTGTCTTAGAAATGTCACTCTTAATAAGTGACCTTTCACTGTTAGATTTCAGGTTACTAAAAGGGGCCAGAAGAATTTTCTATGGTTTTTTTTTCTTTTTTCAAGTTTTTAGAATTTTGAGATATTATTTAAATACAGTAACAAATCTTCAGTGTGTAGCTTTATAGATTTTTAAAAATTTATATACCTTACAACCAGTGATGAACCAAGGCCTACTCCTACTGGCTCACAGTTCAGTTCAGTTCAGTCACTCAGTCATGTCCAACTGTTTGCAACCCCATGGACTGCAGCATGTCAGGCCTCCCTGTACATAGCCAACTCCCAGATTTTACTCAAACTCATGTCCGAGTTGGTAATGCCATCCAACCATTTCATCCTCTGTCAACCACTTCTCCTCCCATCTTCAATCTTTCCCAGGGTCAGGGTCTTTTCAAATGAGTCAGTTCTTCGCATAAGGTGGCCAAAGTATCGGAGTTTCAGCTTCCACATCAGTCCTTCCAAGATGTGTACATCTCTCTCTAGCTTTGCTTCAGTAATGCCACATTGGAAATTTGATTACAGCGAAAATACTGAAAAATTCAGAAATCTGTGCCGCAAAGTAGGACTTTTCTCTTCAGAGAGCCAGTTGTTAAAACATGTACCAAAGCACACTGCTTATTAACATCAGCTACCTCAATATATACATTTCTATCACCAGAGTAATTATTTCATGCTCTTCCAAGTTAATCCATTAGCAACCACTCTGAATTTCAACTATTTAATTTTTCTGATTCTAAACTTCATAAGAATGGAATCATGCAGAATGTTCACTTTTCTTTCAGGCTTCTTCCTCTAGCATAGTATTTTTTTTTAAATTTTACTATGTGTCATGGTGTATATTAGTATGTTCTTTCTTTATGGGTGTGAATTGTTCCAATGTATGAATATGCTATAATTTGTTTATCCATTCTCCTTTTGGTAGACATCTGAGACACTTTGCCTTTGAGGTTATTATGAATAAAATGTCTTTAAGAATTTTTGTACACATTGCATGTGTGTACATGTACATATTTGGGTGTATGCTATGTATTCATTTTATTTAAACCTATGCTTAGGAGTAGAATTGTTGAATGAGAGGGCAAGTGTGCTAAATTTTATTATAAACTGCCAGACAGATATCCAAAGTAATTGTACTATTATATACTTACACCAACAATACATAGACTCAACATGACCATATTCTTGCTAACAGATCTCATGGTTTACAAATTTTTAAACCCTAACTTCAAAATGTAAGACAGTTTCTATTCCTCAAATATTTATTTTCCAAAAGTGACTTTGAAACTATAGTAGATAAGACTGCTATCTTTCATAAAGCTTATGTCATCATCTCAATTTCACAGGATAGAAATTCTGTGTTTTAGAAATAGAGTATTTTTTATAAAGTTTCTATGTAACATTGCTCTGGAAATGAGATCACATGTTGATACTGCAGCTGTAATCATTTTATTTTATCATCTGACATGTCAAAAGAATCATGCTTATATCAGTATTACTAAATGTCTTCAATTAACTCTTATCTTCTCTCTATAGACCAAGAAAAAATACACTGAGCAGTGAGTTCAAGATAGAGTTCTCATAAACTCTGCATTTGCATTTACAAGGTTACATATTTCTAAATCTGAAGTATCCTTATCTATTTTTCACATTTCATGCTACCATTGAACTCTATATAGACTCCTCTTCTGTTTTCAGAATCTGGTGTTAACCGTCATTGTTGTCTCCCAGTTATCCTGAGTCTTCTCCAGGGTAAAAAATGAATTGCAATAGCTCTGAAAAGAGCTTTTGATATTATGTGTACTCAGGTCCATAATAATTACTCTGTTTAGTAAAACAAAGCAAAAATCATCCAGACTATTATTTAAAGTATAAAAAATTATTAACTTATTATTTGCCTAATCATTCCCTTCCCAGATGGCTCAGTGGTAAAGAATCCCCCTGCAATCCAGGAGACCCTGGTTTGATTTCTGGGTCATGAAAATCCACTGGAGAAGGAATAGGCTACCCTCTCCAGTGCTCTTGGGCTTCCCTTATGGCTCAGCTGGTAAAGAATCTGCCTGCAATGTGGGAGACCTGGATTTGATCCCCGGGTTGGGAAGATCCCCTGGAGAAGGGATGGCTACCCACTCCAGGGTTCTGGCCTAGAGAATTCCATGGACTGTATAGTCCATGGAGTCACAAAGACTTGGACACGACTGAGCAACTTTCATTTCACTTCACTTCAATCATTTCCTTCAGTTTTAACCAGGTGTTAACAACATTTGTTTAGACATAACTTGTTCTCTCAACATTTTAAATGAAACAATGAATTTAAACATCATTTTTTGTTAATATGTTGCCAGTTTGTACTGAGCAAGTAAGGACAATTTTTTTGTATTTCAATAGATTATTCTAGTATCATGTAGGCACAGATGTGGTCATGGTATTTCTTAAATGATTCATTAAAAGGGTCAAGGATATTTTTTTCAAGATTCTAACCAACTCCAGACTCAAACATCATTGCCAAGAAAGATCTGTATAGTCAAAGCTATGGCTTTTCCACTAGTGATGTATGGATATGAAAGTTGGACCATAAAGAAAGCTGAGTGCTGAAGAATTGATATTTCTGAACTATGGTGCTGGAGAAGACTCTTGAGAGCCCTTGGACGGCAAGGAGATCAAACCAGAAACTCCTAAAGGAAATCAACCCTGAATATTGTTGGAAGAAACTGATGCTGAAGCTCCAATACTTTGGCCACCTGATGCAACTTGCTGACTCATTGGAAAAGACTCTGATGCTGGGAAAGATTGAGGGCAGGAGGAGAAGGGACAACAGAGGATGAGATGGTTGGATGGCATCACCAATGCAGTGAACATGAATTTGAGCAAATTCTGGGAGATAGTGAAGGACAGGGAAGCCTGGTGTGCTGCAGTCTATGGGGTCACAAAGAGTCAGATATGAGTTAGCAACTGAACAACAATAACAACATTATCTTCTAGCCATTTTAGATATCAGATTTTTCAGCAGTATAATAATATTGACCATCATTTTATACTATACATAAAATAAATTAGCTAAAATATGTGTTGTACAACACAGGGAATATAGCTGATGATAATACTAATAATAAAGATCATTGGAAAAAAGTATAACACTCAATATTTCTTTTTTCTCACTCACAATTCAGAAAAATACAAACACTATAGCAACTTTTAAATAATAGCTTGACTGATTGGGAATTTGGTTACAGAAGTCTTTGACTTATCCTAAATGGATTGTTATAAGGTGTCTTTATAGTAAATAAAGCTCACTAAAGTCATAGAAGATATGTCCATCATGGTTTAATGGCCAGAAGGATGAAAGAAAATACTTTTAAAAAGAACAATGAGCATTAAGTACAAACTCTAGAAGTTGATATTTTCTACAGTTACATGTACTTTGAAGCTTTATCAAAGTTTAATAAATTTCATTTAGAAAAACAAACAAAAATTTTATTTTTCTATGAAGTTACTCAGTACATGAACAAAGCATTACCTATGCATTTTTGTGGAAGCAAAACAATTGTCAAACCAGAAAGAAACACTGATTAAATAGGCATTTATTTCAAATGGTCCTATCATTTTCTTAGTATCATGTTATACAATGAGCAATAGATTAAATCAAAATTTAATTATAGCCTGTAAAAGAGACTCCCATTATGAATGGCTATTGTAATATTTATTGTTAGGAAGCTTACTGAGGTTCACCCAGCTAAGACAGGAATCACAAAGGAAAGTTTACTTTATAATGTAGTGATAATCCTATCTGTGACATCTATCAAGACTGCATTAATAGACAAAAAAATGCTTCCTATTAAAAAAAAAAATCACTAGAGATCCTGTTGACTACCAAGAAAAAAAAAGCCCACAATGGAATATAATGAAAAACTTTATGGAAACCCATATAAAATTTAGGCAAAATGAATAAATTCATTGAAAAATAAAATTTCCTACAGCCAAACAAAGAAAAACATATTAAAGGACACATACCTATTAAACAATTAAGTTCATTATTTAAATCTGTTCTTAAAAGAAAACCCCAGGTCTAGTTAGCTTTGGTAATGAAAGCTTCCTTTGGAAGCTTTGGAAAAAGAGTAAACACAAATCATCTTCTGAAGTTGATATGACTGTGATACCCAAACACTAAAAAAAAATCACCAATAAGGATGATTATTATTCCATGAATGCAAAGATGGTCTAACATATGAAAATAAATCAGTGCAATTTGCCACATTAACACACACAACAGGGAAAAATATAGGTTTTTTTTCAGAAATGCAAATGTGGAATTTGACAAAAGACAATATCCATTCATGATAAAAACTCATATCAAGTAAAAAAAAGGGACTGTTCATTATCTGATAAAGAATATCTACAAGTGAAAAACACTGCAGCATACAGTATACTTATTGTTAAGTTACTGAACACATTCTCTGTGGAATCAGGAAAGGGACAAGGATGTACTACATCAATGCTTCCATTTGATGTTGCACTGCAGACTTGCAGTGCAATAAGAAAATGAAAGATATGAAGACTGAAAAGGAAATAAGATCAGTATTATTTGCACTTGGTATGTTTTTAAACACAGAAAACTCAAAAGCTGTGAAAGCAGAATATGAAGATTAGTAAGTGAATTCCGTAAAATGCTGAGTACAAGGTCAGCAAGCAAAATTCAATCCTATTTCTACATGCAGCAAAAAGTTGTCCAAACACTACATTTTAAAAATAACATTTACAATATCTTGCAACACCTTGTTCACAGCAATAAATCTAAGGAAAGATGCATAATGTCTCTACACTAAAATTTACAATATATGACTGAGAGGAAATAAATAAGATTTTAAAAATGAAAAGATACATAATGTACAAAATTCAGTACTGGAAGATGTCATGTCTGAAAACTGACCTAAAGATTCAGTATGATTTCAGTTAAAATCTCAGACATTTGAAGAAAATCAATAAAACCCAAAAGCTATGAAGTATGAGAGCGTCACATATGACTAGAAATAAAAAAGCTAACATAATATTTAACAAAAATGTCACAAATAAAATCAAAAGAAAAGACAGTCTCTTGTGAAAAAGAATTCCTGAGAATAAATAAGATGAAGAGCTCAATTTAAAAATGGTTCAATAAGTAGTTCACAGATGAATAGCTACAAGTGTGAAAACACTGAAAAAAGATAGACTAAATTTTAATTAAATGCAAGTTTTAAAAATTTGCAATAATATATGATTTTCAGCAGTTTTGTGCATATATATACATACATATATGATAATTTAAAAATAGATTATGTTTACTGATAATGACAGTTGGAGGTTTGGGAGAGACACTTCTATATACTATTAATGGTAGTGTAAACTGGGACAACCTTTTAGGAAATATCTATCAAAATTAAGAGTATGGGTCTTCTGACTGACAAAATCCACTGCTACTAAATCATTTTAGATATGATGACTAAATGATGTTATTTGAATAATTGACATTATTTATGATCAAAAATGCCCAAGAGATTTTAGAGAGTGGGGAAAATGTGCAGCTCTATGATAGAATACATTTGCTGTGAAAGAAATCAGTGTATTCATGACTTGTTCCTAAGATACACTGAGCATAGGAAAGACATATAACTCCAAACACAACATTATCCCTTCTAAAAAAAATACTAGAAAGTAGTATTTATATTTAGTTTTATATTGACATATTCTGGTTTATGTCATTTTCCTTAACATGTACATATACTAAAACAAAATCTGTTCATATTGGTTACTTTTCTTAAAAGAGACTAGACATGAAGCCCAGTAGATTCTAATTATTATTTATAGCTTGCTCTTCCATCTGTCTTCTCTAACCATTTTATGCAGAAGTTTTACAAGTTTGATTAATATTAACAGAGATGATCTGCCTGGTCTCATTAGGAGATACTTTTTCCTTTTTTTTTTTTCTTTTTTTCTATGTTTCTCTTAAAACAAACTTGAGTTCCAGTAAAGTGTGGTAGACATCTTATTTTTCCTGCTAAGTATAGCTAAATATCAATGACACCGTAAGTGAGACAACATAAGAGCACTCTGAAGGCAGACTAGCTAGGATACCCAACATCCAAGAAAAGACCCAGTGGTGTATTCCATGGATTTTCTTTTATAGAGAGATTGGGCACTGAGGAAGCAAGTAACATGAGAATGCCAACCAATGGTTCAGAAAAAAAAAAAAAAAGCCTCAGGAAAGCCTGCTCTTTTAGACATAGGGCCAGGAAAAGTGCATTCTAGTAGGATAGAAAACTTTTAGATGGTAACTGCTGTACTCTCATGAAATAACACAGAGAAGTGGTTATATTTCCATGCCAGCAAAAGCCAAATAACAAGATTCAGCTTCCACCATTGCCCTGACTGTAACAAGGAATACTTCCCCTCCCACTAAGCTGATGTCAGAGATATAATATCAAAGAAGACAGACATGAGAAGAGGAGATTTTAATTTCCACTGAGGAATAATGAGGACTCCCCACTGGCATTTCAGTACAGACCTCAAGGGGAGCCATCTACCTCCATCCAGAAAGGTAGCACTTTCTCTCCCTTCTGCAAGGAGAATATCAGAGGCAGCCAAGTGCAAAACAGGAACTCTGCTTACCTTTCAGTAAGAATAAGTTCTCCCCGACCTCAGAGTTAGTGAAAGATATATGGGGGGTAATAAGCAGGAATTTCCCTTTTCAATCAAGGTGGTGTGATTAGAAACCTAACAGAGAGCCTGAACTCTCATCAAAGCTCAGCTGTAATGAGGCCTCCTCACCCACTGGGGTACCAACAGAGACCAAAGCAGGGAAATCAATTACTACCCTCTTAGAAGTAACAAGGCAGTATACTCTTTGCCTCCAATGTAATGTGAGATATTTAATAAAATCCAAAATCTCATGTTGTATGATATATAAAGAATCACTCAACATACGAAGAACAGAAAAATTTCAATTTGAATGTGAAAAGATAATAGAAAAGATGTTTGTATCATCTTGGTTTTTGGCATAACAAAACCGAGATGAAACAAACGTTAGAATTAACTAGGAAAGATTTTAAAATATCTTAAAAAATGCTTCCAGGAGCAACTTAAGAAACATTTGAAATAAATGAACCAATAGAAAAATCTTAGCAAGAAATGAAAATGCAAAAAAGAATCAAATTGAAATTTTAGAAAGAAAATCCTTAAATTAAAAAAAAAAAAAAAAGAATGGGCTCAATAGCAGAATGGAGGGACAGAAGAAAATCAATGAACTTGACAGTAGAACAATAGAATTTATCCAGTTTGAACAACAGAAAACAGAGCAGAAAAGGTAAGTAGAGCTTCAGGGACTCATAGAACTAAAACAAAAGACCGAATATCCATGGCTTTAGAGTCCTAGAAGAAGAAAATAAAGAGTATGGAACTGCAATTCAGAAGTAGAAAAATAATTAGGATGAAAACAAGTTTCTAATCAGAAACAAAAGAGGCCAGAAGGAAGTGACACTGCATTTCAAGTGCTGAAAGAACTGTTAACTCAGATTTCCACATCTAGAAAAATATCCTTCAGGAATGAAGGATTTTTCATCAAGAACATTTTCAGATGAAGGAACACTAAGAGAATTTATCACCAAAAGACCTGCCCTAAAAGAATGGGTAATGGAAGTTCTTGGAAAAAGAAACAAAAGAGAAAAACCTTAAGAAATCTTAGAATTAGTGAATCTTAATTTCTTAATTGAATCTTAAGAAAGAATTAGTGAAAAATATAGGTAAATATCATAGACTTCCCTCATCCTTTTGAGTTTTCTAAATTATGTTAGATGGTTGAAGCAAAAATCACAGTATTGTCTAAGAATATCTACATATTTAAACAAAATTGCCCATGTATCTTTAGCATAAATACCTCAATCTTGGGCTTCCTTGGTGGCTCAGATGGTAAAGAATCTGCCTACAATACAGGAGACCCAAGTTTGATCCCTGGGTCGGGAAGATTCCCCCAGAGAAAGGAATGGCTAACCACTCCAGTATTCTTGCCTGGAGAATTCCTTGACAAAAGAGCCTGGTGGGCTACAGTCCATGGGGTTGCAAACAGTCAGACATGACTAAGTAACTAACATAGTATATTCGGCAACAGATTGGATTGGGAGGCACGAGACATAACTTTGTGATCTATAGGACCTATTACATATTAGTTTTATAAACTATGACAAATGCTATATTCTTTTCCATTTTTTGTAAAAATGGGAACATAAGATATTTATTGTGAGTTTCATAAAATTTTTATTTTATTTTTCAAACTATGAAAGGCAATAAAATGCAATAGTATTAAAATTATATTCATTATTAATCTTCCAAAACATTCAAAGGTAATATATCACCAAATCTATTATGCTGAAGTATTTAAGAAGTACTGAGATTTGCAGTTTTTGTTTAAATGAATCATTAAAAAACTTGAAGATTAATGGAAAGGTTAGAAATGTGTAGTTATGTGATAAATCAAGTATAATAAAATGTTAACACTATGATCTAGGTGATGAACACATGGCTTTCACTGTATATTTAGGTTTTCTACATATTTGAAATTTTTTTCATAAGAAAGTAGTAAGAGATAAATTTTAACATAAAATCTTCAACTCTCACAGATTTCAGGCAAATAAAAGGGGTGTGTTATCTATGATGTTACTAGGGCTTCCCTGGTGGCTCAATGGTAAAGAGTTTGCTTACAATGCAGGAGATGCAGGACACTTGGGTTCAGTTCCTGGGTAAGGAAGATCCCCTGGAAGAAGAAATGGCTACCCACTCCAGCATCCTTGCCTGGAAAATCCCATACACAGAGGAGCCTGGTGGTCTACAGTCCATGGAGTCGAGAAGAGCCAGATACCACTAAAGTGACTCAGCATGCACATGGTGCGTGTCACTAAGCATATCAGCTTCACAATACAACAATGTATCTTAACCTACAGCAACAATATTGTATTCACAAGCAAAATCAAATACAAGTTTTCCCCTGTATATATGTATGTGTGTGCATGTGAGCATGTACAAAAACACCTTTTATATGTTTATGAAGATATATATGCTAATAAAATTCAACATAAGACACAAAGTTGAAGGAAAGCTTTTTGTTTTGCTGTCTACTTTTTCAAGATCCATGGACAGTTTTAATATTTTCAGTATATCCTAAAAAATCATTTTATACCAAATATCTCAAAGAAACCAAAGTCACATATCTTTCATTTAAAGTAAAAGATTTGCTACAATGCGTTTTTTTCCTAGTCAAAAAATTTTAACACCAAATCATTGTAATCACACTCTTTCTCCAAATATAGTAACTATGAGCAAAGCTCCCCATTGCCTTATATAGCACTGATGGCAAAATCTGGGTTGTATTAAATGCATACCTAGCTCAATTCTAAAACCTTTTGATACTCAAAATCCACAAAAATCAACTTCATTTTTCTGGGTCAAGTTATCTCCAAGGCAAAAAGAAATTTATTCAAATTAAAATATCTTTGAAAATGCTCCTCAGGACATTAACTTGTTTTATAAAGCAATATTCAGAGAGGTAAATGTAAATGAGCCATATGGATTGCATTCCACACAAAATAACCACACATTGGCAACATAATGGAAAATGGGCTTGGAAAAAGTTTTGGAACGCGTTAGGGTACCAATATCAAGGTCTCTTATGATTATGTTTTATGCTCTCAGCTAACAAGCCACAACTGGAGAGCAGAATTACCACAAACAGCAGGGGTGGCATTTGAATGGTACATATGCATTGGAAAGGACTCAGCTTGAGGGTCTTAAAATCTGTCAGAACGGGAGAGTAACTTATATTCCAGGACAGTGTTGTTGGTCTGAGGTTTCCTCACTGAACCCTGAAGCCTGGTGGGATTTACCATGTTTGTAACCTAGTAGAGCTGTTCATCATACCATTCACTTATCACTTTATTCATTCATTTTACAGCATTTATTTTGGTGCCCTGTGGTGTGACAGCATAAGACATAAGACAAAGCATAAGCATAAGACAAAAGCAAAATAGATCTTCATTAAAATACAGCAACTCCCACAATAAACAAGTAACAGATGCTCTCGCTGTCACACCTGATGCCCTTGGTGCTACTGTTTTCCTCCATGCCTGACTAACTTCTAGCAGCCAGCACTTGAATCTCTTTATCAGAGGGCTTTTCCCGGACATCAAATTCTGCTCTGCCCATGTGCAATAGGCCAACATGCTAGACATTAACGCTTCTCAGAAGCAATCCCTAACCAATCAATGCAGATGCAATGGTACTGAAATCCATGTCCTACAGACTCCACAGTTCCTCACCATATTGAAGCTCTAACTGCCCACAGCATTGTTTTGTCCTATCCTATCTCACGTCTCCACTCCCCTATTCATCTTTCCTGCTATCATGCCACAAAAAAGCTACTTGTTCTAGAATCCTTAATACAGTATCTGTTTCTGGAAAACACAAATTAAGACAGTAGGTATATTAGGATTTCTCATAGACATGGAACTAATGGGATATATAGGTGGTCCTTGAGCAATGCTGAATTAATGCAGCTTTACTTGTGAGCAAATTTTAAAAAATAGATCTATACTTTAGTACTACATGACCTGTGGTTGGTTGAATCTGTAGATACAGAATTGTGTATATGGAGAGCCATCTGTATAGCTACATGTGGATTTTCCACTGTGCAGATTGGTGCCCCTAACCCCCACCTTATTCAGGGATCAAATGCATACAGATATATGAGAAGCTTTATTATGAGCATTGGCTGATGTGATTGTGGAGATTGAGACATTAGTTTCTTTGTCAGTGTTCCATTTGTAAACTGAAGAAGCAGGAGAGCTGGTTCAATAATTCAACCTGAGTTCAATAGCCTAAGGCTTAGCCTAAGCCAATTCTCAATGGACTGGGAAATGCCCACCTACATTGGTGAGTGTGATCTTCTGCACTCAGTCTATGGTTTCAAATGCTAATTTCTTCCATAAACATCTTCACACCCAGAAATAATGTTTACCAGGATTCTGGACATCCCTTAGCCCAGTAAAGTTGAAACATAAAATCACCCACCACAATAGGTAAAACAGGCATGGAAGCAAATAATCACAAAAAAACACATAGTAAACATATGTTTTAAATGTCAAGGGAATCAAAGGTGGGAGTTACGTTCATGTGTTCATTTTTAACAATAATTTATTGGCCACCATTTTTTTAGGTTCCAATTCATGCAAAGGTAAACAGGGCAATGAGCCACTGCCTAGATATTTCTAGGCACACAGATTATTAACTAGAGATAAAGAAACCACTCTTTGCCTAGGAAACAATGGGGTGAGAGTGAGAAGAAGAGGAAAAGAAGGAAAAAGAAGGTATGGAAAGGGGAAATAATGGAGGTAAAAAATATTTCTGAGGGCAGATGATATTTTGTACTATTACTAGTTTTTCCACACAGAAATGTGGAGACTCTGAGTATAGGCAGAAATATATAAAGTTGAAAGGCCCAGAGTCACACCAAAGGCATGTTGACTTATGAGTAGCAGTTTAGTATGCCAGGAACACAGTGCAAATGTGGGAGACTTAAGGAAGGAGATGCAGGAAAGAGATGCGGTGGTGGGGTTGTGTAGACCCTCACATCCCACTGAAGAGTGTGGACTTCGTCCTATGAACAACAGGATCTGCTAAGACCCCCTGCCCTTTTGCTCCAACTGGCATGCCCATTGTTCCTGTGATGGTCTGCAGAAGGCCACTCTGTACAAGCTGTGCATGGGAGTTTGTCTTGGGCTCAAGAGTCATCAGGAGACTAATGTAACATTTCTGAATGCATTTCAGAATATAAGCGATTTAATCTATGCTATCTTTGGTTAGGAAACTATTAAGTGTTTAAGCTACGAAGAATCATCGTGGGTAATCTGTCCAGTTTCCTAACTTTGCAGAACCAAGACTGAAACACACACATCATATATCCTAGTTCCAATGTAGCACACTAAATTGTTTCTTAATAATATTCCAATCAAAATAATTATTTAAACTATGCTATGTACATTGGTGTCCTGGACACAGAACAATAGGCACTACATTTCAAAACAATGTTCACAGAGAAAATAATATAAGCCATATGTTGATCATTACTTACGTGGGTATAAGTACATAGGAGTTCATTATGCTTTTCTCTCTACTTCAGTGTATGTTTCAAATTATTCACAAAACAAATGGAAAAATGAAGTAATTCTCAAAGAATAATAGTAATGGTTATCTGTAGCAGATCCTCTTGCGTGCTTCAGTGGTCTGCTGCTCCCTCCCCATCTGTTGCTTCTCATGTGCACACCTCTTCAGAGCATGGTCCTCAGTTTACTTTGGGAGTCATCACCCATGACTATGCCTGGGAGACTTGCCCCACCCCAACAATCCCACTCTCATGGGTGTCCACAGCTAGTGACTGCTTGATAGGAGAAAGCAGTACAACAGCTCTTACCTTTCATTTGGAAATGTATGTATGCTCAGTTGCTAAATCGTGTCTGAATCTCTGCGACCCTATTGACTCTAGTCCACCAGGCTCCTCTGTCCATGGGAATTTTCTAGGCAAGAATATTGGAGAGGGATGCCATTTCCTTCTCCGGAGGATCTTCCCAATCCAGGGATCAAATCCACATCTCCAGCATGGCAGGCAGATTCTTTTCCTAGGGAGCCAACGGAGCCACTTGGGAATACTCAATCATTTTCGATAGAGTTTATCTATGCTTGTTCCTTGGAAGGCAAGCTACAACAAACCTAGACAGTGCATTATAAAGCAGAGACATCAACTTCCCAACAAAGGTCTGTATTGTCAAAGCTATGGTTTTTCCAACAGTCATGTGTTTATAAGAGAGTTGGACCACGAAGAAGGCTTAGCACCAAAGAATTGATGCTTTCAAATTGTGGTACTAGAGAAGACTCTTGAGAGTCCCTTGGACAATGTGGAGATCAAATCAGTCAATTCTAAGGGAGATCAACTCTGTGTATTCACTGGAAAATCTTATGCTAAAGCCGAAGCTCCAATACTTTGGCCACCTGATGTGAAGAGCCGACTCATTGGAAAAGACCCTGATGCTGGAAAAGACTGAAGGCAGTAGGAGAACAGGAAAACAGAGATTGAGATGGTTGGATGGCATCACTGACTCAACGGACATGAGTTTGAGCCTACTCTGGGAGATAGTGCAGGACAAGGAAGCCTGGTGTGTTGCAGTCCATGGGGTTGCAAAGAGACACGGATTAGCAACTGAACAACTTATTTACATTTTCTTCCCTTAAAAACGTCTTCACATCAAGTTCCCTTCCTTGCTGACAAATTTGTATTAGCAAATAAACTTTAATACCAGATATTACAACGTAAGAGCTATAGTCTGCCATGCTGGTCTATCCATGGCCTTTCTCAGGCAAAATTACTGGAGTGGGTTGCCATTTTCTTCTCCAATGGATCTTCCTGACCCAGGGATTAAACCCACGGCTACTGCCACATCTTCTGCATTGTAGGCAGATGATTTACCACTGTACCACCAGGGAAGACTTTCAGTGGGAATCCTCAGGTATAATTCACACAAAAGCTCAGGATCAGGCTGAGGCTAGACTTCTCCTGAGCCCCCATCTTTTCCTTGCTTCTTCCTCTGCTCTACTCTGCTTTCCTCATCACCCTAGAAGATTCTCCTGAGTATACACCTTCAGTAAGTCATCTGCAAAATAATTTTTTTTAATATTCTGCTTCTAGAGAACTTAGCCTTAAACAGTTTTATTTTGTAATTGAGAAGAAGTAACCTGTCAATTCAAACACTACCAGTAGGAAATAGAAAGCCTGGTTACCAGACTGATTCTGTTTTCTTATTTGTGTCAATCACTTTGTGAGTATTAATTTCCTTTGAAAGATGAGCAGAATGACATTTTCCTTGTCTCTCTAGTATGCTATTATAAGGAACAAAAGAGATTATACATATAAAAGCACTTTTGAAAATGTAAAGTTTTATATGATTACATTACTAAGCTATTTTTATTATCTTCCATAACTTATAAATTGTCTGACATTTAACTATTAACATATTAATAAACTTTACAGACTGAGAAGTTATTTTAAGGCATATAAACAGAAACTCGTGACAATGTGCTATATAGTGGAACTGGATTTTTGGATTAATTTAGGCCTTTCATCTCTTTCTGTCTTTTCCTCTCAAGATACAGGCTAAATAGGAATTGAATTTAAATCTCTGGTGGGCAAGGCATCTGTCATCTTTATGTATAAGAAGAGCATATTTCCATTTTCCTTTCTAGGAGTAAAGAAATGTTTTTAAAATTGGTTGTTAACATCTCATAAGTTGTATGAAGAAACCAACAGTAACTCCAGTTTAGCCTAGCTATGTACTTTTTTAACAATTTTCATCACTGATCATGTGCCTTGTTTCCCAAAATGCCTGCTGAAAGAGCAGATACTCATTTCCCTAATAAGTTCTCTATTTCAGGTTATAGTCTAATCAACAATATCAGTATCCACACATGAGAAAATCTAAGTGCCTGATTCCAGTGGCCATTGCAAAGTTGAAACAGTGTATGAAATCTAATCTGAATGAAAACTGCTAGAGGGTGATGTCTTGCATATGCTGAGTCCTGATACTCCGAATCTCACTCTTAAAAGAGAGTCATTGAGTCCTCACATTCAAAGATCCACTAATCAGGCATAGAGTTAGAGTTTGGGGAAAGGAAAAAAGTTGTTTACAATTAGTCCTTTTTTTCCTCTCATTTCTTACATGAGTAGTTTTAAAAAGCTATTAATCATAACTTATACATTTCTATCTTGATAGACCTATCTTCCACATGTGGCTTTTCTAAAATACATATGGAGTTATCTTAAAATATCTAAAACAAAGTCCAAATTACATGTCCTCCCTCTCGGCTGGTACTTTTGATAGTAAACTTCACTCAAAAGTAATATCTGGTCTTCTTATGTGGCTGGAAACTGGGGCATACTAGTTAGATGTAATAGCTTAAAGTAATGACTTGCATCAAATCTATAAATATTGTGTTTTGCTCTGTTTTCTATTGTGTTTCTTAGCAGCACAGATATATGGTAAAGGAATACAAATAATTTTCCTATGTTTACATCCATAGGAACTGATTTCTCAATGGGGACAATTTAAATACTGATGATTCCCTAAAGTATACTGAGTATATGGAAAAGAACTTCAAGAGTGCACTGTTTTGAAAATCTGCTGTTCATTGCAAAGTGGCTGTAATTTAAATAAACATTTGATGCTTTGGGCAAGAAGGAAAATTGGCACAGGCAATGGTTAACAATTTCCAGGAGGATGCCTTTAGAAATTATTTGAAACGTTGCCTATGGGATGTTATTAAATATATGTGATGTGACAGACTGAAGTGTGTGTGTGTGTGTGTGTGTGTGTGTGTGTGTGTGTGTGTGTGTGAGAGAGAGAGAGAGTTGTGAATGCCTCTTAGTCTCAAAATATTTCATATTCTGACCTGTCTGAACTTTCCAAGACTGAATTTATCTTGAACTACATATTTTTTCTAAAGAAATTATTGAAACCCATTCTTTTATCTAGTTAAGGATGGAATACTTTATTACTGAAATAAGAGTTTTCTTTACTAAGTAAATGGAAATTGGTAGGAAAAAAAAAAACAGGAAATGAGGTAATAATGTTGCTCCACAGCTGATGACCTGGAACTACCTGAATAGAGTTAGGTGTGGCCCTTTCAGTGGCCATCTGCACAGGCTCATGGTTGAGTACTGACTTCTAAGCAGAGAGAAAAATCTTCCAGACACACACAGTCACAGGCAGTGCTTTCCACTGGCTCCCCTGGCCCCAGTGTACACATTCCACAGGCCACAAGCCCACATCCATGTGCTAAATAATAAAAAGGAGAGAGGTCTTCACAGGTATCATGCTCATCCCTAATAAGCTGCTGTTTAAAAAAAAAAATCCTGTTTCATCAAACAGGGGGCATAAGCCAAGGAACGTTGAGCTAGTCCTCGCTCTTACAGCAGCCCAAGCAAGACACAGGGGAAAACAACAACAACAACTGAGTAAAAGAACAATAATGTGAAACATACTAACAAATTTAAAACTCTGGGGCTTTTATCTTTGCAGTTGTACTCCTCCCAAATGAAATCATACTGGATCAGGCTAGGAATGTTAGTGTAATTTTAAAGTAGAGAAAGATAAATGACACCCCCATGAGATTCTTTAATCAGCATACTTTCCAGCCCTTGGACCTTTTCTATGGTGGACTTGATGTCAATTTTTTGTTAGCTCATTTCCAAATTAAAAATTGGATATTTCTGAATGAGATCTGTGATTAGTTCATTGGTGATTAGGTAACTCTGTGACGGACTTGTTATCTTAAGTAATACTGGATTGCTACACTACCAAAATATGTATTTAGCTTTCTCCTAATGATAAAAAATACATATATTAAACTGTTATACTTTATGGATTTTGAAAAGTCTTAAAACATTTCAGACATCTGGTTTTGGGAAGATGAAACAGATATATTTTCCTATTTCTCCTGCTAAATACAACTAAACATATTGGACGTAGTGTATAAAACAAACATAAGAAAACTCTGAAAGGTGGAGCAGAGACCATCTAGGACTGTTCCTTGTGGTTTTCTTTCTTTTTTTTTTGCCTCATCTGTATCAGACTTGGAACTAAAGAAGGCTACAACCCAGAAACATCAATAGGAGCAGGAAAGATGAATAAAATTTTAAAAATTTCAACAAAAACTATTTTCTCAACCAAAGGAAATAAAGAGGCAACATAAAATTCTAGACAATAACCCTATTAAACCTAACACCACAGGAAAAATATAATGTGACCCCATCCATATTCATGTCAACAAAGCCAATACGGTCAGCCTAGATTTCCATCTTTGTCAGACTGCAATGAGGTGACCCAATCCACTTCACCTTGATCACCAAGGTGGTATCAGAGATGGCTAAGTAGGGTGCCAGAACTTTCACCCCATTAGGCATTAATAAGATCCTCTGTCCCCCAATAAATGGTGTCAGTAGGGACCATGGGGACATCAGGACTTTCACTTCCATTCAGTTAATAAGTCATCCCTTGCTCTTTTTTTCTGGGACAATGTAGAAGGAAATCCAGAAGAGTCAGGACTCTTGTGACCACTTAGCACAGGACCTTCACCACTGCCATGCAAGCAGTACCACCCTCATCCCCCCAATCAATGATGTAGCTGGTGGCTACATGGGCAGTAGTGGCGAGGCATTTCTATGCCTTTTGGCCAGGACAGTATCAAGGGAGGTCTGGTGGGGAGCCAGAAATCTCGCACTTCACAGAAGGATAAACACTTTCCAGTTAATATCAGCAAGGCTAAATGGGGAACCTGAACTTCTGTTTCTACTGGTAGAACCTGAATTTCTGCACCTACCTGGTAGTGACAAAGCAGAGATCCCCTTCTCCTCGTGGAGTCACGTCAGACAAAACCAAGTAAAATAGGTTTTCATAAGATCCAGGGCCTATCACCATGGTGTCATAAAGTTTTGAGCCTCAATATAAACAATCACACATCATACCAAGACCAAAAACACCTAAAACTGACTCAAAAATATCAACAGATGCCCACCTCAAGGTGACAGTGGTATAATTATCTTGCAATAATTTAAAGTAGCCATCTTAAAGATATTTTAATAGCAAAGACACTTGAAATAAAGGGAAAAGTGAAATATCTCAGAAAAGAAATAGAAAATATGAATAAAAACAAAACAGAAACTTTACAGCTAAAAATATAATAACCAAAATAAAATTACTTAACTAATGCTCTCAACAGAAAGATGGAGAGAAAAAAAGGAAAGAATCAGTGAACTGAAATCAAAACAATAGAAATCATGCAATCTGAAAAACAGACAAAATAGATTGAAAGATACAGAAGTGGAACCTTAGTATACTGTAGGAATATTAAGATTTTTAATCTTTGTGTCACTGGAAATTGGACAGAGAAGTGAAAGAGACCCCAAATTTGATTAAACATATAAACTTACAAATTCAAGTAACTGAAGAAACTTCAAGTGGAATAAACCAAAAGAAATCTATGCTATAACACACTTGTAATTCAAAAAGTAAAGACAAACAAAAAAGGAAGCAAAATAAAACCTTACTTATAAGAGAAAGTCAGTTCAATGATAACAGATTTCTCATATAAACCAAAGAGATTAGAGGTAAGTGACACAAACACTTTGCAAGTGCTAAAAGAAAAGAACTTCAATTTATAATCTTATATCCATTAAGAATAAGGGGGAAATCAAAAAGGGAATATTAAGAATCTTTTTCCAACAAATCTAAACTAAAAGAATGACTAAAGTAAGTTCTCTAAACAAAAAAGGAATGATAAAAGAAGAGTCCATGGAAAATCAGGAAGAAATCACACAGTGAGGAAAATTATAGGTAAATGAAAACTTGGCTTCTCCTCATGAATTTTCTAAATTGTGTTTAACAATTGATGCAAAAATTGAAGTATGATCTGATGTAGTTCTAAGTACATGCAATATTTAAGACATATTCTGAAGACAAAAGAATTATTTAAGACAATTATGTTATAAATAGGTAGGAAAAAGGAACACAAAGACAAAGATAATTTGCACACCTCACAAACTGAGAAAATGACAAAACCAATAGACCCTTTTATTTATATGTAACCTTATACACAAATTAACCACTTCAATAAAGCTATATCTTTTAACTAAGAGAACAATATAGATAAATCAAAATAAGGACCTAAAAAGCTTTCTGATAGCCTATAGGAAAGCAGAGAAATAAACAAAGGAAAGAAATAGAAAACAAAGATATTTAGGTCTAACATGTCAATAATTACAATAAATGTAAATGATCAAAATAGGTAAATAACAAGACAGTTTCAAAAACACAGCTTAAACATTTACAGTATAAAAAGAACTTATAGGCAAACTAAAGTAAAAAGATAGAGAAAAGAGCTATTGTGTAATCACAAATCAAAAAAAAGCAGGAAGTAAGCCAGAAGGAAAAACAAAAATACAGTATATTAACGCATATATATAGAATTTAGAAAGATGGTAACAAGAACCCTGTATGCGAGACAGCAAAAGAAATGCAGATGTATAGAACAGTCTTTTGGACTCTATGGGAGAAGGCAAGGGTGGGATGATATGGGAGAATGGCATTGAAACATGTTAATTATCATATGTGAAATCAATCACCAGCCCAGGTTTGATGCTCAGGGCTGGTGACCGGGATGACCCAAATAGAGGGAATCGGGAGGGAGGTGGGAGGGGGGTTCTGGAAGGGGAACACATGTATACCCATGGCAGATTCATGTCAATGTATGGCAAAACCAACACGATAATGTAAAGAAAATTTTAAAAAATAAATAAATTTTAAAAAAAAGAAAGCAGGAATAAATACATTAATATTAGATAAAGCAGACTTCAGAGCACAGAAAATTACCAGACGTAGAAAGGATATTATTTAATAAAAAAAAATGTCAATCCAGCAACAAGAAATAATAGTTTTAAACATGTTTGCACCAAAAAAAACAGAATTGTAAAATATATGAAGCAAAACCAATAGAACTGAAGGAAATTGATAAATGCATAATATATTTGAAAAGTTCAACATTTCTGTCAACAATTGGTAGAAAAATCAATAAAGGTATGCAAAAATTCAACACCTTTGTCAACTAGAATAATGTAATCAGCATTTCTGGAGGCTGAGAACAGGCAAAGATAGATCTCATTCTTACCACTCCTAATTAACACAGCACTGCAAGCTCTAGCTATTTTAAAAGGCAAGAAATGGAAATAAACCACAAACAGATGAAAGAAAAAGAAATAAAATTGTACATACTTACAGATAATATAATTGTTGTCTTAGCAATGTAGGACTGCTAAAACAAAGTATCACAGACTGAGTAACTTATAAACAGCAGAAATTTATTTCCCACAGTTCTAGTTGCAGAAAGTCTAAGATCAAGGTGTCAGCATTGTTAGCTTCTTGTGATTACCCTCCTTTGGGTTGCAGAATTTCTACTTATTTTTTGCTTTGTTTTTTTGATGTACGGTTGAGTCATAGTATTGTGATAGTTACAGTTGTACAGCAAAATGATTTGGTTACACATTTTTTATAGATTATTCTCTCCATTATAGGTTATTACAAGATATTAGGTACATTTTCCTGTGTTATAGAGTAGATCTTTATTGTTCATGTTTACTGAGTTATAGAGTAGATCTTTATTACTCATCTGGCTACCCAGGTGGCTCAGTGGTAAAGAATCTGATTGCCATTGCATGAGACTTGGGTTCATTGCCTGGGTTGGTAAAGTCCCCTGGAGAAGGAAATGTCAACCCACTCCAGTATTTTTGCCTGGAAAATCCCATGGACAGAGGAGCCTGGTGGGTTACAGTCCATGGGGTTGCAAAAGAGTTGGACACAACTTAGCCACTACACAACAACAACAACAAAACTGCTCATCTATTTTATGTACACTAGTTTTTTAGTCTCATATTCCTAATTTATCCCTCGCCTATTCTTTCCCTTTGGTAAGCATAACTTAATTTTCTATATCTGTGAGTCTGTTTCTGTTTTGTACATTGATTACTTAGTGTTGACCAAATGAGGTCTGTTGACCTAATTTGTTGTCTAGGTTGTGTTGGCCAACCTAAACAGCTTATTAAAAAGCAGAAACATTACTTGGCCAACAAAGGTCCATCTAGTCAAAGCTGTGGTTTTTCCAGTAGTCATATATGGATATGAGAGTTGGACTATACAGAAAGCTGAGTGCTGAAAAATTGATGCTTTGAACTGTGTGTTTGAGAAGACTCTTGAGAGTCTCTTGGACTGCAAGAAGATCCACCCAGTCAATCCTCAAGGAAATCAGTCCTGAATAATCATTGGAAGGACTGATGCTGAAGCTGAAATTCCAATACTTTGGCCACCTGATGCAAAGATCTGACTCATTTGAAAAGACCCTGATGCTAGGAAAGATTAAAGGCAGGAGGAGAAGGGGACGACAGAGGATGAGATGGTTGGATGGCATCACCGACTCGATGGACATGGGTTTCAGCAAGCTCCGAGAGTTGGTAATGGACAGGGAAGCCTAGCGTGCTGTAGTCCATGGGGTCACAGGGAGGTGGACAGGACTGAGTGACTGAACTAAAGGTGAATTTGTGTTGTTTAGATTCCACATAAGTGATATCATATATTGGTCTTTCTCTGACATAGATGATATGATATTCTCTAACAACAATCATGTGGAAATACAGATTAAAAATATAATATTGTTTCAACAATAGCTCAAAAATATTATACTTAGGCCTAAATAAACCAAAACAAGCATGGGA
The DNA here is from genome assembly GCA_007570785.1 of Antilocapra americana. NCBI lineage: Eukaryota > Metazoa > Chordata > Mammalia > Artiodactyla > Antilocapridae > Antilocapra > Antilocapra americana. The sequence goes on along the minus strand of ML662442.1, from coordinate 34,699,336 downwards.
TTTGCATGGTGAAAACTACAAAATGTTCATGAAAGTAATCAAAAAGGACTAAGTTAATAGACGACTCATCATAATGATATCAATTTTCCACAGATGAATTACATAGATTTAACATAATTCCAAAATAACTTTAAGATATGGACAGAAGTATTCTAAAATTTATGGAAAAGCAAAGGAAATAAAACAATTTTGAAAAAGTGGAGTAAAGAAGGAGGAATTGGTTTACCTGATAAGGATATTTATTTCATAACTACAGTAATCAAGAGGAATAGACATAAATAAGTGGAGCAGAACAGAGACCTACAAACTGACCCATACAGATATTCCTTACTAATTTTTGAAATAAGGTAAAAAGGCAATTAAACAGAGAAAGAGATGGGAATACCAGACCCAGACGACCTGACCTGCCTCTTGAGAAACCTGTATGCAGATCAGGAAGCAACTGGACATGTTAGAACTGGACATGTAACAACAGACTGGGTCCAAATAGGAAAAGGAGTATGTCAAGGCTGTATATTGTCCTCCTGCTTATTTAACTTATATGCAGAGTACATTATGAGAAATGTTGGGCTAGATGAAGCACAAGCTGGAATTAAGATTGCTGGGAGAAATATCAATAACCTCAGAAATGCAGATGACACCTCCCTTATGGCAGAAAGTGAAGAACTAAAGAGCCTCTTGATGAAAGTGACAGAGGAGAGTGAAAAAGCCGGCTTAAAACTCAACATTTAGAAAACTAGGATCATGGCATCTGGTCCTATCACTTCATGGCAAATAGATGGTGAAACAGTGGAAACAGTGGCTGACTATTTTGAGGGGCTCCAAAATCACTGCAGATGGTGACTGCAGCCATGAAATTAAAAGATGCATACTCCTTGGAAGGAAAGTTATGACCAACCTAGATAGCATATTTAAAAGCAGAGACATTACTTTGTCAACAAAGGTCTGTATAGTTAAGGCTATGGTTTTTCCAGTAGTCATGGATGGATGTGAGAGTTGGACTATAAGGAAAACTGGGCGCTGAAGAATTGATGCTTTTGAACTGTGGTGTTGGAGAAGACTCTTGAGAATCCCTTGGACTGCAAGGAGACTCAACCAGTTCATCCTAAAGGAAATTAGTCCTGAATAGGCATTAGAAGGACTGATTTTGAAGCTGAAACTCCAGTACTTTGGCCATCTGGTGTGAAGAACCGACTCATTGGAAAGACCCTGATACTGGGAAAGATTGAGGGCAGGAGGAGAAGGGGATGACAGAGGATGAGATGGTTGGATGGCATCCCCGACTTGGACATGCTATTGCTGCTGCTTTTAAGTCACTTCAGTCGTGTCCAACTCTGTGCTACCCCGTAGACGACAGCCCACAAGGCTCCACCGTCCCTGGGATTCTCCAGGCAAGAACACTGGAGTGGACTGCCATTTCCTTCTCCAACGATGGACATGGGTTTGGGTAAACTCTGGGAGTTGGTGATGGACAGGGAGTCCTGGCGTGCTGTGGTCCATGGGGTCACAAAGAATTGGACACAACTGAGCGACTGAACTGAACTGAACTGAAAGAAACTGAAAGAGCCTATATTATCTTTTTGTCATATATTACAGTTCATTTTAAGGCAAAGTACAATGTTGTGGTTGTATTATTCTTACATAACAATGGGTTACAAAAGAATATTCAATATAAGAATGTAGCATATGTCAAATATTTGATATATGGGAAAGAAAGCATTATAAACAATGGGAAATATTATTTAATAAATTTAATATAAATTATAATTGGGTAATTACAATTTTAGAAAATAGATTCACAAATCATACCAAACAAAAATTAATGTTCATCATTTTTCACAATTTATTATGTAAAATTAACCAAAGAAAACCTACCCCAAATAAAGCAACTGGAATGCTTACTTAACCATCATGACCAAACCCTGAGCACAGAACTAAAATTTTACTAAGATCCATTTGTGATTCTGCATTAATCTTTCACTGATTAAATGCAGAAGATATTTCCAATTAATTCACTGTTCTTTTACAAGAGTTTTCTAAGCTCTATATTTTCCAAAATGCTATTTTATTTCCACTAATTATTGACCCTAAATATTCAAAATTAGATGATAAAAGCAAACACAACACCCTCTTCCTTGATTTATCTAGATCCTCTATTTTGCCTGTGAATTCATATTAGATACAAAGCCAAAATAAATTGAAGTAAATGGAGGGATTCCTGAAGTGAAAAATGAAGTAATTTTTCTATTTCACTTTATTCTCTGACAAGAATGTTGTAATACTTGAAAAACAACTTCGTTTTTAATATACAGTTAAGGACATTCAGTATTTCCATTAAATTTATTGATTTTTAAAATTTATTACTTCATAAATAGACCTCTATAAAAACTTTTCTAGAATGACTTTGCAAGAGGCATCTAATATTGTACATAAGATGCACTGTGAGAGTTCAGCCAATATTACTCTTTGTACTTTGCAGCTTTTGCTGTTTCTTTAAATATTCATGTGTTCCTTATAAGTACAGCTGGCTTTGACTGAAACAAATGTGTTTCTCTTTAAAGACAGATAATTGGTTAGGATTGATAATGGCTCTAAGTTTGTGGTTTTCCTTGAAAAGAAAACAGATATTATTTTAAGATCAGCCTTCTTTTAGTGGTTGAAAATTTTCAATTGAGACTGGAACATATTTAAGTCTCTTGAACAAGGGAAAAATGTATGTATCAACATTGAGACACAAGTCAACTATACGTCAAAAACCCATAACTAGTTGATTCTGTGGAGAGATGCGAAAGCCAGAAAAGGATGTAACAGAGATATATTTTCATTGTATACACCTTGTACTTAATGATTTGTTTTACTGTGTGCATGTGTTATCTATTCTGAATGAATAAATACGTAAATAATCTGAAAATGCACAGAAATGTATAAAACTGTCTCAGATAAACTTTTATTCTTCATACCTATTTCTTTTTGTGAAAAAAAAATATTGTATCTGAGGAAAATTCCACTTGGAAATATTTGAAGAAACAATGTTCTTAACTCAGTGATTTATTACCATGCCTGCCATCGGGCTTGGTATGTTCAAGAATCTGCAAGTAGTTATGCGGCTGCCAATTTTCTTCCTCGGTTGTTACTAATCTGTAGGGCATGTGCCACAAGTAAGTCATAAAACATCACTATGACTTATTTACTTTTCTAAAAAACTGGAGCCCATTATTCTTGTTGCCTTCTTGCCTGTGGAGGATATTATAAATAATTTATCAAATGCCTTTGGTATGCTCATTGTTTTACCTGGAAAGAAGACAAGAATGAGATCTTTATCATCACAGTAAACCATAAGTTAAAAAATGCCTACCTAAAAAAGTAACTATTATAGCTATTAATAGGTTTAAATAGCTGTTAATGGTTATGTTTTTCAAAATAAAGATGATACCTTAACTGTTGATTTTGAATTTTATGAGACCAAGGGAAACCTAACAGTGATAGTTATAGCCATTTCTGAAAACAAAAGTCCTGAGTAGGGCCAGCACAACTGAAGGAATGGCAGCAATAAATAGTTAAAATCCCAAACTGAGCCAGGCTGCTAATGTTTCACCAGCATAGCATTTTTCCAAAACCTCAGTGTCATGAGTTCCTCTTTAGCTTCTTTTTCACATTCCTGCCCATGATTATTTAAGTGGATATGAAAGCACTCTGTGTGTGTCAAATGCAGAAACTGCAGTCTATCCACCGTTTGAAATCCTTGGGAGCTGCAATCAGCTCATGGAAGCCCACATACCACCTCCCTCCCGACGATGTTTCTAAAAGGTCAGAGTTCCAAATGTAAATTTTGTTATCCATTTGTGCAACCAAGATGCAAAAGTCTTCCTAAAACGCAACTGGAGATTTCATCTTACATTCCAAACTCTAATATAGGTAAAGAGTTTTTTTGTGAGGGCCCTGGCCAATTGTATTACAATTTCAACATGGAAAGCATAATTGTGCTCTCAGATGACCATTATGTGGTGACTGTCACTTAGAGTTGGCTGTCACCACAGTGAATTTTGATGAAAAATATTGAAAGAGTATCATTTCAATCCTTAGCACAGGAATTAGGGATCAAAAGGGATGTATCTTGAAGTGGGACAGTAAATTCCAAGAGTCGTTAACCTACTTTTAGTTTACATTTTAGCAATATTAGCATATGGCATACTATATTCTATATCAGAGTAACATTCTCAGACATTACTATGTTTAGCTTTAAGGATTCTGAGAAAACAGGCACTATCCTTGACTCAAAGAGTTCATGGTGGATTCAATCAGAATGGAAATTAGATTGTAACATAATAAAAGGTAGGGCAAGGAGATCACATGAAGATAGCATACAATCAGGACAAGGGGAGAGTGGGAGGAGAGAAAAGGCTACCTAGAAAATAGTTTAGTATTGACAAACACATAGAAATATGCCAAAAGAAGAATTTGCAGAGAATTTATGTTTTATGGTTTACATAGAAAGGATATTTTGACCTGAATGTTTTGTTGAGGAAGAAAAGAATTTAGTAAAAATGAGTGGGTCATGATTCAAGACAGAGTAGGCAACTGATAAAACAATGATCCCTGAGAAAATGAGAAGTATAATGGAGATTGCAGTTGGATGGATTAGCTTTCAATGGGATAATTAATCCTTCTAGATTAGAATAAAGAGGATAAGGATGAGGTGACTCCACTGAGCAGTCTGTAACTGTAAGAAGTGGGAAATTGAATTGGGATGTAGGAGAGTAAAGTAAGGTTTGGGATCATGGAAAGGATGGAAGGGCTTCAGAATCTTTGTTGAGGGCAACAGGATAGAAGCTTTTGAAGGACAAGAAAGAAATTGATAATAAACAGGTCCCATCAGGCCCAGAACACAGTAAATGTATTCTGAGAGCAAATTTCATAGTTTTATAAATTCTCCAATTTAGTTATAGTTGGCAATGCAGATGGTTATATAAATCAAGGATTAGGACTCTGCAGAGCAGATAAGAAACACATAAAGAAGCAAGGGAAATGAAGATTCAAAGGGTTCTCATGAAAGAATAATTCAGGTGATTGAGAAATCTTTGCATTGAATAAAAATATTTGATTGAATAAATGTATATGTAATTTCTAATCATGAGTTACCCTGAGTATGTAAAATAGCACTACCACCACCATCAATATCATCTAAAAAATTAGTAATTTGTACTATGAAAGAAACAGCTGCACATGAATCCAGTGGATACTGTTAGCTTTCTAGACTAGAAATAAAAATGTAACCCACTTTTCATTACATTAAGAACAAACATGTCTTCTCCATTCAGAGGCTAGAGAAGATGTGATATGTGAGAAGATGTGATAATGATGCCAATCGTCCAGAGTATCTTCCTCTACTAAAGGAAAAGCATTTTGAGAGATTTTCAGTACTATTAATTTCATATCTTAGTTATTCCAAACCCAAAACAAATCAAGTAAGCCATTTATCTCAACTGGCCCTGTGGAATATAAGAATGCTTTAGGGTCATTGGAATTACGAAGCCATATGGAATTTGTAGTGTACTTATAACTAAGACAGATGCAGCAGAATGAGTCCAGCCTTGAAGCTGAATAAACACCCCAGTGACCATGAGCAGCCAATTAAGAATTGAGGTGAGAGGGGAAATGTCGTTTCAACTTGTGTAATATTTATCTGGTGCATACATCCTTGCTACTTTTCATAAGCCTACTTCATGGTCTAGGGCTCTAAACAAGAACTAGAAGAAATGTTTTCCTGACCTTCTCTTATAGAAAGTAACTACATGCTGGTCCAGTTCTTAGGATGTCAAGAATTAGAATTTCTGCTTCTACCTGGGGAAAACCTAGAAGAATAGAGTAACTTTGGTACTGTTCTCAGCAAGCTCAAGATGAAATATTCCTTTAGCTCCTAGGATAGATTACTATCCCTAGGATTCATTCATTTATTAAGCAGTTTCTGTGTATCTGCTTTCTACCAATCACTCTGTAGCTCTGATGATACCAAACGAAGATCAAAGTTCCTCTTTTCAAGAAGATCATAAAGGAGACAGATAAGTAAACCAGATGATAACACAGTAGATGGGAGTATCTGCTAGAAGTGCAGTATTCTCTGAGCATAGTTAAGGGCAGGTGAGTCTTTCTGAAGAAAATTTGTTCATACTGTCTTGAATGATGAGTGTGGCTAGCTAGAAACAAAGATGACAGAGGACGGAAAGCACTTGATATAGAAGATACAGAAAGTACATGAGAAAATAAAGCATAAGTAGCATCACCTAGTAAGGAACTGAATAGAATATGCTGTGGCAGAGAGTGTATAGGGAGTGAGGACAAACAGATTTGCAGGAACAAGGCATGAATGCCTTGAGTGTGTCTCAGATATGACTGACTGAGTCTGTGCTGTAGAGACCCAGTGAAAGAAGCTTGTAATGAAAATAAAATAAACTCTGAACCTTAAAATACATGTTTCTATCAATATTTATATCTATATATCTATCTACCTGCAGAGTAGAAGGCAGAGGTTTAAATATACAGGGACGTTAGGATGATGACAGCAAGGATGGTGTAAGACTGACCACAAGGAGAACAACCAGAAGGGCACCTCTGATACCTGACTAAACGGTGCTAAAAACATGAGCTTCTGTGTTTGAGAAAGAATCAGAAATTGTGTGGAGGAGAGGGTGATTTATGAAAAATCCAAGTAGAGCACTGACAAGTCTTGGCAACACACTGTGTTCAGATTTGAGAAAGAACAGGAATCTAGGAAAACCTCCAGGCTTTTGGTTTGGAGTAAGTGTGGTAAGCAGAAAATGGCCTTCTTCAAATATGTCTTGGTCCTGATTCCTATGTCTAGGTCCTGAAGCCTATGATGTGCTTTACAATATTCTAAGGGGGTTGAGTTGTTTGTGGAATTAAGGTTGTTAATAAACTGACCTTACAATAAAGAGATTATTCTGGTTTATCCTGATACGCCCAATGTAATCACAAGAGTACTTTAACATGAAGAAAGTGAGGCAGGAAAAGGACGTAAAAATCAAAGAGATATCTCAAGATTCTACACATTGGAATAAAGGAGCATGCGCCAAGTAATTCAAGTGGTTTCTAGAATCTGGAAAAGGACAGGATATGGGTTTTTCCCCCAGAGCACTGAGTAGGGAGAAGGACCATAGCTCAGCTAACACCTTGATTTTACCTCAGTGAGACCAACTTCAGACTTCTGGTCTCCAGAATTATGACAATAAGCATATGTTGTATTAAGCCACAAAGTTTGCAGTAAATCATTACAACAGCAATAGAAAATGAATGCAGTAGGGAATATTGTTAGAAGAATGAGTTGAGGGGCCTAATAAAATTAGTTTGGGGAGGATAAAATTCTAGGAAAGAGGGATGTATATATCTATGAATTAGGGGAAGACGCAGAGATTGTGGAGATGACCAAGAGGATTTGGCCAGAGATATAGGTAAAAGCCAGAACAGTCTAATCAAGAAACCAAGGGAAAATGCACTAAATAAAGAAAAGTGGTCAATAATGTTGAATACCTCAAAAGTTCATGTGATAGAATGATGAGAAACTGTGTTTTTTAATCAGTAGTAAGTTTACTTAAGTAGTAGAAGTTAAAATCCAGATCACTGTTGATTGAGCATAAAATTAGAGGGAAAGAAGTGAAGGCATTAGGTGCCAAATATGGCCTCAAAAACTTGACTCAGATGACTTGGTCCTATGTGAATGGAAGGTGAACGCTAACATTTACTTGGCCTGTCACCACTCATTCCTATATTCTTGATTTGAGTTTGCTTCCTTAGAAAGAAAAGGCTCAGAAGAAATGCTATATTCAAAAATATAGAGAAGATGGTGCTCTGCCTTGGTATTTTGAAGATAAAGGAAATAGTATTAGATAATAATTTACCATTATGTTTTGTTTAAACAAAAAACCATGTTTATGGCAGTTTTTTTCAACTTCATCATGTATATATCTCTTCTAAAATGGATGGGTATGCAGAATGAAAACATTTGAGATGCAGTTCCAGCTTTTCATGAGAACTTAATGACACTAATGTGAAAGCAATTAATGCGTATAGTTACAACACAGTAGTAGTTCTATTGTCTGGTGGGATGGGAGAGGTCTTTAATCTTATCCCTATACCAGTGTTCTTGGGACAGCTGTTCATGTGGTGAGTGCTCTGAAACTGGCAGTTACAACTTCTCACTTCTGTAAATAAGATTTCTTTTGGTATTCCCAGCCTCAATCAAATTATTTGTGTTTTCTAGTCTATGGACTTAAAGGTCATGTTACCAACATTGTTACTACCATATACCAAATAGAAGTAAATAAGCTGTGTCATTGAAACATATATATTTCCATATGAAAATTAGATAGCCAGCAGAAATTTGATTTATGATGCACAGAGCTAAAATCTGATGCTCTGCGACAACCTAGAGGGGTAGGATGGAGTGAAAGGTGGGAAGGAGGTTCAAGAGGGAGGGGATATATGTATACCTGTGGCTGATTCATACGGACACATGGCAGAAACCAATACAATATTGTAAAATAATTATCCTTAAATTAAAAATAAATAATTTTAAAAAAGAAGTAAATACGCACTGATGGTAATATCCTCTGTATTTTCATAAATAGATATACACTGTAAACCATCAAAGACCTTTTATACTTGCCTTTAAGTTCTGGGTTATGTTCTAGTGAGATGAGGATGCCAAACAGATGTAACATTAATATGGATCAGCAAGTGAGAATAAAAAACTACCTAAAATGTGCTTTTGACTGCATGCATAAATTAGTTTTGCCGACTGGATTTAGCATCCTGATTTACACCAGAATTAGTTCTTGGATACATTTAAATACTATAATAGAAACATCCTAAGAAAGGAAAATTACAAATTAATATCTTGCATGAACATAGAAACAAAATTCCTCAATAAAATATAAGCTTTTAAATCCAATAATATATTTGTTGTTGTTTAGTCATTAAGTCGTGTCTGACTCTTTTGCAATGCCATGGACTGAAGCCCTTTGGGCTCCTCTGTTCATGGAATTTCCCAGGCAAGAATATTGAAGTGGATTGCCTCGCCCTCCTTCAGGGGATCTTCCTGATCCAGGGATCGAACCCATGTCTTCTGCCCTCGCAGGCAGATTCTTTACCACTGAGCCACCAGGGATGGCCCCAATAATGTATGCAAAGAATTATATATGATGACATATATTTATATGTAGAAAATGCTAAAGAATTGATTAAAAAAAGAAAAAAAAATTTGATGAATAATGAATGAATAGCAAGACTACAAGACACAGGTGAATATATAAAGGTCACTTGCTTTACTCTGTACCAGTAATGAAGAATTAGAATTTGAAATTTAGGGAAAGAAAATGACATTTACAATAGTATCAACAAGTAAAATAGTGAAAGTGACTCAGTTGTGTATGACTTTTTGCAACTATATTGTCTTTGGAATTCTCCAGGCCAGAATACAGAAGTGGGTAGCTGTTCCCTTCTCCAGGGGATCCTCCCAATCCAGAGATCAAACCCAGGTCTCCCAAATGGCAGGCGGATTCTTTACCAGCTGAGCTACCAGGGAAGCCCAGATACAAGTAAAATAAGTACTTATAAACAAAGTACTTAGGTATCTACCAAAGTATGTACTGAATCCACATGCAAAAACTATAAAACTGATGAAGGAGCTATGCGTAAATGAAGCTATTTTATGTTCATTGATTGAAAGACTTGATAGTGTTAAAATATTAATTCTTTGTATCTTGTTTTATAGATTTGATATACTACAAAACAAAATCCCAGCTAGCCATTTTGCAGATACTTACAATCTTATTCTAAAATTTATATGAATATTTAAGAGATCTAGAATAGCTAACAGGATTGTGGAGAAGAACAAAGTTTGAGGGCTTTTAAGACTTACCATGAAACTGCAGTAATCAAGATGTAATGCTGACTGATTGATTGATTGATTAGAGACTAGACATTGATCAATAAGACAGGATTGAGGACCCAGAAATGGATCTACCAAATACAGTTAACTTATCTTTGAAAAAGGAGCAAAGGCATTAATGTCTCTTCAACAAATTATACTAATGATTGAATATCCCTATGCAAAAAAGAGAATCTAGATATAGAAGTTTAAATCTTTCATAAAAATTAACTCTAACTGCACTGTAGGCTAAAATGTAAATTGCAAAACTACAAAACTTCTAGAAGAAATCATAGGATAATATCTAGATGATTTTGAATTTGATGGTTTGATTGTGAGTTTTTAGATATAACACTGAAAGCACTGCAGATAAAAATGGATAAGTTGTACTTTACCAAAATTAAGTTTTAGAACATCTGACAGAATTTCTGGACTTATAAGTAAATGGCTATTAGTTTTTGTCAAAGTCACTCTTACAGCTTTAAGATGAGTGGGTATTTATTTTATCAATAATTAACAATAGCTTACATCCATATGATATTTTTATGGACACAATTCTTCAACAGATTTCTTGTATCTGATTTATAAAGCAGTTCCATCTAATGGGCAAAATAAGGTAAGCTTTATGACCAGAGAGAGATGAAACAAGATTAAAACAGTTGAGTGACTCATCAAGGACCAAGACTTTGTGGCAGAGATGACTCTAAAACCCAGGCCTTCTGACTCCTAACCTCATGCACCATCTGAAATACTGACCAAAGGTATCAACACTATGGCTGACTTATAAAATGACCATGCAGACAACAATGTTAAATTATAATAATGGGAAGAGCAATGTTACTGAAAATCCAAACATACTATTACTTCATAGACATACCCAACACATAAGCAGCTCTCTCTCAAATTTTGAGAGGGAAGTCAAAAGACTAAGTTCCATAATAAAAAACATAGCCTTCTGTATATTGCTTTCTATTATTTTAAATCACAACATAAAGGTTGAATCCTGTCGTGTTTTTTTTTTTTTAACCTGTGATACCTGCTCAAGTTATTTAGCTTCTCTGGGCCTAAAATTTCTCATGAATAAAACAGGCCTTATGAAAATAGCCGCTTCATAACAGTATTCTGAAGATTAAAAGCATTAACGTAAGTAAAAGATCATCACAGTCCAGTGCACTTATTTATTAAGAATTCAATTATTTTTAACTATTCCTTAGCTGCTCTTGATAATAATTTAGGAAATTCTGGTTAAGGAGTGTAATCAGAGACCAGTCAGGTCCCTTAAACACTTTAAATAAATTGTAAGGTTCACCACAACTAACTAGCTAAACACTGCTAAATTTTTGAAGCTCAGCTATCATTCCTGTTGATGAGCAATTCATTAGTCATGGTTCTGGTTCTTGAAAAGCACACAGGGAGCTGAAACCTTACCTTTTCCTTCCTAAGGAAACAAATATCACCCAAGTAACTACTGCAGAGTCATGTGTAGATAAATGAAAATCTTGTCCAGAGGAGAATCTTTGTTTGGAGGTACCAGATTTTAGGCATGCCTTGATACAATTTGGTCAATCATTGCTTTTCTCTTTGTACTTTGAAAATACAAACATTGATTCTGTAGCCCAATGAGTGAACTGGGCATGAACTTTTTCTTGATGAAGACTATCTCATGTTAAGTGATTAATGGGCTGCAAGGATATTGAAATGAAAACCTGAAACCACAAACTAGTCACGCAGTTGGCTAAATATTTTGTTTGGGTGCTCACACCCAACCTACAGATAACCCTGTGTTGACCCTGTATTCCAAACTAGGAAGGAAGGGCTGGGGTTTTCTAGAGGGAGATTTGTGGTTTGGGCTTAGTCGTCTATAAAAAGAGTTGCGGTGCCTCTTTGTAACCAAGTTTGTCTTCCCAGTCTCGGATTGATTGAGCATGAGGTTCTCACAGAAGCGAGTTGTGACAGCTGGAATTTGACATCTCCACCCTCTCAGCGCAGGCTGCTGATCCCAGACTGATAGTTTTAGAACCCTAAAACAAGGCCATTACCGTTCTTGAGATTTGTTTCAGCAGGCGCCAGAGAGGAATGCTACTGCCCTCTCACTGCTAGCAGGGACTTTCATCCCAGCATAATTCTGAAGAACTGCTGGGGTCTTGGCTCCTGACTCATTCATAGATTATGTTTCCTGGTTGGTTGGTGGCAGGACACTGGCAAACCACATGTTTGGGGTGTGGAGTGGATGGCAAGATCATCGAAGGCACTTAAAGCAAATGTCAAAAGACCATTGCCGTATGAACAAATTGGGCAAGAGCCGCTAGTCAGGAAACTTCTCTGAATTTTAGGGAAGGAGCTTTTTAATCCTTTAAGAAAAAAAAAAAATTAAAGGTCTATCTATTTCCAGTTTCAGATACACATTGTCCAGCTTGTATTTATTTTGAATCTCGTGCAAAAGAAAGCATACATACTATTGATTATCTAGAATAAAAAACTTATTATAGGTGATACATGGTCTTGATTTACATCTTTAATCTTTCACTTTTTCTTATGCCTTAGGACTAAATTATTACTCTTATCAAAAACAAGGACCAGTTAGTAAAATAAAATAAGAAACAATGTTTCCTTCTTTGTAACATCTTTGAGGAAATGTATTCTTAGATATGGTATAGGATTTGATTAATTTGTGATTAGTAACAATTATAGACTGTGTAATATTTATGCAGGGATATTTAATTTTCCCTAAATATTTTAAGTCTGGTTCTGTCACTGTCTATTATGGACATTGGCAAGTCTCCAAGCTTCTAGAAGCCTAAGTTTCCTACAATAAATAGTAATAATAAAGCTATATGGTGATTATGAGAATTTGACTAGATGTGAGGATATCCTTTGAAAATAAAAAAATTATATAAATGTAACATTATATTATAATCTATTTATGTTCATTCAATTAAAACCATAAGTTTTATTGCTATTTATAAAATGGAATTAAAAATCTTAATATTGACAGACTTAATTTAAAATCAGGATATTTTTGTTTTGAATCACATATAATTGAGTAGGAAAAAAATGTAAAAAACATGAAGTGTTCAGGCAAGACAGATTTAGGAGAATTGTAGTATCTACCTCTGAGAAGCTAAAGCAGTTGGCTGAAAGGTACTTCGGGGACTCTTAAGACTCCACTTTGCCCCCTATGTCCCAGGAAGGAACTCTGGCTTTGAAATTTAGATTTTTTTAAGGAAGTCAACCTTCCTTTCAGGAGCAGTGGAAGCTGTCAGTATGGAAGCCTTCACAGAGAGAGTTGTCAGATGACAAGAAATGAAGACTCAAGATCCTATTCATGAGAATATTCGCTGCAGTACTCTGGCGGGGGAGGGAAAGGAATAGTATTTAAGGAGTGCATGAAATGATGAGTCTACACAAACTTTAAAAGCCGTACCTAGCAAATTAGAAGCACCTAGACCAAATGTTTTTTTCTGAGAGCAAGTTTCCAAAAAGGAAAATGATGTCTTTGGTCACCCAGTCAATGACCCTGAGAAATCAAGTAACATAAAAACTGGAAAATGTACCATAGAGTGGTCAGTAATGAAACTATATTAATAGCTTAAATGGGATAATGAGGGAGAAATCTGGATCTAGTTGAGGTATAAAAAGTGAAGAAGGACAGGCAGCAAAGTGTGAAACCACGTCAGATCTGTTGCTTTAAGCTTGGAGACACTGATACTTACATCCAAGGAGTCAGAGCAATCACAGAAAGGGAAACAAAATCCCTGGTACAGCAAGTTGCCTTAGGTCAGAAGCCTGAAAGGCAGCGCACAAGAAAGGTTTGGGCTAGAAAGAGTAAGTCTAGAGGGAGACCAGAAAAGGGCAGATAGGAGTTTATGAGTTGGGGCGGGGGGGCAGCAAAAAAATTGAGGACCTTTATTTTACACGTGAAATTTTCAGGTCTAGTACACTGCTCTTTTACATTTAATAAATTACAACAGAGGTCAATGCAATGAAAATATGGAAAATGAGAAACTTTCATTGAGTTATGTTTATAGTTAAATATTGGCCAATAGACGTTCATAAGCAAAACATTTAATTCACTATTTGTTCATTTATTCATTCAAAAAATACATTTAGAGTTTAACATTGTCAGAAGCTTTGTTTCTACAGAAGACAAAGGAAAAAATGAGATTTAGTTTCAACATAAAAGATTATAACAAACTGTACAGTAGTATGACTTGACTATAAAACTCCTAAATATCACAATTGATTCTTTGTGAGAAAATCAAGTATTTTACAGTTGCCTGAAAAATACTATTGATACTATTTGTCTGAGAATATTTAATATTTGAGCATGAAACTGTCACCTGGTGAGGACAGACAGTATGTCTTGTTCAGGGAATGAATCTCTAAAACATTTCGGGGGCATCTGAGACTATGAAATTGAATCTTATGTGGCATAAAATTGGTCTCACAAATTTTAAAACCAAGAAAGAATATAGTTCTTCTCCAATATTTTTCCAGGGTGCTAAATCTCACAAAAAATAAGTGTAATATTGTTTCTATACTCTGCATAGATATTTAGTCATAGAAAAGTTAATACGTGAGTTCAGTATATTTGAGTTGAGACATTTTCATTGAGAAGTTCATTCAAATTTTGGGAGCTTATTCTAAACATGCAAGAGCATGTGTGCATGTGTATATGTTTATATGTTTGTATGTGTATTCCATTATAAAAACTTTCAATAAGTCTTCCCAACACTGAAGTCTAGCAAACATATATATAACATTAACTTTCAAGTGCTTAGACTTTGTCTTTGATGTGCATTGACTGGATGTATTGTTAGGTCGATAGTTGAACTTTAACTCATGAATTATCTTAAGATCAGTTTAGTTCCACTCTGATTTTTATGTCGATTGAAATAATACAGAACATGTAAATTAAGTTCTAAGGAGAATTTAGTGGGTTGTCCCATGAGATATATGTCATACATTTACACACACACACACACACAGTCACCGCTATAGAAATTCAAAAAGCCTATAAAGAAACTTGAATTAAACTGAAAGTAATAGCAAATAGAAGACATATACTTTTGTAAAAATGTGAAAGTCAGCAAGGTCTTAACTTTGATATTTATGTGAATGCTTGTTGTTTTAGACTTGTGTCTTTTGTCTCCTATTTCTTTCCCAGTTAAGGGCTAAATTCAGACTTTGTGGGAGGTTACAGCCCAATACAAAAGAGGAATTTTCTATCTATAATGCACACACATACACTTGAGTAGCTTCCACACAATTCAATTTCTGAAGTATTCTCTGTGTCATTTTTCACTTGAGTTTTAGCATCTGTGAGATGGATTTGATATTGCAGAATAGGTTAGGTAGCCATAAATGTGAGCTATTCTTTTCAGAAGTGGTTTCAATAGAGGACATGCTGTCTGGAATATAGTAACCAGCACAACTTAGAATAACTAACAACTTACACTGTGATTTAACTTTTTATGAAGTTGGAATTCCTAGTAGGAAAAGTGTTTAATCTACAATTGTTCTGAATCAGCCTTTTAAAAAATTATATCCCCATATAAGATAAATGTTTCACATTCAAGGTTTGTCAAATTCTAGTGAACAACTTGAGAACATTTAATTGCATGGGTTTAAGGTATTTCTCTTTAATGTTAAACAGTCCAATCCTTAACCAAACCCAATATATCTCATTACCAATAGAAAAATGTGCAAATGGACAAAATAACCATATATCTTGGTTTTCCAATTTCTGCACCACAAAATAATAGGCAACTTGACTTCAAGTTAACTTCCCTTGGTCACACTTATATACCCTCACCTCAAATTACCCTGTGGAAATGCCTAGAATAGTGATATAGCTAAACCTTCAAAAGATACCAGTTAAATGCAGGAATAGTAAATGTATTTAATATGAGTACATTAACAAATGAGAAGTACATTTAAACTTTTAATCAATTTAAAGAAAATAAGGAAATAAAATTATATATTAAGATTAAACTACTTTATTAGAATGATGCATTGCTCAGTACAAGGTTATAATTGAATGACAGATCTATACATAATTCAATAGTACTTCTTAACAAAATAATAATGAGATTTCTACTATTAAATGTAGATACTCTGAACTTTAAAACATGGTAAAATATATATACAATTCAAAGAAGAAAGATACTCAAAACTAATAACTTCAAGAAATTTGAATGGAAGAGAAAACAAAGGAATTTGAGTTATTCTGTCCTACAAATGTTGAAGCCTATCAGCACAGAAGACTAATGTAGATAAACAGGTTTCAGTAAAGTTGAGGGATTAATTACAGATATGAAGGTAAAAACTTAGGATGCTAATTTAAAATTTTTTCAAGTTGATGATTAAAAGAAAAACACCTTGGTCTCATTTAGAGTTCTACTAAATGATGGTGCTTCCCTGATGGTGCCACTGGTAAAGAACCTGCCTACCGATGCTGGAGACACAAGAGATGTGGGTTCAATCCCTGGGCGGGAAGATCCCCTGGAGGAGGAAACGGCAACATGCTCCAGTGTTCTTGCCTGTAGAATCCCATGGACAGAGGAGCCTGCAGGCTATGGTCCATAGGGTCACAAAGAGTCGGGCACAACTGAAGCAGCTTAGCATGAGCCATTTTTTTTTTTTCAAGTTAATGATTAAAAATATCACCTTGGAATCATTTAGAGTTCTACTAGGCAAAGTTGTCAGGGTATCTTGAAAAAATATACATCTGGGAAAACGATAGTATAAATAAGTGTTTCCTTTTCTGACACCTAAGATAATAAACAATGCTTTAAAATATGTTAGGGGATAAGTTGTATATTTTGGTCTTTAAGAAAAATGAGGTGGATTTTCTATATCTATAAATTACAACCTAGGAGGTACCCCTGGCAGTTGTTTGAACCCTTTCAACTCTCTGGAAGCCGTTGTACCTCTCTCCTCTCCACCTAAGGAAACTACCCAAGGTGCCCATGAGACAATGACTAGGACAGACTGTTTGCTCATTGCACAGGCCCTTGGTGATCCTATTTCATCTAATAAAAGCAAAGCAAGCAAATAAGTAAACATATACATAGTATATCATATAGTGAGTGCTATTTTTATTTTTAAGGACAGTCCTATCTCACTTTGAGATACGAACTTTAGCCCCTATCTGATGTGGTATGAATACACGTGTTTATGTTAGGTGGAAAAAAAGAGATGGATGATATGGCAATTTTAAAAACTGGATAAAAAATATTCCTCAAAGATTCTCCACCCGAAGAAGTGAGAAACAGATGGTGATGCCATAAATAATCCAAGTAAAATCAACAGAGTCTCTTTTAGTCTAGAATTGGTATAAGGTGAAACATAGGGTGGGAAAGCCTTTCAGAAGAAATATTCTAAATCACCTATTTTGCCCCATATTTGCAATTACTTTAACTTTTAAATTCTAAGTTCGTAAAATGATACATCAAAAATGAATATATACATTATATATGTATTCAATATGCATTGAGATCATTCAAAAGATTTATAAAAATGATCCACTCAACAAATCAGGTAAAAACTGTTTCCTTTTCACCACACTAGACTTCTAAAACACAATGGACTAGTTTCCTTTCCCCTTAGAGTTTCTTTTTCTTTTGGAATGCTAACAACTCTTGCTATCCTTGAGAAAAATAGCAAAGCAGGAATTTTTGTAATAGGATCTACTTAACAATCTGAGTTTACTCACATTACAGAATAGTCTCATATTTTAGCTAAAATAGGTGTGATATCTGAGTTACACTTGGGGCCAATGAAATATGAAGGCCAGAACAAAAGAAGGGCATGTGCTAATTCTGTAAAATGGAAGGAAGAACAGACACTTGAAAGGGGCATTTTATGAAAAAACCCACTGGTGGTTTTAAATGCCTTCCTGATTATTTAATGTGCAGACTTAGTGAGCTGAAAGAAGATCTAGATTCTCTATCATTCTCAGTCTCTTAGACACTAAATCTTCTCTTGAATATTAGAAACCAGAATTTCACTAGGTAATAACCTATAATTGTCTCTATTACCAGAATAGGAAACACAAAAAAGGTATTACACTTGATTCTTTGACTCTAAATTTAATAAATATAAAAACAATCCATGGGAAGAATAACTGAAATGAAATAAAATATCAAAACATTGTTTCCAGAGCTTCCTGAAGTAAAATATTTCTAATGCATGTATATTTGAACTACAAAACTACAAAATGATTTTATAAATGGCAAAAGCTTCTGAAATTATTCCTGCTAAAGTACAGCTTTTATATAATTGTGACTGTACAGTTAAGACCTTTGCTTTTTTTTTAAGTATTTCCCATTAATTAATGACTAACTTTACTACTGTTATTAGTGAAGATATTCTTTTAACCTTGATATGGTAAGAAACCACTCCTACAGTTTTGTGAATGTTGATATCATGGTGGATTCATGAATTGTTTATTGAAACTAATCAAGATTTCACCATCTAAAAAAAAAAAAAAAAGATTTCACCATCTAACATAACTCTGAATAAGCAGTGTTAGGGATATTGAAGCATTCTGTAATGGGCCTGTTGGTTTTACTTCAATAGTTTAATAACAATTTTCCAAGTAACATGCACTTAATTGTTTAATCCCTTAATATTAACTTTTAGCCCAAATGAACTATTTGCCTTCTGTTGCACTACATCTAGGCAACCATGTTTATTTTTGGTTTTATTTCTGACTATACAATTTTTTAAAATTATTTTATTTATTTTTTCTCTATTGTATAATTTTTCAAAACAATAATTTTGTTAAAAATTTGTTTTCAAGTGACATACACTATTTAGTAATTTTATTTTTCTATTTTTCAAAAATGTATTTAAATTTCTCACAGATAAACAAAGAAGGCTATTTTGAGCAGAGAAGACAACACTTGCAAAGGCACACAGTTACGAAATAATACATGTTCAAAGAAGAGAAAGTAGGCACGAGTATTGTGTTCCTTTTGAAGACTGTTAGGAGACAGTCATAAACAGATAAGGCCAGAGCCAGGCCACAAAAAATGCAATGGAGTCTGCATGATATTCAAAAAGGCTTAAGAAAGTATCAAATGATTTTAAGGAGGAACCTAATAAATGTTTTCTTTCAGAGAGACTACTCTAGAAAAGCATAGTGTATAGATTAAATGTTAAGAAGGATTTTGGCAAGAAAACTAGTGAGCAGAGAGTTGCAATATTTGAAGTAAAATGAAATTGTGAACTAAGAAACTAGTGGTAATGAGAAGAACAGGAGGCAAGTTCTGCAAATACTCAGAATGAAAAGCACCATGAGTCTCTGACTAGTGGAATGTGGAGTTGGGAACATAAGAGCTAGTAGCAAAGTTAAACTAAGACCCTAAGAGAGATTCAAGAGTTAATGAAGAAAGAATACATATCCATGATGAAATTAATATGCATAATTAAATTATAAATAATAGGGGAAGAGCAGATTATAAGTGAATACAACTCAAGATAGAGCATGACCTTCAGGGAATGACGTGAAACAGAGCTCAGATGCTATGGCTGATCTTTGAGGGAAGGTATAGCAACAGATGTGTCAGTCTAGATTAATCATTCACAATGGACATGGACAACTCTATGGAATTGCCATTTTAGCAAATGGTATTTTCCTACTTTCTGCAAAATCCAGTGTTTATCTAATTTTAGATTAGGCACTGATCCTCACTTTTTATTAAGGTAAAGCAAGCTTTTGCTAATAGTATATTTTTTACATAAACTGCTTATTTATAGCAAGAAAACTGTTTATATCTTTTTCCATTGTCATCCATTTCATTTGGTATTGATAGGGAAAGGAGAACTCACTTTACAATTAAGCACAGGAAACATTTCTTCTTAAGAAGAGATTTAAGACTTGCCACATTAGGAAGTCATCAACTGGAAAAAAAAATCAGAACAAGTGCTCGCTCAATGTAAATCTCAAATCCTCTAGCTTAACTTTTTCTCATGTCATACAGAAAGTCATTGAACATAAATTATTGTTTCAGAATATATACACATAATTTCCCTGTTGGGTCATTTTCTTAAATCTAATCAAGATGATCTCTTTTCAAAAGAATTTAACTAAAACTTGAATTGGTATCTTGTGTGTATTCTATAGGTTTTTATGCTAGTGCTCATTAAAAACTGGCTTTCATATACAAATTTTCATTTTTTCAACCCAGTTTCCCCAGTGCCTAAATTATTCCCTGGGGTTAAATTAAGCTTTTTTCCCTTCTTTTTAAAAATATATTAACTCTTTAAGGCCACTAGGGTTTAGTTTTCAGTATATTGACATTATTTTTTAAATTATACACAAGAGCATTTAATTCATGTGATTTTAGCATATTTAACTCATATTTATATAATCACTTCATTTCAAGATGAATTATCCTGAGAAATAAACTTGTTTCTTTCACTTGTAATAGCTAATTATTTCTTTAAGGTAATAGAAGAGGGTTTTAACTTAGATTGCCAAGAAGCATTCCTTTTCTTTCTGCTAACTGCTTATTTGTTTTACTCTATGCATTAAAAAAGAGTGAATTTGCTAAGAGGCATGTCATTACAATTATATAACAATTGTTAAAGTAATCAGGATGAAAAACTACATTTCAATTTAGAATTTTACTCTGAGGAAGGATAGAGTTGTACTTAAAATAGTGCAGGTTTTTAGAACCCTTTGTAAGTTAATATCTTTAATCGGCATATTGGATGTTGAATAGACACATCCTTGTTGGTGAGTTTAACATGAAATAAAAACAACTTATTTTCAAACCAATAAATATGGAATATACTTTATAAATTAATATGTACAAAAGCAACTCTGTCAAAATTTTTTTTAACACTTAAAAGATTTTTTCTTGTCCTAATAAAATACAAAGAATGCTCAAATCAATAAAAATAGAAATGAAAAAAGAAGTTACACTTGATACAATAGAAATACAAAGGATGATAAGTCTACTACAAACAACTTTACAACCAACAAAATGGAGATCCTAGAAGAAATGCACAAATTCTTAGAAAGGTACAAACTTCCAAGACTGAACCAGGAAGAAATAGAAGATACGGACAAACCAATTATAAGTACTGAAACTGAAACTGTGATTTAAAAACTTTGAACATAAAGTCCAGGACCAGATGGCCTCACAGGCAAATTCTATCAAACATTTAGAGAAAAATTAACACCTATGCTTCTGAAATTCTTCCAAAAATGTGCAGAGAAAGAAACATTCCCAAGCTCACTATACAATGCTAGCATCACTCTGATACCAAAACCAGATGAAGATACCACAAAAGAAGAAAATAACAGTTCAATATCACAGATGAACTTAGGTGCAAAAATTCTCAGCAAAATGCTAGCAAAGCAAACCTGACAATACATTAAAAGGATCATACATCATGATCGAGTAGGATTTATCCAAGGGATCCAATTCAGTTCAGTTCACTTCAGTCACTAAGTTCTGTCCGACTCTTTGTGATCTCATGGACTGTAGCATGCCAGGCCTCTCTGTCCATTACCAACACTTGGAGTTTACACAAACTGATGTCCATTGAGTCGGTGATGCCATCCAACCATTTCATCCTCTGTCATCGCCTTCTCCTCCTGCCTTCAATCCTTCCCAGCATCAGGATCTTTTCAAATGAGTCAGCTCTTCGCATCAGGCACCCAAAGTATTGGAGTTACAGCTTTAATATCAGGCCTGCCAGGGAACACCCAGAACTGATCTTCTTTAGGATGGACTGGTTGGATCTCCTTGCAGTCCAAGGGACTCTCAAGAGTTTTCTCCAACACCACAGTTCAAAAGCGTTGATTATTCAGCGCTCAGCTTTCTTTATAGTCCAACTCTCACATCCATACATGACTACTGGAAAAACCATAGCCTTGACTAGACAGATCTTTGTTGGCAAAGTAATGTCTCTGCTTTTTAATATGATGTCTAGGTTGGTCATAACTTTCCTTCCAAGGAGCAAATGTCTTTTAACTTCATGGCTGCAGTCACCATCTACAGTGATTTTAGAGCCCCCCAAAATAAAGTCTGTCACTGTTTCCACTGCTTCCCCATCTATTTGCAATGAAGTGATCAGACCGGAAGCCATGATCTTAGTTTTCTGAATGTTGAGCTTTAAGCCAACTTTTTCACTCTCCTCTTTTACTTTCATCAAGAGGCTCTTTAGTTCTTCTTCACTTTCTGCCATAAGTGTGGTGTCATCTACATATCTGAGGTTATTGATATTTCTCCTGGCAATCTTGATTACACCTTGTGCTTCATTCAATCTAGCTTTTTTCATGATATACTCTGCATATAAGTTAAATAAGCGAGGTGGTAATATACAGCCTTGACATACGCCTTTCCTGATTTGGAACTGGTCTGTTGTTCCATATCCAGTTCTAACTGTTACTTGTTGACCTGCATACTCATTTCTCAGGAGGCAGATAAGATGGGCTGGTACTCCCATCTCTTTAAGAATTTTTAGATCCAAAGATTCTTCAGTACATGCAAGTCAATTAGTGCAATACACCACACTAAAAAACTGAAGGATAAAATCCGTAAGATCATCTCAATAAATGCAGAGAAGCTTTTGACATAATTCAACACTCATTTATGATAAAAACTCTCCAGAAACTGGGCACAGAGGGACACTACTTTAACCATAATAAGTCCATATATGACAGACCCACAGCTAACATTATTCACAATTGTGAAAATACTTCTTCTAAGATGAGGAACAAGACAAGGATGTCCTCTCTCACCCCTTTTATTCAACATAGTTTAGAAGTCCTAGCCCTTCCAACATAGTTTTGGAAACGCTTCACAGCAATCAGAGAAGAAAAAGAACAAAAAAAGTCCAAAGAAAAACTACCACTCTTTGCAAATGACATGATACCATACATAGAAAATCCTAAAGATGCTACCAGAAAACTATTAGAGCTCATCAATGAATTTGGTAACATTGCAAGGATACAAATGAGACCTAATTAAATTTAAAAACATTTTCATAGCAAATAAAACCATGAATGAAACAAAGAGACATCCCTTAGAATGAGAGAAAATATGTGCAAATGAAGCAACCAACAAAGGATTCATCTCCAAAATATACAAACAGCTCATTCAGCTCAATATCAAAAAACAAACAGCCCAATCAAAAAATCGGTGGATGACCTAAGCAGACATTTATTCAAAGATACACAGATGGCCAAAAAGCATATGAAAAGATGCCCAATATCACTAATTATTAGAGAAAAGCAAATTTAAACTATAATGAGGTGTCACCTCACACTAGTCAGAAAACCCATCATCAAAAAACCTACAAACAATAAATTCTGAAGAAGGTATTGGGAAAAATACCTTCTTCAGAAATACATACCCTTTTGGTGGGAATGTAAATTGGAAAAACCATTATGGAGATCAGTATGAAGGTGTCTTAAAAAAAACTAATATAGAAGTATAATATGTCCAGAAATCCCACTTCTCGGCATATATTTGGTGAAAAAACTACAATTCAGAAAGATATATGCACCCAATGTTCATTACAATACTAACAACAACCAAGACCTGCATGCTACCTATTGTCCATTGACAGAGGACTAGATAAAGAAGATGTGGTATGAATATTAGCCATAAAAAAGAATGAAATGATGCCAATTGCAGCAACATGGATGGATGTAGAGGTTGTCGGATTGATAAAGTAAGGCAGAGAAAGACAAATAATGTATGATATAATTACTAGGTGAGAAAGGAAGGAGGAGGGTTAAACTGGGAGATTGGGACTAACGTATACATACTACTGAATATAAAATAGATAATAAGAACATACTGTATAGCAGAGGGAACTCTACTCAACACTTTGATCTATATGGGAAAAGAATCTAAAAAAAGAGTAGATATTAGGATATATATAACTGATTCATTTGCTGTACACCTGAAACTAACATAACATTGTAAATCAACTAAACTCCAAGGAAACCTTTTAATGAAAGAAAAAAATAGGGGGAATCTATAAGCTGGGGTAAATGGGAGTTAAGGGAATTCTCTGCTCAATGTTCTGTCAAATTTAAATTGTTCTAAAAATTACATTCTATTAATTATCAAAATTAATAAAAGGAGATTAAAAATCTGACTCCTTGCCCCAGTGATCTCATGGAGACACATTTACCCTGATGCACATTTTACCTGAAGGTATGTTTTCTCCACAGGCACAAGGGTTCTCTTTATACAAAATTGATGATGGTGTAAATCTTTGTGAAAAGACAGATAAAACTTATTTATCCTCAAATGGTTTGAGTGTTGCCTGATAGTCAGACTAGAAAGAGATTTTACATTCAACATATTTTACTGTAGTGTAATGAAACCTATCACACAGTTGTGTTGACAATAATAAATGATTAATAATTTTGATAAAAGGTTTCTTTCCAAAAATTAAACACTGTCTACAAATCCATAAATTCTGTAGCAGTGTTAACATTAGTCTTGACAGATCAGATACAATACTATACCATAATCAAATCATTAGCTGAGCTCTATCATTTTTCACTCAGTAGGATGTCAGGGGAATAGGACACAATGTTCAATAATGTCATGAATTCAATAAAATAAGAAATGAGACAAGGACAAATCCTTGGTAATAATTTTCATTCCAAATGAAAACTCTTGTGATGACTTCTTTTTACATTTCCTTTCACTCATATAAATCTATTTTAATATTTTGCCCTCTTATTTAACTATTAAACAGTCTTGCTTATAAAAAAATTGAAGTTGAAATTAAGGACTATTTTGTGTTAGATTTTCTGCTGTCTTACCCAATGCTTCAAGCCTAAACATATATATTTATTTTTATAAAAAATGTTCTTTTAACAGATTCTTTTATATAGTCACATGCTTTAATTAGATCTCAAGAATGTATTCATCTTATAACTGAAAGGTTTTAGCTTTGATCAACTTATCCTCATTTCCCTCACCCTTAAAGGCTGGCTAAACCACCATTCTAGTCTCTGTTACTGTGAGTTCAACTTAATTTTACATACATTGTAAGTTCATATAGTATTTCACTTTTTTTGTCTTATTTCACATAGCATAATGTCTTCCAGGTTCATCCATGTTGTCAAAAATAACTGATTTTTGTTTTTAAGGTTGAATAATATTCAAATACATATATATATATATATATCTCCAAATTTTCTTTATCTATTAATCTGCTGATAAACACTTAAGTTGATTCTGCCTCTTGGTTATTGTTAATAATGCTGCAGTGAGTATGTGAGAACAGATATTACTTCAAGATCCTGATTTCAATTCTTTTGGATATATACCCAGAAGTGGGATTGCTGGATTTTATGGCAGTTCTATTTCTAAATTTTGTGGAAACTCCATAGCACTTTCCATAAGTATTGTGCCAATTTATATTCCCACTAATGGTCTATACCAAAGAAGGCTCGAACTACTGCACAATTGCACTCATCTCACATGCTAGTAAAGTAATGTTCAAAATTCTCCAGCCAGGCTTCAGCAATAGGTGAACAGTGAACTTCCAGATGTTCAAGCTGGTTTTAGAAAAGGCAGAGGAAACAGAGATCAAATTGCCATCATCCGCTGTATCATCGAAAAAGAGTTCCAGAAAAACATCTATTTCTGCTTTATTGACAATGCCAAAGCCTTTGACTGTGTGGATTACATTAAACTGTGGAAAATTCTGAAAGAGATGGGAATACCAGACCACCTGACCTGCCTCTTGAGAAACCTGTATGCAGGTCAAGAAGCAACAGTTAGAACTGGACATGGAACAACAGACTGAGTCCAAATAGGAAAAGGAGTACATCAAGGCTGTATATTGTCACTCTGCTTATTTAAGTTATATGCAGAGTACATTATGAGAAACACTGCGCTGGAGGAAGCACAAGCTGGAATTTAGATTGCTGGGAGAAATATCAATAACCTCAGATATGCAGATGACACCACTCTTGTGGCAAAAAGTGAAGAAGAACTAAAGAGCCTCTTGATGAAAGTGAAAAAGGAGAGTGAAAAAGTTGGCTTAAAGCTAAACTTTCAGAAAACAAAGATCACGGCATCCAATCCCATTACTTCATGGCAAATAGATGGGGAAACAGTGGCTGACTTTATTTTTCTGTGCTCCAAAATCACTGCAGATGGTGGCTGTAGCCATGAAATTAAAAGATGCTTACTCCTTGGAAGGAAAGTTATGACCAACCTAGAAAGCATATTGAAAAGCTGAGACATTACTTTGTCAACAAAGGTCTGTCCAGTGAAGGCTATGGTTTTTTCAGTGGCCATGTACAGATGTGAGAGTTGGACTATAAAGAAAGCTGAGCATCAAAGAATTGATGCTTTTGAACTGTGGTGTTGGAGAAAACTCTTGAGAGTCCCTTGGATTGCAAGGAGATCCAACCAGTCCATTCTAAAGGAAATCAGTCCTGAATATTCATTGGAAGGACTGATGCTGAAGCTGAAACTCCAATACTTTGGCCACCTGATGCAAAGAGCTGACTCATTTGAAAAGACATGTATACCCATGGTGGATTCATTTTAATGCATGGCAAAACCAACACAATATTGTAAAGAAAAAAGTCTTTCTTGAATTTGTCACAAAAAAAAGAAAGAAAGAAAAGACCCTGATGCAGGGAAAGATTGAGGGCAGGAGGAAAAAGGGACAACAAAGGATGAGATGGTTGGATGGCATCACCAACTCAATGGACATGGGTTTGGATGGATTCTGGAAGTCTGTGATGGACAGGGAGGCCTGGTGTGCTGAGGTTCATGGGGTTGCAAAGAGTCGGACATGCCTGAGTGACTGCACTGAACTGAATGGTCTGTAAGTATTGCCCTTTCTCCATATTCTTGCCAACTCTTGTAATCCTTTGAGTTTTTAATAATAGCCAATGTAACAGTTATGATCTGATATCACACTGTGATTTGGATTTGCATTTCTCTGATGACTAGTGATGTTGAACATCTTTTCATATACCTGTTGACCATTTGTACGTCCTCTCTGGAGAAATGTCTATTCAGGCCCATTGCCCATTTTTCAATTGGGTTATTTGGTTTCTGGCTGTTGAGTTGTATGAGTGCCTTATATATTATTTATTTTGTTATTAATCCCTTATTAGATATACGGTTTGTAATATTTATGCCTAAAATGTGTAGATACCATCCATAGTCAATCCTAAAATAGTCTGCTTTTCTTAGCTTCATAATATCAACAATTTAGGATAAGCAATACATTAGCTTCTAATAAAAAGCTAGTCACAAAATTTTTCTGTGATTATGGTCAAACAATAACCACACTTGTGGTTTGAGCAAATGGAAGTAATCTTTTGTTAGACAATAAAGATTTGCTGAATGAATGAATGAAGTGAATGAAGCAAGGCAATCAAAGATCATTCAATCTGAATTATTTAATGGTACGTAAGGAATTAAGTTTCCAAGACATAGTGACTTATATTACTCACACTACATTCATGCTGAGCAAATATCACCTGTATTAATGTTGCTTTTCTAAAACTAATTCTCTTTATTAGAAAATATAAGTAAAACTAAGACTGTTCTACTCAAAAATTGAGATTCACCTTGAAAACTATCTAATGTCATGGTTAATTATACTGGTAGATAAATGCACACATCTATACTCCTCCTAATTAGAGACTGAATGAAAAGTAACATTCAGACTCACCATCAACTTTGTTTTGCTTTCACTAAAAACAGAAATTACAGCCCTACCAAAAGCAGAAGAGGGAAAACTGCAGCTATGCATAAAATCAAAAGATGAATTTTTTAAAAATCTTGACCTCTTTGAAGGTCCAGACTCAGTTTCTTTTATATATTTATACATATGTATTATGTGGGTATTTATATACACATTCTTATATATAAGAAACAGTTCCTCAGAATTTAAATTGAAAATCTGAGCAAACCCTACACATAGTTTGAATGATAGGATATAAAACTTCATCCTTGGCAAGAGTCTTTAAGAAATTTACATTTACATACTAACTTTTCAAAAGATACACTTAGGTATAGATATGAAAAACAATTTTTGATGCCAATATACTACAATCACAGTAAAATTTCAATTTTAACTATAGATCTTAAAATAAAGGTAAAAATCCAAAAAATACATTTTATAATGGTGAATTTAGTGGAAAGAATATTGAAGGCCAATATCCTAGCTTCAGAATTAAGTTTATCAAGTTTGATGGTGGTAAATAATCACTATTCTTCTTTATATCTATGAAAGTGTAAATGCTTTTTTCCCTACAACAATTTGGTTTTTATATTCTATGGTTTAGAAATGGCAAAGTGAACTGCAAGGCTTTGGTGAAGATCAGATTATCTGACTCACATGTAAAACTGCAGATTTCCAAATTAATATTAGCCTTTTGTGAATTCTTGGTTTCTTGATATTTATATATCTCTCAAAATATTAGTCATTATGATTCTCACTGGGCATAGCAAAAAGTGAAGTGATGATCAAGGAGGGGAAGAAAATCCTCCCATAAACATCCACCCAGAGCTCCTCCTTGAAATTTCTCAGCACAGAACCAGAGTATATGGCTGTAGGATAGCAGCAGGGGTGGGGATGATTTAAAAAAAAAGAGTGGGGGGTAATGTATTTTCTTTATTCAATGGTATGTTTACATTCTTTCACTAAATTATCAAGCTCTATTCATGCTAAATATTCTGTTTATGATAAGATCTGATATCAATGATTTAACTTTGTGATAAAATGATATTCTTTTTCCAAACAGATCCAAGTGACTGAATAAGCTGACATCCTCAAGGCAGGGATAATGATTTCTCTCATTTATGACCTTCCCCAAATCAAAGAAATAGAGAAAGTTTATCTTAAAGCAAACACAAATTTAGACGTGTCAGTGAGAAAGCTCAGGACTTCAAAACATGATTTGAAACTCATTGAAAACATTGGTCCCTAAGAGGCAGCTACAAACAGGGCCATCAATAGTCTATATAACATTAAGTGCAAAGAATTTGGTCAGACTTGATCTTCTGACACAATAGATTTAGGACTTTACCCCTCTTCATGTGAGGCTGTAGGAGACTTTTTGATGTTGTGGGATCTAAGGGTCTTCCCAAACCAACTGTCCCTTGAAATTTTTCAGCAATAGCACAATCCATGAGAAGGATCAGGACTGCGGGTGAGAGAGCATACAAGCAATGTTCCCCTCAAAACATTTTTTTCTTTTCCTTTTTTCCTGGAATATCAACACAACTTCAAGTAAGACTAGCCTGCTAAATCTAAGTCCATTTACCATTCAACAAAAACTCAAAGATGTCTTTTGACTCTAACTCAGCATTTGTTTTGCCAAACTACCCCTGGAGAGCAATTTCTACCTTATGTTACTCCACACACCTCAGAGGGACCTCATGATTTTTAAATATATAATTTTAAAAATTCAATAGGGCCCCTGTGTTTTGCATACAAAATATACTCACTGGTAATTTATGTATTTTCAACAAAAATCCTTGCTTTTGAAGACACTTAAGCTCACAACTCCCACCAATACTTTTTCCTTCTCTCAAATTTCAGGCAACAAGAATGCCAGGAGATTTGGAATTTGTATAACCCCAAACTGTGTTTTCCTAACTAATCTTGGCAAGCTTAAAACCCTGGAAAGTCACAATTCACTTCCCAGGTGATCATCCTGGACAGCTCAGCAGCAGAAAAAGCAGAACAGGATATCCAGCTATTGAACAGGGCCGCCGGCCCAGGTGGCCAGCCCAGCAGCTGTAGAGCACATCCTACCAGGAGGGCTGCTCAGGGCCTCAGGAAGACACGTTCCTTTCCTCTGTTTTCAGCTCAAGAGGAAAGCACAGTCTGCACTAACTCCCAAACACTGCCTGCAGACACAGCACTTTCCAGCCATGCTGAAAAGAGGGTAGGTATCTGAACAATACATGTCAGAAGAGGACAAATCATTTATGAGATATGGGAGGCCCCAGTATGAACAGATAGTTGACTGTGAGAAAACGGCTTCAGTTTATTATGGTACTGAGGCATAACATCACAGATGTGAGGCTGCTGAGGACCAACTGGTTTTCCATCTAAATGAAAGAAACTATGGGTTAAAAGTCTGGGGCTAATAACAGGTTCTCTGTCCTTGTGTTAATAATTTCATGATAGAATTTTCATCAATATTAAGAACACACTGGTCATAACAAACACCCTCTTCCAACAACAAAAGAGAAGACTCTACACATTGACATCACCAGATGGCCAACCCCGAAATCCGACTGATTCTATTCTTTGCAGCCAAAGATGGAGAAGCATTATATAGTCAGCAAAAACAAGACTGGGAGATAACTGTGGCTCAGATAATGAACTCATTATTGCAAAACCAGACTTAAGTAGAAGAAAGTAAAGAAAACTACTAAACCATTCAGGTATGACCTAAATCAAATCCCTAAGATTATACAGTGGAAGTGAGAAATAGATTTAAGGGACTAGATCTGATAGAGTTTCTGATAAACTATGGACAGAGGTTCATGACATTATGCAGGAGACAGGAATCAAGGCTATCCCCAAGAAAAAGAAATGGTAAATGCAAAATGGCTGTCTGAGGAGGCCTTACAAATAGCTGTGAAAAGAAGAGAAGTGAAAAGCAAAGGAGAAAAGTAAAGATATACCCATTTGAACACAGAGTTCCAAAAAATACCAAGGAGAGACAAGAAAGCCTTCCTCAGTGATTACTGCAAAGAAATAGAGGAAAACAACAGAATGGGAAAGACTAGAGATCTTTCAAGAAAATTAGACATACCAAGGGAACACTTCATGCCAAGATGGGCTCAATAAAGGACAGAAATGGTATGGACCTAACAGAAGCAGAAGATATTAAGAAGAGGTGGCAAGAATGCACAGAAAAACTGTGCAGAAAATATCTTCACAAGCAGATAATCATGATGGTGTGATCACCAACTAGAGCCAGACATCCTGGAATGTGAAGTCAAGTGGGCCTTAGGAAGCATCACTACAAACAAACCTCCAGGTGATGTAATTCCAGTAGAGGTACTTCAAATCCTAAAAGACGATGCTGTCAAAATGTTGCACTCAATATGCCAACAAATTTGGAAAACTCACCAGTGGCCACAGGACTGGAAAACGTCGGTTTTCATTCGAATCCCAAAGAAAAGCAATGCTAAACAATGCTCAAACTACTGCACAATTGCACTATTCTCACACGCTAGTAAAGTAATGCTCAAAATTCTCCAAGCCAGGCTTCAGCAATATGTGAACCATGAACTTCCAGATGTTCACGCTGGTTTTAGAAAAGGCAGAGGAACCAGAGGTCAAATTGTCAACATCCGCTGGATCATCGAAAAAGAAAGAGTTTCATAAAAGCATCTACTTCTGTTTTATTGACTATGCCAAAGCCTTTGTGTGGGTCACAATAAAATGTGGAAAATTCTGAAAGAGACGGGAATACCAGACCACCTGACCTGCCTCTTCAGAAATCTGTATGCAGGTCAGGAAGCAACAGTTAGAACTGGACATGGAACAACGGACTGGGTCCAAATAGGAAAAGGATTACATCAAGGCTGCATATTGTCACCCTGCTTATTTAATTATATGCAAAATACATCATGAGAAACACCAGGCTGGATGAAGCACAAGCTGGATCCAAGATTGCTGGGAGAAATATCAAAAACCTCAGATGTGCAGGTGACACCACACTTATGGTAGAAAATGAAGAGGAACTATAAGAGCATCTTGATGAAAGTTAAAGAGGAGAGTGAAAAAGTTGGCTTAAAGCTCAACATTAAGAAAACTAAGTTATGGCATACAGTCCCATCACTTCATGGCAAATAGATGGGGAAATAGTGCAAAGAGTGGCTGACTTTATTTTTTCAGCTCCAAAATCACTGCAGATGGTGACTGCATGCATGAAATTAAAAGATGCTTACTCCTTGGAAGTAAAGTTATGACCAATCTAGACACGTTATAAAAAGCAGAGACATTACTTTGCCAACAAAGATCCATCTAGTCAAGGCTATGGCTTTTCCAGTATCATGTATGGATGTGAGAATTGGACTATAAAGAAAGCTGAGTGCTGAAGAATTGATGCTTTTGAACTATAGTGTTGGAGAAGACTCTTGAGAGTCCCTTGGTCTGCAAGGAGGTCCAACCAGTCCATCCTAAAGGAGATCAGTCCTGAGTGTTCATTGGAAGGACTAATGCTGAAGCTGAAACCCCAATACTTTGGCTACCTGATGTGAAGAGACTGATTTGAAAAGACCCTGATGCTGAGAAATATTGAATGCAGGAAGAAAAGGCGATGACAGAGGATAAGATGGTTGGATGGCCTCACAGTCTCAATGGACATGAGTTTGGGTAAACTCTGGGACTTGGTGATAGACAGGGAGGCCTGGCATGCTGAGGTCCATGGGTTTGCCAAGTCAGATACGACTGAGCAACTGAACTGAACTGAAGGACAAAATATTCTCCCTAATACTGTTCTAATTTTGCATTTTACTTTTCTTTGAAAGAAAGAATAGTGTTTTTTTCAAAGAACTTCTCAGGACACTCATCCTCAAAATCCATTCATACTTATGAATTAATTCTATTTTTTCCAATTATATTGGGATATAATTAACACATAGTACTATGTATTATACATTTAAGGTATGCAACATGATATCTTAACTTTCATGTATTATGAAATAATTACCACAGTAAGTTTATTTAATATACTTCATTCCATATAGTTACAGAAAGAAGAAAAATATTTATGGAATTATTTCTTAAATAAACATTAAGGAAACAGAGGAAGAGAGAAAAAATATATATTTCCAAAATTAGTAAAGAAAATTGATACTTGCTGATCACTATTAATTTTTTCTCAAATTTTAGTAAGCATTTTAAAGAAGGAGAAAGTACAGACTGTTTGAGGAGAAAATTCATTATTTTTTTAAAAAAACTAAGAATAAAACCACCATATGATCCAGCATTTCCACTCCTAGGCATATACCCTGAGGATACCAAAATTTAAAAAGACAGTTCAGTTCAGTTGCTCAGTCATGTCCAACTCTTTGCAACGCCATGGACTGTAGCATGCCAGGCCTCCCTGTCCATTACCAACTCCTGGAGTTTACTCAAACTCATGTCCATTGAGTTGATGATGCCATCCAACCATCTCATCCTCTGTTGTTCCCTTCTCCTCCTGCCCTCAATCTTTCCCAGCATCAGGGTCTTTTCAGATGACTCAGTTCTTCACATCAGGTGGCCCAAGTATTGGAGTTGCAGCTTCAGCATCAGTCCTTCCAATGAATATTCAGGACTGATTTCCTTTAGAATGGACTGGTTGAATCTCCTTGCAGTCCAAGGGACTCTCAAGAGTCTTCTCCAACACCACAGTTCAAAAGCATCAATTCTTCTGTGCTCAGCTTTCTTTATAATCCAGCTCTCACATCCATACATGACTATTGGAAAAGCCATAGCTTTGACTCGACTGACTTTTGTTGGCAAAGTAATGTCTCTGCTTTTTATATGCTGTCTAGGTTGGTCATGACTTTCCTTCCAAGGAGCAAGCATCTTTGAATTTCATGGCTGCAGTCACCATCTGCAGTGATTTTGGAACCCCCAAAAATAAAGTTTGACACTGTTCCCACTGTTTCCCCATCTATTTGCCATGAGGTGATAGGACCGGATACCATGATCTTGTTTTCTGAATGTTGAACTTTAAGCCAACTTTTTCACTCTCCTCTTTCACTTTCATCAAGAGGCTCTTTAGTTCTTCTTCATTTTCTACCATAAGTGTGGTGTCACCTGTATATCTGAGATTATTGATATTTTTCCTGGCAATCTTGGTTCCAGCTTGAGCTTCATCCAATCCAGCTTTTCTCATGATGTTTTCTACATATAAGTTAAATAAGCAGGGTGACAATATACAGCCTTGACGTACTCCTCCTCCAATTTGGAACCTGTCTGTTGTTCTATATCTGGTTCTAACTGTTGCTTCTTCACTTGCATACCTCTCGATTTCTCAAGAGGCATGTCAGGTCATCTGGTAGTCCCATCTCTTGAAGAATTTTCCAGTTTGTTGTGTTTCACACAGTCAGAGGCTTTGGCATAGTCAATAAAGCAGAAGTAGATGTTTTTCTGGAACTCTCTTGCTTTTTTGATGATCCAACAGATGTTGGCAATTTGGTCTCTGGTTCCTCTGCCTTTTCTAACTTCAGCTTGAACATCTGGGGGTTCACAGTTCACATACTATTGAAACAGGGCTTGTTGAAGACCAATGTTCATTGCAGCCTATTTACAATAGCTAGGACATGAAAGCAACCTAGATGTATACTGACATATGAATGGATAAAGTAGTTGTTGTATATATATACATTGGAATGTTACTCAGCCATAATAAGGAGCACATTTGAGTTAGTCCTAATGAGATAGATGAACCTAGAGCCTACTATACAAAGTGAACTAAGTCAGAAGAGAAAAACAAATATCATATACTAATGCATACATATGGAATCTAGAAAGAAGGTACTGATGAACCTATTTGCAGAGCAGTAGTGGAGGCACAGACATATAGAGCAGACTTATGAATGCAGCTGGGGTAGCGGGAAGGAGAGGGTGGGTTGTATGGAGAGAGTAACATGGAAACATATATTACCATATATAAATTAGATAGCCAATGGGAATTTGCTGTATGACTAAGCGAAGTCAAACTGGGGCTCAGTAACAACATGGAGGGGTGGACTGTGGAGGGGACATGAGTAATCTATGACTGATTCAATATTAATATTTGCTAGAAACCAACACAATACTGTAAGGCAATTATCCTTCAATTAAAAATAGATACGTTTTTTAAAAAATTCATTAGCATTTTAATCCAAGAAACTTGTTCTACTTCATAATATAAAATTTCAAAATGAGTGTTTTATATGTAACTGTATTTCCAGTTAGTAGGGAAATGTATATACCCATTTATTTTCTAACACTCAGTAAGTGTTATGTATACCATAAGTATATGATAAATAAATGGAAGATTGCTTTCCTAAAGACAGATACATGAAAGAATGGATGGAGAAAGAGATGATAAAACTTGATAGCTGTGGAATCAGAGACTAAAAGTAATATCTTTAATTTAGTTGTCATTTGTGAATTTCAAGTTAAAAATAAACCGAAACATCAAATTTTACTCTTCTGTTATCCCACAAAATATCAAAATCTGAATTACTGTGAAAAAGTCTTCTGAGACTATCTAATAAAAAAATTTGTAATTGTAATATATATTCAAGATGATTCATATGAGGGTGTAATTAATAGGTGAGATTTTTCATTAACTTAAAAAGCAACTAATATTATTGCTTTCCTAAAGTTAAAAATTATTTGGAGAATATCAAACTATCTTTAATATGCAATGCAAGAATTATTGTTTAAATAAATTAATCCATTGCTGGTGAAAAATGTCAATAAATAATGCTGAGACAGTCTATACAATGGGGGACAAGAGCAGGATTAATCATCAAAACAAGAACTGACCCATCTGCTATTGTCTATGGGATATATTTCATCATGATGTTGGCTTCTCCTTTTGTTCAACCGATGACTGTTCAGTTAAACATCTATTCTTTTAATCTCAATAGTTTTCATATAAGTAATAAAGAAACATAATATTTTAGTGCCCATCAGTATTCAGATAAATTATGTACTGTGCTAAGTCACTTCAGTCATGTCCAACTCTTTGCAATCCGCTGGACTATAGCCCAACAGGCTCCTCTGTCCATGGAATCTCCAGGCAAGAATACTGTAGTGGGTTGCCATTTCCTTCTCCAGGGGATCTTCCTGACCCAGGGATTGAACCCGTGTCTCTATGTCTTCTGCATTGGCAGGCTGTTTCTTTACCACTAGAGCCCTCTGGGAAGCCCTAGGTAAATTATATCAACTCTTATTTAGATTGTAGTCTAGAAGCTAATTTACCAGACATTAAATTGTTTGGAAATACAGAAGAATTTTTTCCTTTTGGAAAATCTGGTAGTAATTTCATTTTCTTACTAAATTTGAGACTTTCACATGTGTGTTTGTACATGTGTACTAGACTCTTCTAGTTCAATTTTTAAATATTCTGAACCAAGGAAAGTTAGAAATTTTATCCTTTTAATAAGCTTAAAAAATGATCCAGAAAACCATTACTCAAAACAAAACAAGGTTAATGCTTTGTATGTATATATTCAGAATTTTTTATGAAAAAACTTTTTAGCAACACACAAAAAAAGGGTGACCCTAGTGTGCCTGCTAAATTGCTTCAGTCATGTCCAGCTCTTTGTGAACCTATGGACCGTAGCCCACCAGGCTCTTCTGTCAATGGATTCTCTAGTGAAGAATATTGGAGTAGGTTGTCATACACTTCTCCAGGGAATCTTCCCAACCCAGGGATTGAACCCATGTCTCTCCTGCATTAGCAGGTGAGTTTTTTTTTTTTTTTTTTTACCACTAGTACCACCTGGGAAGCTCAAGTGCATACACTGTTTAAGTGTCCTTTTTTTCTATTGTTATGACTATTTTCAATCAGGTTTATTTGTACTATCACTTATATAGTCTGTATCATATTATATTTAATAAAGGTGCCCTAATTTAACCAATCCCTATTGCTATCCATTTACTTTGCTTTTGATTGCCACCATTCTAAAAAAAATACTATAACTTCTATTGTTTCAAATCTTTGTTAAACTAAGGTAAATTACTAATAATGGAATTAATGAGTCAAAGTCAACATCCGCTTTAGGGCTTCAGATTAATATTGCCAAATTCTCTTCTTGAACAGCTTATATCAACTTACTCTCTATGAACAGGGTATTAGAATATCTGTTTCTTGCATATTCACTGTCACTAGATATTATTGAAACATAAAATAATGACTCTGCCTCAATTATTTTGTTCAGACATGGTATCTTACTGGTTTTGTTTGCATTTCTTTTGATTTCTAATATTTCTTTATTGGCCATTAGTTATTTTTCTTTTTCTTGCTCCCTAATGTTGCATTATATAATTCTGTACCTTTCCCCATCTTCAGTACTTTATTTTTCTGAATGAAAATTATTAACCATTTGTAACAAGTGAAACAAATCTTCTTCTGGATGACTATTTGTAAATAGTCTTTCAGGAGGAGGATAGATTTTGTAATTATGCAAACTTGGTTTTCAATTCTGAATCCTATCATTTGCTAGCTGGACAAGCCACTCTGGCACACCAAAACTTACTTGTATCACATGACGCAAATGAACTTATTTAAGAGACAGAAACTTACTCACAGGTATAGTAAACAAACTTATGGTTACCAAGAGGAAAGATGAGGTGGGTGGGGATTTTTAGGTACAAAATAGGATGTAAAAACAGATCAACAAAAAAGTCTTACTGGATAGCACAGGGAACTATATTCAATATCTTTTAATAAACCATAATGGAAAAGAATATATATATATATAAAACTGAATTTCACTGCTATATACTATAAACTAACACAACATTATAATCAACTGTATTTAGATTAAAAAACAAAGGCTCAGGTCTAACATATATAAAACTGGTTTGCATGAACTATTTTGGACATAAAAGCTAAACAGTATGACTAGGAAACATCAAGTCCACACTTAATGACAAACAGTATCATTTTCATTATTTGCAGTGTTTTAGACATTCAGGTGCTGCTCAAGTTTTGTGAATCAAATCTCTATCTTTATGGTTTCCACAAGAGTCAACGTATGAAAGTTGTCAAGGTTTCAGCGTCAGGAAATAATCTTGAGTTGGAAATATGGCTCTGAATTTTAATAGGTGTTTGATTTTAAGCAAGTTATTTATCCTTTCTGAGCCTCAGTTTTCTCATTAAAAAAAAAGGCTGGATATTAGTATATATCTTATAAAATTGTTGAGACTAAAATATTTCTTATCAAGTGCCTAACATGGTACTCGACACATGAAAAAAAAAAAAGAAAAACTCCCAGTAAACTTTAGCTTTTGCACATAAGGACGATAATTACATACCTTTAAGTACTATTTTATTATTTAGGGTTTTCTTCATTGTTCAAAAGACATGAGAGGAATTCTCTAGATTTCACAGTATGATATAATCCAGCTGATTAAGGTAGAATTTTCTTTATTGCATTCCACTCTCATCCTGGCTAACAAAGTTTTTTTCTGAGGAGTATCACTAATTGTGTAGGAGGTCTTGAGAAATCTGTTAACATAGTTTAATGATACTGTGCTTGATATCTGGTATCTCAAACACTTGCACATTTCACCTAACTGTAACATGTAGTCATTTTATTCTCATTTTTGTAATACCCAAAATTAAAAGCTATATCTTACTAAAAGTTATCCTGGAATCTGAAAAAAAAAAAAGACAAAAAAGGCACATTGAACTCCATGTGGATAGGACTAATCCCAGCTTCCACTAAGGAATAGAATATTATATTGATGGAAGTGGGGCCACATTTACTCTATATTGCATGAGGAGGTAGATTCAGGGAAGTAGTGATTTCCTAATTAGATCATGTGGTTCAAACCATCCATGGCCCTGGCTTTGAACTTTAAAAATAAGATTATCAAGACCCATTCTGATTGTATAAGCGGAAGAGGCCAAAATAATTGCTCAGATGTTGAAGCAATTAATATCTGTGCATGGGGTCCTAACAATTGACAGATAGCACTTTTCTAGATATAAATAATGCCACCAAACAGGATTTTCCCTCCTGAGAATCAAACATGATGACTTTTCTGTATGATATGCATTCTTACTCCGTGTTTAATTGGTCTTAGAGGCAAAGGATTTGCAAATCAGGACAATTTCAATAGACAAATCTGTTCTTAATTCTTCCTGTGAAGTAGGCCTTAATTTCCATTGAATCATATTCCTATGTAGCTCTCTTCCCTGGATTCTTACTGGTTAACTATGAGGTATATCCTGAATTTATCCCCAAGGGTACTAGGTAGTTGGGTTCTAGAGATGATACTTTTACCCTCTGGTTATAAAACTTTCCATCAGTCAGTCATTAATTTATGCAGAGGAGTACTGAAGCTTCAACAAAGATCTGACAATTTAAGAAGCAATCCTATTCTCACTCATCTCTCATACTTATGCAAACCTAACGTCTTCTTTCTGCTGCTGTCTCCTAAGCTCACTAGCCTCAGTAGTGACATGTGAGACTTATTGTCTCCTAGCTCTTAATCCACTGTACTTTAACCAAAGGTATGGACTTTCTACAAACCATACATCTCACTTATCTTTAAATGCATGTAGATGTCAATATTAGCTACCCCTGATTCAGGATTCACACTGTAGCCAAAAAAAAAAAAAAAAAAAAAACCCTGGGAAATTCTGTTTCACACCAAACATAATTATCCTTGTCCAAATCCAGTATGTTTCATGTTTCTTCTCAGCAAGATATCCATTTCCTATTTGTAGGGGTAAAATTAAGCATGAAGAATTTCTAGGAATCACAGATTGTGTTTTATACTCCTTTATTGATATAAAAGTCTTAATATATGCCATAGTTGAAGACAGTTCCATGTGCTTTGCAGTGTTTACCATGTAAATATATTAAATTCAAGTCAGATTCCTTTGTGCTACTCATCTCTGTTTGGGGAAAAATGTAAAAAATCTTTCAACTAAGTGCCATTCGTGTGAGAGAAATAATTTGAAAAAAAAAAAGTTTCTCCTTCACAATATTTAATTTTTTCAAATAATGAAGGGAAAAAAATAGAGCTTGACTTCCACTTTATGGGGGGAAAAAATACTATCCTTTGAGAAAAGGTTCTCATTTTGTGAAGTGGTCCCAAGAGACAGCTGGCATATTCAAGATATAATAGCCACTCTAGAGAGCAATGAATACAAATACACAAAACAAAATCTGTCACTCAATGACTAATATTGGTAAGCTGTCAACAGAGAAATCAAGTTCATAATGCAGGCAGAAAAAGCATTTCCTCAGTGTGTTTTTGATAAAACATACAACATAAACAAATTCTGAAAAGCCTAATCATTGCAGGCCCACAGGAAATTCTACTGCTATCTCCATAATTCCATAATTCAATTAAGCAATGCCACAGGTAGAACAGAGAACACAATTATAATCTCCAGCATTGTTGCCAGACACTCCTCCTCTATGGGAGCATTCTTCCTTAAGACTTCTGTGGAATATATTTGTGTGTCACAAATGAATAAAAGATGCAAGTAAATTATATTTGTTATCGTCCGCAAGCTTCATCCAAAGAAAATGTCAAATTTAAGGTAAACATTTAGCTGAGTCTGGTAAAGATATGTTTTCATGTCTTTCCTTATTATAAAGTTCTGGCTCCTCATACTCTCCATGCCACTGACAAATTAAACTTGATCATCCTCATCAATTCACATCCACTTAGCATTCACTAGCATCTTAGCACTATGAACAGCAGAAATCTTTATCAAAAGGGTTACCTAACTCGATATCAGACAGAACTGACTCAACAGCTAGAGAGAAAATCTACTTCATCACAAGATACTAACACACAAAATTATAAATACAGCAGCAAAATTGGCTTAAAAAATTCTCATAGTCAAAACTGACACCTTGTTTAATTTTGTGTTATGACTATTACAAGAAGCTTTCCAAATAATGCCAAAGGCACGGATTTCAATGGCCAATGCTGTTTCTCATTCTATTGGCCAAATGCACTACCAGTTCTTTGGATGGTTTGAAGATCCAAGTTGTTTCTTTAATTGACAGTGATGTAGCTTTCAAATTAATAGATAATTATATTCCATCTCCTTTGACTACTGTGGCAACTCTTATGTAACAGCATTCCCATTAAATGTGCCTTTTGGTAATACGATCTTCTGCAAGAATTAGATCAAGTGCAAGGTCCATTTGCACTTTGGGGACCCGATTCTTAAAAGTACATTGCTGCATGGCAAGTGTGATTTCTTTGGATGAAGAGAGCTGCTCCCTTGTGTATCTGTGTTTGACCTTTTCCCAGGAGTTCCCCTTTCAAGATGCTACAAGAAGGACAAAGTCCAATAGTGAGGCTGTAGAACACTCCACTATGGCCACTGCCTGACGCTTTCCACCCATGCTATGTG
This sequence comes from Antilocapra americana, assembly GCA_007570785.1. Classification (NCBI taxonomy): domain Eukaryota; kingdom Metazoa; phylum Chordata; class Mammalia; order Artiodactyla; family Antilocapridae; genus Antilocapra; species Antilocapra americana. The sequence continues at coordinate 34,658,297 of ML662442.1, read as the reverse complement.
CAAGGAATAAGATGCTGTTCTAAGGTACAGGTGTTCTTCAGAGAAAGAGCATATACACTTGGGAAAAGGCCCAGAGAAGGTAGGCCTAGTAGTAGGACATAGACCTTTACGCGAAGTATAAATAATATAAAGCTAATTTGAGATTCTTCTGGTAAAAAAGATGGCTTTAAAAGTGAAGACCAAAATAGGTGTTATACATAAGGGCTATATGAACATTTTTTAAAGTCTACATTGTAAAATATCATACCCAGTCTTCACGACTTATCTATATAAATCAAAAATACTGAAACATAAAATAAGAATATCCAATAAAGTTCTTTTCTTTTGATAGCATTTTTAATGTCCACATAAAAGTCTTTGCCATCTTTCCCCCAAATATCTTTGAGGTCATATCTTATGATGGTCTATATACATGCTCAATCTGTCACTTGTATAATGCAGCCAGGATCAGTTCAGTTTAGTTCAGTTCAGTTGCTCAGTCATGTCTGACTTTTTGCAACTCCATGGACTGCAGCATGCCAGGCTTCCCTGTCCATCACCAACTCCCGTAATTTACTCACTTTATGGACACCTAGAAGCAACTGAGTGATCTTAAGCAAATCACTTCTCATCCTTAGGTCTCAGTTTTTTCCACCAATGAAAGGATTGAGTGGAATGAAATTGACTTTCTAACTTTCTATATTGCAAGGAATCATAGAAAAACAAAATAAAATAGTATCTTCTTTTCACAGATAAAAAAGTAGATTCAGAATTATATTGCATAATTTTCCATAGTTGTGGAAAGAGCATAAATTATGGAAATGCCAGGTGAAAAGCAATTTCTGCCTAATTTTCCTGGTATTTATACCACTTCTGCCATATGCAAGCACTATTATTCAGCCTCATACTTGTCTTCATCAAGTCTTGGTTCATCCATGAAGCTGTCTCATGCTACTTCAGTGTTAGAAATTTCAATTAAACTTCGCTAAAATCCTAAGCTCTTGATTACATATTACCAAGTAGCATCTGTTTTCTGCTTACTTGAATCCCAAGACATAGTGTTTACTTCTTCAAAGGGACTAATTCTTGGTTTTCACTGTATCCCTCACATAATCCAAAAGCTATTCAGTGTATAGGGAGAGTCGATAAAAATTGGTTGTTAAGTTCTTTGTCAGCCCTTGACTAACGAGGAGCTAGAAATTAATACATAGAAAACAATTCAGACTAGAATTGAATCTCTTCATACCTCACCTGGTCATGCCCTCTCCATTATATAACTCTTCTACTCTGCCTAGAATGTTCTTTTCTTAATTAATAGTGTTTTCTTTGAACCGGTTTTAAATTATCAATATGTATTTGCTGTTTAATAGTAGGAAATTCTAAAAAGTGCTTTCTAAATATGAATTGAATCATCCCAAATACTGATATACATTGTAGAAATAATTTTTTAAAGTGACATAATGTTGATTTAATAATTGTTACAATTGTTTGGCTAATATGATTAAAATTTGAATATTCTTATAATAATATAGTTATTTCTACATATTACTGCAATCATTTTCTCTATTGTCAATTTTTCTTTCAGGATGGAATTCCATCAACCATTAGGACAAAATATCCCAAGCCATTAACATGTCGCTTCTCTTAGGGATACCCAATAAAGGAAACTCTTGGTTTATTACAGTTCCCAATAAAGAGTTTTATGTGACAAACACATTCCATTATATCCAAGAGCATACGGAAAATATTGGCAATTTAGTTTTCCATCATGGCATCTTACCACACAATTCTGAATGAGCTAGTAAACAATAACATCACAATGTTTTACCACACAGATTATCCCTTGTAAAATAACAAAAATGCATCAGTAATATTTTTAGTAATCCTGTGCCTGTATTTGTTTACCCAAAAACAGTACTTCACACTAGCAGTAGAAGCCAGATCTGTTAAATATTGAGTTAATTTTACTATCATGAAAAGTTCATCCCGATAATAAATGATTTTCCACAATACTTATTATTTTAACTGCCCCCTGATATTCTTCCTACCACTAGTGGAAGAAATGAATGTTTACAGGATTGTGTTTTGTCAGTAGAAGTTACTATGCAAGAGAAGGGATCCAACTCTACTTTGACAATAGAGTCCTTTGAGGAAGACTTCTAAGCTAGTAGGTCAAGAACCTCATAAGCACAGCTGGCAGCTGAAAGGGGTATTAATAATTATCTCAATCAGGAATTGAACTCAAATGTGTACATGAGCCAGACAATGCCAATTAGCACATTGCCCATTGTATACCCATCTAATGTAGACAGTAGCTATTAACTTCAGGCAATGGCTTGCATAATAATGGATTATATAAAAACAAAGGAATTCCAGAAAAGATTATACTTCTGCTTCATTGACTGTACTAAAGCCTTTAACTGCATGGATCACAACAAACTGTGAAAAACTCTTAAAGAAATGGGAATACCAGACCATCTTACCTGCCTCCTGTGAAATCTGTATGTAGAAGCAACAGTTAGAACTGGACATGGAGCAATGGACTGGTTCAAAATTGGGAAAGGAGTTGTTAAGGCTGTATATTGTCACCCTGATTATTTAACTTATATGCAGAGTACATGATGCAAAATGCCAGTTTGGATGAATCACAAAATGGAATCAAGATTGTTGGGAGAAATATCAACCTCAGATATGCAGATGACACCACCCTTATGGCAGAAATCAAAGAGGAACTAAAGAGCCTCTTGATGAAAGTGAAAGAGGAGAGTGAAAAAGCTGGCTTAAAAGTCAACATTCAAAAAACTAAGATCATGGCATCCAGTCCCATCACTTCATGGCAAACAGAAGGGCAAAACGTGGAAACAGTGACAGACTATTTTCTCGGGCTCCAAAATCACTGCAGATGGTGACTGCAGCCATAAAATTAAAAGACACTTGCTCCTTGAAAGAAAAGCTATGACAGATCTAGATATCATATTTAAAAAGCAGAGACACTACTCTGCCTATAAAGGTCTGTCTAGTCAAAGCTATGTTTTCTCCAGTAGTCATGTATAAATGTGAGAGTTGGACCCTAAAGAAGTTTGAGCACTAAAGAATGCTTTAGTTTGATGCTTAGTATAGTTTGATGCTTTCAAACTATGGTGCTGGAGAAGATTCTTCAGAGTCCCTTGGACAGCAAGGAGATCAAACCAGTCAATCCTAAAGGAAATCAGTCCTGAATATTCATTGGAAGGACTGATGCTGAAGCTGCAACTCTAGTATTTTTGCCACCTGATGATAAGAGCTGACTCAATGGAAAAGACCCTGATGCTGGAAAAGACTGTGGGCAAAAGGAGAAGAGGATGACAGAGGGTGAGATGGTTGGATGCCATCATTAACTTCATCAACATGAGCTTGAGCAAACTCAGGGAGATAGTAAAGGACAGAGAAGCTGAGTTTACTACAGTTCATAGGGTCGCAAAGAGTTGGACACAAGTTAATGACTGAACAACAACAAAATAGGCCAGGATTTCCATTTATCAAGAGAAGCCAGAAATGTTGATTTTAATATTGTTTCCCTATCATGTTTTACTTCATGTGTTTCAATGCAAATCATTTTGTCTCTTCAACTATGAAACTATCAGTTTCTTAATAGTTTGAGCCAGTACCTCATTCTATTTATTCAACAGCATTAGCTGAGAGCCAAGCCTTACAGAAAGGATAACACAGGTATTGTTGATTGACTCACAGACATGACTCACTGCTTATGTCCATTCCAGGGCAGAGAAAGCCATTCTCTATAGAGCTGCTATTCAAAATTTCTTTTAATATAAGTCAAATCTACTATTAATCTTAGGGTTAAAAGAATATCTAAGAATCTCAAATGTGGTACTACAATGAAAATGAGCTATGTTGATAAAAGTAATTTTGAGTAAAAGCTTAATCTGACAGTACAGAGAGTAACCATTCAGTCATCCTAGAAACACAGACACACATACAATATTAAGAAATATTAAACACATAGAAGAAGTTAAATTTAACTTTTTCATTTTTTATAATTATTGGAAAGCCTATCAGGAAATGAAAGTGGCAGCAGACTGCTAATCATAAATTTAAAGTTTTATTTTTTGGGAAAAGAAAAATTTTCAAAACCTATTTTACAAAATATATCTTCATAGTTGGTCATGTTATGTAGAAATTAAAATGAATTGCCTAGAGCAGCATTATTCTAACAGAAACAGAATGTGATTTCCATATGTAACTTTAAATTTTTAGCAGTCACACATTTTAAAGTAGAGTTAAACATGTAAAATTAATTTCAATAGCATTTTAGTTATATTGGGTTAAATAAAATTTATCATTCAGCATGTGATCTTTATCAAAAATTATAAGCAAGATAATATATAGTTTTCATTTTCAGTCTTTGAAATCCAATGTGTATTTTACATTTATAGCACATAGAATTTGAACTTGTCATATTTCAAATACTCAATAGCCACATATGCAGCACAGATATAGGAAAAAATAATGCTTTCTCTTTACATATTAGATAAGATCTGATATTGTCAATGTTATTTCAATGACTGAGAACTGTCAAGAAAAAGTGGCTCAAGTTTCTAGGTAAATGGTGACAAGAATGATTTAAAATAGGTTTACCTGGACTTTTTCCTTCTTTGAATACTGTCAGAGTCAATAACATCTTCCAGTATTTATATTCTTTTGATGAATTACAAGTGAAACATAGACACACAAAATGGTTTGTCACAAAAGTTCTGCTAGCTATATTTAAAATGGATAACCAACAAGGACCTATTGTATAGCATATGGAACTTCCTCAATGTTGTGTGGCAATTTGTATGGGTGGGAAGTTTAGGGGAGAATGGATACATGTATATGTATGACCTAGTCCCTCATCACAGTATTGTTAATCAGCTATACTTGATTATATAACAAAAAGTTTAAAAAAAATTCTGTTAGGAAGCCAGTCTCTAATTATATTATGGTAGTTATCAATTATTGTCTATTCCCTCTCAGGAAAGTTAATTCTTATATCCTAAGATATATCTCAGGAAAGTCAATGTAATAAGCAAATCCCCAATAAATTGTTCTAGAAAAATTCATATTCAAATCTACACCTTAAAAGAACTACCTTTCTTCTGAGAATTGGCAAACCTGTACTAATTTCTCTCTATATATTACAAAGTTGAACTACAACCTTTTAATACAAAGCAAACAAATCTGCTCCACTTAAATATTTGCTGCAACAAAAACAAAGAGCTTCACTGAGTATTTCCATAGGACTGAGCTTACTTTCCCCTCTATCAGTAAACTCAAGTTTACTCTTATACTATTGGCATGGAGAAGACAAAGAAATACACGGTTTCATTCATATTTCCCTGCTTTATTTTAGGTAATCCATTTGCAAGCTGCAATGTGAATCTCTGAAAATACTGAAATCACTGTGGGGGAGAATGTGTGTGTGCGTGCTCACCCGTGCGTGCTCACCCGTGCGCGCCTGGGTGCACGATGTTTTCATGTCTTTATCCACCTCAGGTTTATTGGAGCCGGAAGGAAGAGGAAGGAGGCTTTTGAAAAAGGAGCAGCATTGAGGAAATGGGGTGTGAACTTGAGCTAACAATGAAGGCTGTAGGCTTTTTGTGACTTAAGATGGAAAGATTCATTTCATTCAGAGCCCAACACACACCTCCAGGAGTGCTTATCACAGCTCTTCAGAGAGGAAGTGGCCATTTTTTTGTGGTTGCAAAACAAACAAACAGTGCTTGTTTTTGTAGCCCTGACCTAAGATCCATCCAATGTATCTCTGTGTTTGCAAACCTCCTCCCTGAGTCCAGTAGCAGGTGTGAGGGAACTGAAAACAAAATATTTAAGCTGAGCAGTCCCTTTCCCATTTAGGAGTTCTGTTACCATTTGAGTTCTTGGAAAGGCGTAGCTGAGGTCAACAGCATGATTATATGAAGAGGCTGCTGCCAACTGGCAGACATTTTCCAAGGTCAGGGAGAGTATACTAAATAAATTTATCCTACTAAATTTATTTCTAGTCTTTTATTTGAAGTTTAATATTCACATTTGTTTATATAAGTTGAATCCTGTCAAAGAAAAGTTTCCATCTGGAGAAAGATCAAAATTAGAAGTGCAAGAGTGACTAGAATATTTGAAGTTGAGGAAGAAAGTAACCCTCCATGAGAAGTCTAGAGGTGTTAGCCTACCAAAACACACCTGTGTAGGGGGAGAGATGTTGCAATCAGGAGCCAAACCATTTTCAAAACTCCGTGACTTGCTGGAAACATCTTCCTTTAGCTGTCGTCCTGTCCCCTCTCTTTGAATAAATCAACCCTAGCAAGTTGAGCTCCCAACTAAGTTTATACATGATGCAATCCATATGCACAAGCTGGGCCTCTAGGTACAAAATTAGATGCATTCTACAAGTCCACAAAATTTCCTGAGTCTGCTTCATTTTAATGTGGTCATTCTATGAGGAAGTTCCTCACCAGACCTTTTGAGAATTGAGTTATTAGGTTTGTGGCCTTGGGTAGAGCTTCAGATGACATATGTTTGCCCTTGGGGGAATGATGAGTAGGGAGAAAGGGGGAAAGGTCTATGAATTGTACATTTAGATTGCAAATAAACTTATTTTTCAAATCACACTTCATTTGGACATAGCCTGGTAAATACTGATATAATCCCCCTTTACAGGGATAGATCACACCAACACCTGCTTTCTAAAGATGAGGAGAAACTTCCCCTCTGTTTTCTCAAGACCTGATCCCAACATGGAACACACATATCACACACTGATATACACCATAAATATAAACATGCACATACATATCACCCACATACACAAACACACACACTCTATTTCCTATGTGCATTTGACACTGTTTTGACTAATGGTTGTTTCCTCCTACGAAAAACTAGCTTCAATATTTACTAAAATTATTAGGTAATTTATTCAATTATTCTAAGACTATTTCCCCATATAAGGATAATGATTATAAACCCACCTTGTGATATAAGAATTAAATAGAGTAAAATGTACAAAGTATGTGGTAAAAGGCTTGGAGTATGACAAGGACTCAGTAAATGCTAGAAATTGTTAATATTTTATCTGAAACCTGCGATCACTTCTGAAATAGAATGATTACAGCAACTGTGACTTTGGAGGAACTCTACACTGAACAGGAGAGAAAATTTATCAAGGGCTTTACTTTTGTACTATATACTTACTTCAGAAATTATCCTTATCTTACAGTTTACATGATAATCTGGCTTTGTTTCTGTTGCCAGTTGGAAAAGTCACTGGTGAAGTGTGGGGGGTGTTGTCGTCTGGCAAGTACATAAGAAATGATTAAATATATAAATGTATCTATAAAAATGCAAATAGATTATAAGACAAAATATACCAGCATGAGTGAGCATGACTCTGTACAGATACTCAATGACCTTACAAGTGTAAATGTCAATATACTATTATACATGCTAAACCTATGCCAGAAAAAAGAAAAAAAAAAAAAAGGAATGAAGCACAAAGGGGTATTTAAGCAGCCATAGTAAAAGTAATAATTTGCCAAACACAGAAATGTGTTTTTAGAGTTGTTTTTATTTGCAGTCATGGTCCTTTATAATATTGTCAAACACTAAGTTGGTACTGAATAGATTAACTGGCTCAAAGTACTCTCAGCTTTGTAATTTTCACTTCTAAGACTTCAGCTTTTCAACCTACGATTTTCTCCAGGCTGGTTCTACTAGGTTGTATGTCAGAGTCAGTGAAAATGATTATCTACACTGCAGGCTACTTAATAAAGAGCCAGTGAAAGACAGTGTTTAGACCCTTTCAAGCTTGTTCATTAGTATGTAAGAGAGCCTGCGATTAGCAAAATGTACCTTATTATATAGAGTCTACTCCTCATGTCAAAAAAACCTCTATCCAGCATTTTCCATGGAGTATAATGACTGTAATTTGAAGGAAAAAAGAAATAATCTTTTCTAAGACTCAGGCAGCATTTTCCTTGTTCCTTGGTTTTAGTTAATGGGGGGAACACACATGTGAATAAAATTCCCACTGGTTTGATTTAATACGTGGGTCTCTGCAGGACAGACTCTAGTACCATCTGCAATTTGCTCCCCTGAGATGTTCAATAAATCACCCAACCATCACTAGCCTCTGGTAAGTGTGGCCAAGGAATTCCTTGCTTACAATCTCTTCCTCCTACTCTCTCTTTTCCAAACTAGCATTCACACTGCCAACAGATGGTTCCTTTTAAGACAGAAATGGCAGCATCATTTCTATTAAGATTGCTGCCTGATTCCTCATTATCTACTTGATAAAGTCTAACTCCTGGCCTGAGTGCTCTGGAACCACTGTGATCCACTGACAGAGCCTCACCTGTCAATCCTCTGTCAGCTTTTAGGAACCTAGCATTCAGAACAACTGATAGCTCCTCAAACAATGCATATTTTTTTATCCCCAACCGCCACGCCTTTGCAAATCTATATTAGTTTGCTAGGGTTGCTCTAACAAAGTACCACAGACTGAGTGACTTCAACAATAGAAATTTATTTTCTCACAGTTCTGGAGACTAGAGTGTCTGAGGTTAAGATACCTTCTGAAGGCTGTGAGGGAGACTCTGGACAGACCACAGAATATCAATGGTCTCGTCTCAATGTTTACTTGCCTTCTCTCTGTGTGCCAATCTGTCTCAAGATTTCCCATTTTTAAAAAATGCCACCCTTATGACACCACGCTTATGGCAGAAAGCAAAGAAAAACTAAGAACCTCTTGATGAAAGTGAAAGAGGAGAGTGAAAAACTTGGTTTAAAACTCAACATTCAAAAACTAAGATCATGGCATCTGGTCCCACCACTTCATGGCAATAGATGGGGAAATAATGGAAACAATGACAGGTTTTATTTTCTTGGCCTCCAATCACTGCAGATGGTGACTGCAGCCATGAAATTAAATTATGCTTGCTCCTGGGAAGAAAATCTATGAGCAACCTAGACAGCATATTAAAAAGCAGAGACATTACTTTGCTGACAAAGGTTCATCTGGTCAAAGCCATGGGTTTCCAGTAGTCATGTATGGATATGAGAGTTGGACTACAAAGAAATCTGAGAGCTGAAGAATTGATGCTTTTGAACTGTGGTGTTGGAGAAGACTCGAGAGCCCCTGGGAATGCAAGGAGATCCAACCAGTCCTTCCTAAAGGAGATCAGTCCTGGGTGCTCATTAGAAGGACTGATGTTGAAGCTGAAACTCCAATATTTTGGCCACCTGATGCAAAGAACTGACTCCTTAGAACAGACCCTGATGCTGGCAAAGCTTGAAGGCAGGAGGAGAAGGGGATAACAGATGAGATGGTTGGATGGCATCACTGATTCAATGGACATGAGTTTGAGCAAGCTCTGAGAGTTAGTGATGGATAAGGAAGCCTGGTGTGCTGCACTCCCTGGGGTCGCAAAGAGTCAGACACAACTGAGCAACTGAACCAAAAAACACCAGTTGTATTGTGTTAGGATCTAGCTTAATGATCTCATCTTAACTTGCTAATGACTTAAACTTGGTTAAAAATCTAAGTAAGGTCATCTTGTGAGGTTCTGAGACACTATTCAACCCATAACATGATCTCTCTCCTTGGACTGCTCCCAGTATATCAATTTATCTTAAAATAATAATTCAACATGGACTTCTCTAGTGGCTCAGATGGTAAAGAATCTGCCTGCAATACAAGAGACCCAGGTTTGACCCCTGGGTCAGGAAGATCCCTTGTAGAAGATAATGGCTACCCACTCCAGATTTTTGCCTGGAGAGTTCCATGGACAGAGGAGCCTGACAGCTATGGGCTACAGTCCATGGGGTTGCAAATAGTCTAAAACTTTTGCAAGGAGGCTATGGGCTCCTCTGTCCATGGGATTCTCCAGGCAAGAAGATTGGAGTCAGTTATCATTCCCTTCTCCAGGGAATCTTTCTGACCCAGGGATTGAATCCATGTCTCTTAGTCTCCTCAATTGGCATGTGGACTCTTTAATACTAGCACCAGCTGGAAAGCCTTGTTATTGGTATAGTAAATTTTAGTCCATTGTATTAGAAAGCTCTGAGGCCAGTTTTCTTCATATTCACATTATTAGTACTCAGGGTAGTGCCTAGCACATAAGAGTTCAATAAAGGCTTATTAAGTTAACTGAGAGAATGATACAATCACACACTGTTTTGAGTCTTTCAGATAAGTATTATAAAGGAAAATTTTTATATACACCAGGTCACAAGTGCTCTGAAAGAGTGAATGTGGTAGGATTAAATTGGAAAATACCTCTTTATTTACTTTTAGAGTCTTTAAAAATGATAAATACATCAAATATAATTTTAAAGAAAAACAGGTGATATTCTCAATCTTTGTTGCTCCCTACCAAGAGTTTTACATAATCAGTTTATTTTCTTATGAAAAATAATCTATAATCACTAAAGGACAAACTTAGATTTTGGAAAAAATCATTGGCTGCAGGATTTTAAACAATTGGAGATGTATTTAGTAATGTAGAGAGAGAAAAATGTCTGGAAGTTGAAGGGAGCTTCTGGAGCAATGAGATTTCCTCCACTGTCCCACCATCACAACCTTCTGTACCACTGGAGGGTGAAAGGGAGTGTCCCCTCTACTCCTCTGAGGCACACACGAGGCAACAGGACAGGGGAGATCTTGAGAATATTTGTGTCCAGAGGAAACAATGACTACTTTGGACCCTGAGGAAGCAGGAATTGGGCAAGGAACTTCCCACCACCCCTCTAAAGAAAAGCAACACAAACAATGCTTAATCTGTGAAGTCATCCTTCTCTGGAGATAGGGATCATTTAATAGCACTGAACATCTTAAAAACATACACACAGACACAGGAAAACAAATCTTGGAAGGTAAAAAGTCAGTTATTTTCAAGTTTAGTACACATGAGGGCTAGTTGGAAGAATCACAACTTGTACAATTTATTATTATACTGTGTGTTTGAGCTTCTAATTTGTAGATATGTTTGAGATACTTTTTATGTCACTTAGAAAAAATGATCAAATCAACACTCTTCAAGATGTCTTTATGATTCTATACAGTGGTTTATACAGCGCCACTCCTAGAGATTTTACTGCTTAAGGTTCTCAAATGAAAAGGGCTTTGGAAAGAAGCTGTTGCTATGATATTAAACATGAGGAGAAAGATACTAGAGCTTAAGTGTATATTTTATATATACTTGTAAATTTTAAGTAAACAAAGTATTATGGTACTTCAGACAATAAGATATATTCCCAGGTAAGAATGAAAAGAAGTGCTAGGTTGAATGAATTATTCAAGCTGAGATCTCTTGAGAAAGAAAAAGAATCAAATAAAAACATATTTATATTTTCTAAGCAGTGATTCTTACAGTCCATATGAATAATTTATTTTACATTCATTTTTCAACACATTATGAATTATTTTGACTATTAGTCTGCAGAACAAAAACACACAGTTCATCTTTTTTCATCAAAGATGACACTGGACCAACTTTTCCATTTAAACACTATTATTTTGCTCATTCTTGGCTCAAGCTTTTCAAATTACTAGATTTCCCTGGGATATATTTTCCTTTCCTTGCAGCTTGATTTTATTGTTGACAAAACATGGACTCATAATGACCTTCACAGCTTAAAATACCTTTCACTTGACCTGTATATCCTTGCTTAGCTACCTTTGAAACATTGGTTAAATCTCATGCTTTCCCATTCTGATTTAACCACTAGCTTTATCTTGCATCCGTGTGTACATTTACAGAGAGAAAAGCACAAACTATATTTATATACATTCTAGGACATGAAATGTGTACACATTAAAATATGCTAGTTTCTAGTGAAATAGAATAATGCTACTAAGAGTACCAGGCTGGGAGTCAGTAACCCTAGGTTGATTCTTGACCTGCCACATGGTTGAGTGAGCCACAGTACACATGCCTCTATTCCCCACTGTCCTAACTTTGAAATATTAAGCTACATGAGTCTAAAGAGGCCTTCCTGCTCTTTCATTCTAAAATACAGACTTAGTCAGTCCTGTATATTTGAACAAAATATAACTAAACATGTTACACAACTCTGAGAACTGCTTTTAAAGATACCAGTGAATATTAGAAACAAAGGCCTGCAGATTGACCCTGCTTGCATCTCAACAGAATAAAGCAAAGAACACTTGCAATTATAGCTTCTTGATCTCTTAACTGGTTGTTACTCTTTTGTTTGGCTATCCTTAAAATTGATGGTTAGACAACTCATTTATTACAACAACAAAAATCACTTGGAAGTAATGTTCTTCTTTAGCTGACTGCTTTGTTTTGGTTTTATTTTTATGAGGAGATTGAGAAGGATATAAAACTGGATATGGATTGGGAATAAGATGAGGCAAAGATATTTAAGAATAATAGCCATGGCATTGTGAATCCAGAGCAAAATGAACTGAATAAATTTGGAAGAGATTATAAGTCCTCATGTGAACTGCATTCCACATTGAATGATCATGTGAGACTACAATAACAATAAAATGCAAGAGATGATTACATCTACTCTCTCCAATTTAGTTAGAAGAAGATATATAAACTTTATAACATTCACTCCATGGATAGCCTGAGATACTGCCATAGTAAAAACACTATGCATACACAGCATCAGATGTTGCCATAAACAAGAAAAAGAAGCCAAGAACATTATTTTATATATCTGCCACAAAAAAACACAGAAATTGCAAAATACAATCCTATGGGATGTTTGTTAATAGACCCTTAGTTTTATGCTTCCAAAGGGAATTCCTCTTCTTCAGAGAAATCAGTCTGAAATTATACAACTTTAGCATTAAAAACAAACAAAAAAATCCTCTACCATATCCACATTCCTTGGCCATATTCTGAAAATGGTTAAACTAGCAGCCACCATTTTAGTATCTTTTAATCATAAAATGTATTTCTGAAAGCACTGAGAAACTCCCTTCTGGAAGGGATATGATGATTCTATTCCATCAGTCTTACCTAAGTGGAGACCATTCTTCCCCTGAACACACCAAAAACAGCTTACAACTGAAAGGAAGGAATTGGGCAAGGCAGCCATGTCTACAGGAATGAAATAAATAGTAAACATTTGAGTATGAAATGACCTTGAGAAAAGGCTAATTCTCAAGGTCTGAGTGGTATTTAAAAATAAAGCTTGGAAAAAAATAAGGAAAAAGTTAGTTTTGTTTGCATTGAATGCCCCTGGGCTTTAAAAAAGTGCAGTTAATTTGTATCATATGTCCTACAAGTATGTTAAAATTTATTTCAGCAGTAATATACAGATTTTGAGAGGAACTGTTTGTATTTTAAAGAACAGAAATTATTGCTAATACCTGTAAGATCATCATTTCTTTGAGAGTCAACTATTTTACTAGAATACTATTCAAAATTAACATATTTTCTAAATAGGATATTCATAGGGCAAGAAAAACTTCTTTCTACTTGTCCTCAATGGTATCTTTGAACTCTCAGAAGTTCAGAAAAATCTCCTATTCTATATTTAATTTTATCTCAAACATGAGAAAGCTCTAAATGGTAATCAAAGACCTATAAAACACTTTCCTCTGAAAGATAACATTGAGTTCCATGACGACATTAGTTTAAGTAAGAGAACTGTAAGGTTTATTTTTATTATTCTGTATTTTTTAAAATACATTAAGAGAAAGCATTCTGAGCAGATTTCTTGGATTCAAATCTCAGCATAACTCCAGTGAAAGGTGCTCAGTCATGTCCCACTCTTTGTGACTCCATGGACTATATCCCACCAGGCTCCTCTGTCCATGGGATTTCTCAGGCAAGAATACTGGAGAGGGTTGCCATTTCCTTCACCAGAGGATCTTCCCAACCAGGGATCAAAACCAGGTCTTCCACATTGTGGGCTGATTCTTTACAGTCTGAGCCACCAGAGAGGTCCACAGTGGGGAAGACCACAATTCAAGTGGCCTTCGGGCAAATGCTTAATTCCTATAGACCTTAGCGACCTCATCTGTTAGAGCAGTCAAATATTAATAATACCTCCTTTATGCAGTTCCTTGTGAACATTAAATGAGATTTTGCATGTAAGCAGATTGATACACTGTGAAGTATATACTAAATGCCTGATCACTAATAAGTTATAAATGTATCAATTACATGCTTTTTTTTTCCCCCCCTTAAGTATTCTTTAACAATGCAGTGCAAAGCTAGGTCCTATTCAGGGCAAGCTGTGATGCATGCATGCTAAGTTGCTTTAGTCATGTCCAACTCTTTGCAGCTCTATAGTTTGTAGCCCACAAATACTGGAGTGGTTTGCTGTGCCCTTCTCCAGGTGATCTTCCTGACCCATGGATCAGAACCCACATCTCCTGCAGCTCCTGCATTGCAGGTGGATTCTTTACCGATAAGCCACCAGAGGAAGCCCTACTTTAGATAAGCATCTTGCAGTTATTCTCTCTCCCAGGATGATCCCAGGGCTCACCATTACTAATGCTTTGGACAGAATGTTTGTTCATCACAAATATTCATGAGAAAGCTTATTTCCATAGCATACTTCTATGGATACTTTGGAAGAATGATATTTTAATTGAGAATAATTAAGACTCTCCTTCATGTTCAAAAAGAGAGATTAAAAGCAAGATTATCAGAGAAGAAAGAAAAAAAGAGTGGAAAATGAAAATTAAGCTGTTTCCACGAATTTATACTAATTTTTACATTTCATTAGTTCTTAACTTTGCAATCCAGTCAGTATTCCATTTGATAATAGTACATTTCAAACTCAGTGTAAATCATTCACATTTTAAAAATTCATCTCACAATTCCAGAATTTTTGTGAGACTGACCCATAATATATAAATTGTAAAAATTACATATGGAACATTATCCTAGTCTGTAATTTTTGCCTATTCTGAAAGCAAAATTAATAATTTCAATTCTTTTCTACTTTATTTTAAAATATAAGGCATGCCAATAATTGTAAAGTATTTGAAATTTATATATAGCTCTTTAAATCTAATTTTGAGTAATAATGTCCTCTTCATTCTGTACACCAATTATGAATTCAAAGAATCCCTATACTTAGTTCTTCTTTATAATATTAGAAATATTGCTAGTTTTCACTTTTTTCTAATATCTCTGTTAATTCAATGAAAACCTTTTGAAACTATATAGATTTTTCCCAATTGCACAATATTATCAGACTGTTTTAAATTTCTGTCTTCAAAATCTGAAATTTTCTCACAGGAAATATTAGTACAATTTTTTAATTACTGATTTTTAATAGATTCTTAAATTATCCATTCCATACACCCCATCAATTGATCTGAGCAAGTATACATTTTAAAAATGTTCAATGTTAATTGTTTTCATTAATCCAAGGGCAGAGAGAGAGAAAATAAAAATAAAAGGAAGTAAATCCAAAGAAATTATGTAGAAGGAAATAGCAGAATTTAACAAGCAGGATAAAATATAGATCTTAGTGGGGAAAACACCAAAAGTTGGTTCTTTGAAGCAACTAACACAATTAATAAATCCCAGTTGCAACTGAAGAAAAAGAGAGAGAGAAAACAAGGAGCTAATATCAGAAGGAAAAAAAAAGCTAATATCAGGAATATAAAGAGGGGAATCACTACAGATTCTAGAGTCATTAAGTAGTCAAAGAGTA
The DNA here is from genome assembly GCA_007570785.1 of Antilocapra americana. Lineage (NCBI taxonomy): Eukaryota > Metazoa > Chordata > Mammalia > Artiodactyla > Antilocapridae > Antilocapra > Antilocapra americana. The sequence goes on along the minus strand of ML662442.1, from coordinate 34,642,631 downwards.
TATTATAAACAACCTTAGGGCAATAAATTTACAAAAGAGATGAAACAGACACATTCCTAGGAAAACACAAATGATCAGTATCAATATAAGAGGAGTATATGTCTAAGTATTGTGCTATATATATCAATTCAAAAGCTGACTCTATAACTAATGGTCTTCCAATAAAGAAATATCCAGATTCAGATGCTATTATATTTCTACCAAATACTTAAGATACAAACAATCTCACATAAATTTTTCTAGAGATCAGAAATAGAGAAAATATTTAACTGATTTATTTCAGAGACCAGCAAATTTTGATACCAGAGTCTAACAAAGACATTTTAAGAAAGGAAAATTACAGATCAACAGATAAATCACTTTCATGAATCATATATGTGAAAATCATAAACAAAACATTAGCAAGTCTAGCAATGTGTAGAAATATGTCACAACCAAAATGGAATTATTTCAACAATGAAACATTAGTTTGACATTTGAAAATCAATTCATTTTATCTACCACATTAAAAGAATAAGACAGAAGAACCATATAATTTTAAATTCAGAAAAGCAATAAAATTCCATATCCAATAATTACTTTTTAAATGCACCATAAATAAAAAATTTTAAAAAATTCCCTAATCCGATAAATATATTTAAAAGAAATAAATCTAAATACCAAACTTACAACTAAACAATGAATTGGTTTACTCTTGAGCTGGAATGAGATGCAAAAGCCTGCTACTCCTACTCCATAGTTTGCCTCACCAAGAAATCAGTCAAGAAGAAATAAAAGATGTATAAGGATTAATAAGGAGAGCAAAAATTATTAGCAGACAAGATGACTGCATAGGAAGTAATCACAAAGGAATGCACAGTAAATTAACAGAATTCAAATCATATTCCTATATAACTGCAAACAATTAGAAAAAATCTTTTTAAGTAACACCATTTTCTAAAGCAAATTAAAAAACACCTAATATCCAGGAATAAGTTTAGTAAAAGATATGCAAGACCTTTATAGGGAAAGCTCTAAAATATTAGTGAGATTAAGTAAAATGGGAGATAGATGGGTGCTGTGTTGAGGGCCTACAAAATTTAATTAAAATCAAAAGCCAACAATTATAAAAAATTTTTAACGTTTCATGTCACAAATTAATGTGAATAACAGTCCCAAACAGAAAAAGAATAAAAAAAGGAAACAAAGATTAGGCAAGGAGGATGAAGTAATATAAAATTATATATATATATATACACACATATATTTTAGAGATAAGCAAACACTGCTACCAAGAAACAAGGTGTATAAAAAAGGAACATTAAACAGCTTACCAGAGCAGAGATGCAGGAGCAGGAAAAAGCTGCAAAAGCCGTGACTGGTGCTGCTGGGAGTAAGACAAACCAAACTGGAATGACTAATTGCTAGAGTATGGGCAACTCTGAGAGTTCAAAACTCCAGGGGACCCAGTAAGGGAGACTTCCACAGTTTTTTAGTTTCACCTCCAGGAGCTCAACTACATGATAACAGTAAGTAAAAGAGAAAAATCTCCTAGAGCTTCCAGCAGGGAGAGAGGCAAGGAAACCATTTTGAAACTTGCAGCAGCACTCTGTTCTTAACAAGGCTTGCCCTCAGGTGAAACTAATTCAGCTCATTCAGTTCAGTTCAGTAAGCTTTGATCTTTCCCAGCATCAGGGTCTTTTCAAATGAATCAGCTCTTCTAATACAGGTGGCCAAAGTATTAGAGTTTCAGCTTCACCATCAGGCCTTCCAATGAATATTCAGGACTGATTTCCTTTAGGATGGACAGGTGGGATCTCCTTGCAGTCCAAGTAACTCTTAAGAGTCTTCTCCAACACCACAGTTCAAAAGCATCAATTCTTCAGTGCTCAGCATTCTTTACAGTCCAACTCTCACATCCATAAATGACTGCTAGAAAAACTATAGCCTTGACTAGACAGGCCTTTGCTGGCAAAGTAATGTCTCTTACTTTTAATATGCTGTCTAAATTGGTCATAACTTTTCTTCCAAACAGTAAGCAGGAGAAACTAATTAACCAGATCCACATCTGCTAGAATACAGCCTAATTGACCATGTTAAAAGGGAATACCTAACTCTGTCAAGGGGAGCCATCCAGTCCTACCTAAGGAGGGAGAAAGAAAACAAGAAACTCTTAAAGTTGAAGTATTTCAGATGATAAAGACATGGAAACCTTCCAGAAGGTACAGCAAAAAAAAAAAAAACACAAAACATATCACTGGAAAAGATATAATAATTAGCTTATTAATCCATTAAGGGTACATCCAAATAAAAGTTTCATAAAGGGAGAACAAAAGAAATAGAAGGAAGGAAATTACCAAAGAAGTAATTCAAGATTTCCCAGAACTGAACAGCAGGTATTTCAAGACTGAAAGAGCCCACAGAGGGCCCAGCACCAATTAAGCATAGAAACCTCATGATAAATACTCATATCTCATGTATTTATATTTTCAATTCAGTAAGCCCTCATCAGTTCACCATCTTTTAACCCCAAAGTATCAACAAGGATTTTCTATAAATATATTAAACATTTTTCCTTTGCTAAGAAAAAAATAATGTGTGCTTTTGTGTGGAGGTTTAGCCCAGTTTGGAACTAGTACTAAATCAACTGAATGTTGACTTAGAACGGTCTTTGTTAAGGTAACTCATAATAGAAAACATTATAAACCATACAAAGTAAAAGTATAAATCGCTCAGTTGCATTTGACTCTTTGCAACCCCAAGGAGTTGGACTGCAGCCTGCCAGCTTCCTCTGTCCACGGATTCTCCAGGCAAGAATACTGGAATGGGTAGCCATTCCCTTCTCTAGGGGGTCTTCCTGACCCAGGGATCAAATCCAGATCTTCTGCATTGCAGGCATATTGTTTACCATCTGAGCCACCAGGGAAGCCCTTATACAACATAAACAGTATACAAATAAATATATATTTATTTAAAGGAAACAAAAGTTCACAATATTTATATTTACTCCTTATAATACATTCTAGTCTATCCCATCCTATTTAATTTAAAGAGAGAAATATTATTGAGATCCCCTAAATTTATTTCACTAAGTTCTAGGACCATTAGTTTAAGAAATATTGCCCTTTTAGACTTAATGCATAATGAAGCTTACTTCAAGTTTCCCTTTAATTGTTTTTTTTAGTAGTAATGAAATAATGGCAATAGTAGATTATTACTTCATAAAGGATTTTAAGAGCATTGAAAAGGTTTAAGAAGGAGTATCCTTGGAGGTCGGGAACATAAATTCATTCTGTTTTCAACTATATGATATGCACAATATTTCCTGTTTACCACTTTCTCAACTTTAGTGGTAGTCTTTAAGAACATTATCAGTTTTTACAGTAATGTTGAGGAATTCATCTACTATTAAAGTGGTCATTAGGTCTACTACCTACTTTAGTAGATGCAGCTGACAGGATACTACTCAGTGTACAGATTAACAAGAAGCAAACACTCTCAGCTCTTCTTTATGAAACCTAATGACTTTTACTAAATATGCCTGTCAATAATTGGCATCTTAAGTTTGTAGGTTCATCGATTACTTAGTAAAGAAATGGGGTGAAGGATGAAGTAGCAGATTCTCTAATATTTATCTAAATTTCCCATAAAACAGTATTTTTATATCTTTCTCTTTCTTAATTATTAAGAATATTACTTTTCTGATCCTGCCTTTCTTCGTGCTTCTAAATAACTCCATACTCACAGTAGCCTTTGACTGACTTCTATGCATCCTGGTGAGTATTTTTTATTTTCCTGGACATTACTATGGCAACACAGTGAATTCATTTTTTTTTTAATTTTCTTTACTTTATTGTGTTGGTTTTGCCATACAATGACATGAAACCACTATGGGTTTACATATGCTCCCCCTCCAGAACCCCCCTCCCTCCTCCCTCCCGATTCCCTCCCCCTGGGAAATCTCGGTGCACCAGCCCTGAGCATCAATCCTGGGCTGGCGATTAATTTCACATATGATAATTAACATGTTTCAATGCCATTCTCCCATATCATCCCACCCTTGCCCTCATCCACAGAGTCCACGAGTCTGTTCTATACATCTGCATTCCTTTTGCTGTCTCGCATGCAGGGTTCTCACTGCCATCTTTCTAAATTCCATATATATGCGTTAGTATGCTGTATTGTTGTTTTTCCTTCTGGCTTACTTCACTCTGGACAATTAATCTCAAAAATATACAAGCAACTCCTGCAGCTCCATTCTAGAAAAATAAACGACCCAATCAAAAAGTGGGCCAAAGAACTTAACATTTCTCCAAAGAAGACATAAAAATGGCTAACAAACACATAAAAAGATGCTCAACATCACTCATTATCAGAGAAATGCAAATCAAAACCACAATGAGGTACCACTTTACACCAGTCAGAATGGCTGCCATCCAAAAATTTACAAGCAATAAATGTGGAGAAAAGGGAACCCTCCTACACTGTTGGTGGGAATGCAAACTAGTACAGCCACTATGGAGAACAGTGTGGAGATTCCTTAAAAAACTGCAAATAGACCTGCCATATGACCCAGCAATCCCACTGCTGGGCATAGACACCAAGGAAACCAGAATTGAAAGAGACATGTGTACCCCAATGTTCATCGCCGCATTGTTTACAATAGCCAGGACATGGAAGCAACCTAGACGCCCATCAACTGACGAATGGATAAAAAAGCTGTGGTACATATACACAATGGAATATTACTCAGCATTAAAAAAAAATTCATTTGAATCAGTTCTACTCAGTGAATTCATTTTATCAAAGTGAAATTCTAGAAGTACCTGCAATAGGACCAGTTATCTTCAAGGCTGATGAAAGAAAGCAAAGAATAATGGGAAGTGAGTGACAAGAATGTAAAAGGACAAGATAGTGAAAATAATCTGAAGACATAACCCAAATGCAAAACATGGAAGGAGAAAGTTAAATCAACTTCTTAGAATCCCCAGAGTCCTTGTCTACCTTTTCCTTTCCTTCAGTTTTTCATTTGTGTACTGGGCATTTTGTGTATCTGTTTTCACAGTTCTATTTTCTCTGTTCGTCTCTGTCTATAAATTCTTCTTCTCTGCTCTTTCAGATTAAAAGTAAAAGAAATTTCCTATTTTTATTTCTTGAAGGAAAAAAAAAGGTAATTTTAGTTACTTTTAGTATATTTCTCTCAATTTACCATTTCATGGGGCAGTTGTTTCAGGCAAAAGTTAAGTCACAATCAACACCACTGCTGTCAAATATAGAGGTATTAGCCACTGTTATTTAAATTAATTTCATTTAAATTTAAGCTAATCAAACTGAAAACAAAATTGAGTCTCCCAGTTGCACTAGCCACACTGCTTGTGCTCAAAACTCCCTTGTAGCCAGTGTCTCTTTGCTTGACAGCACGGACAGAGAACAATTCCATTATTGCCAAAAGTCCTGTTGGTCAGCCCTCCTTCCCACTAATCTTACAGCCTGCCAAGAGGAACAGGGAATTCATAGGGCCATCATTAAACATGAATTAAAGGCTACAGATCCTTTGAGAACTGGAAAAATAAATATTTCAATAATCTCTACAGAAGAAAACAAATTCCTGAAAAGTAAAAAAAAAAAAAAATAGAAAACAAAAGCAAAATAAAGTTCTACAATGAACTGCAAAGAGTTTGAATGATTTTTGTTTTTTTAGCTTATTGAATCAACCATTGAATTGGTCCACTTGGAGATGTATAGATGTGCTACAGGTGGTGCATGGCATAAGTATCATAGGTGACAGGAAGTTATAAGAGAGACGCAACAGGGAAGCATTATTTACTTGCTTCCATAAGAAAATCACGAATAATCTTTTGACGTTTCCCCTACAATACATTCTCAGAGAATTGTTTTCAGACTTCCAAAGAATTTGAGTCTCATATGTCATCTTGTCCCTTATAAGCAGATTATTCTCACCATATAAAATAATTGACGTATCTATTAGTTTGGCAGGTTTGGCATATTTATTAGTTTGATTCTACTCAATGAAAATTTCTTAACTGCTTCCTCTAAGCAATATTTCTTGCAGAGAATAAGAGGTGAGCTTAATAAAATATTTTGGTGTGAATCATGGTCCAAGAGAAGTGGCCTGAGCCTAAATAGCTACAAAGATAAGTAAACCAGGAGAAGCACATTTTACATATACTTAACTTCAGTCATGTTAAGGACATTAAATTAATATGCAGAGTCACAAAAGGGAAAATATTTCCAAATGCAGGAGAGGAGGGAAATAGCCAGAATGGCCTCACAAGTGTTTTGAAGCAGGCCTTGAATTTTGAGGAGTTCTGTGACCCATCCCAAGCAGAGAGAACATGAGCAGAGAGCACAATACAGGACCTTCAAGTAGTGCTCCTCTGACCAGAACTTCACCTGATAATATACTGCATTTGTGGAAGGTAACTGGGGCCAGGTTAATTGGAGCTATATTGTAGAACTGTTTGTGCTCAATTACTTTAGTCATGTCTAACTCTGCGACACTATGGACCACAGCCCACCAGGTTCCTCTGTCCATGTGATTTTCCAAGCAAGAATACTGGAGTGGATTGCTGTTCCCTCCTCCAGGGGATCTTCCTGACCCAGGAATCGAACCTGCATCTCTCATATCTCCTGCCTTGGCAGGCGGGCTCTTTATCACTAGTGCCACCTGGGAAGTTCCTGTAGAACTGTATTGTACCTCAAAAATGAAACAATGATCTTGGTTCATTACCAAGACAAGCCCTTCAAAATCACAGTAATCCAAGTCTATGTCCCAATGACAAATGCCAAAGAGGCTGAAGTTGAGTGGTTTTACGAAGACCTACAAGAACTTCTAGAACTAACACAATAAAAGATATCCTTTTCTTCATAGGGGATTGGAATGCAAAAGTGGGAAGTCATAAGATACCTGGAGTACAGGCAAGTTTGGCCTTGAAGTACAAAAGGAAGCAGGGCAAAGGCTAAGAGAGTTTTGTCAAGAGAATACACTGATCATAGCAAACACCCTCTTCCAACAACACTAGAGAAGACTCTACACATGGACATCACAAGATGGTCAATACCAAAAATAGATTGATTATATTCTTTGCAGTCAAAGATGGAGATGCTCTATACAATCAGCAAAACAAGAACTGGAAATGACTGTGGCTCAGATCAGGAGCTCCTTATTACAAAATTCAGGCTTAAATTGAAGAAAGTAGAGAAAAAATAGGACATTCAGGTATGACCTAAATCAAATCCCTTGCAATTATACAATGGAAGTGACAAATAGATCCAAGATATTAGATCAGTTAGACATAGTGCCTGAAAAACTATGGACAGAGATCCATAACATTGTATAGGAGATGGTGAACAAAACCATCCCCCCAAAAAAGAAATGCAAAAAGGCAAAATGGTTGTCTGAAGAGGCCTTACAAAGAGCTGAGAAAGAACTGAAGTGAAAGCCAAAGGAGAATAGGAAAGATATCTCACCTGAATGCAGAGTTCCAGAGACCAGCAAGAAGAGGTAAAGCCTTAAGTGGACAATGCAAAGAAATAGAGGAAAACAATAAAATGAGAAAGATTAGAGATCTTTTCAAGATAATTGGAGATACCAAGGGAATATATAATGAAAAGATGAGAACAATAAATAACAGAAATGGTAAGGACCCAACAGAAGCCGAAGAGATGAAGAGGTGGCAAGAATACAGAGAAAAACTGTATAGAAAAGGTCTTAATGACCCAGATAATCACGATGGTGTGGCCAAGATTTTATTTTCTTGGGCTCCAAAATCACTGCCAATGGTGACTATAGCCATGAAATTAAAAGACACTTGCTCCTTGGAAGAAAATCTATGAGCAACCTAGACAGCATATTAAAAAGCAAAGACATCACTTTGCTGACAAAGTTCTGTCTAGTCAAAACTATGGTTTTTCTGGTAGTCATGTATGGATGTGAGATTTGGACCATAAAGAAGGCTGAGCACCAAAGAACTGATGCTTTTGAACTGTGGTGCTGGAGAAGCCTCTTGAGAGTCCCTGGGACTTCAAGGAGATCAAACCAATCCATCCTAAAGGAAATCAGTCCTGAATATTCATTGGAAGAACTGATGCTGAAGCTGAATACTTTGGCCACCTGATGCGAAGAGCCAATTCACTGGGAAATACCCTGATACTGGGAAAGATTGAGGGCAGTAGGAGAAGGTGGCCACAGAGGTTGAGATGGTTGGATGGCATCACTGACTCAAAGGACATGAGTTCGAGCAAAATTTGGGAGATGGTAAAGGTCAGGGAAGCCTGGGTGCTGCAGTTCATGGGATCGCAAACAGTAGGACACAACTGAGTTCCAGCAACAACAAATTGAAACTGTATTGTAGAGCATTAAGAGGGACAAATCAAGTGTAGAGAAGTAATGGAAAATTCTGTGAGTTTCAGTATCTTGCCAGTCCCGTAAGTCTATGCTAGAGACAAACATCAACACACAACTGAAAATATTTAGGACTTAACAGTTTATAACGTGCTTTAATGTGCATGAAATAAACATGAAACAAATTAAATAAATCTTTACAAAAACTGTGTGAAGTGGACTTTATTCTCTATGTTTTATAAATATTGTACCTATAGTTCAGATGATGTAGCTTGCTCCAACTCACAAAATAACTAGCAGAAGTTATTTTTTAAAAGAGGGTATCCAGCTGGCAAATGCTCTTATTTTTCCATACACTAGTGGTTCTCACACTGTTTTAGTCTCAAGACACTTTACACTGTTAAAAATACTGAGTATTCCAAAGAGGTTTTGTTTATATTAGCTATCTCTCCTAAGGTTTTTCATAAAACTGAAAATTTTATAAAATATTATTTAATTATTTGTTTAAATCAACAATAATAAGCATATTACATGCTAACATAGACAACACATTTTACCAAAAAATTTTTCTTTTCAAAATAGAAAAAATAGTCACTAAGAAGAGTAAAATTGTTTTACATATTTGCCAAAGCTAATGTCTCACTAAATAGAAGACAGTTGAATTCTCAGATCAACTTCTGCTCATTCTGTCAAAATACACAGTTGTAGTGAAGGCCTACAAAGAAAATGTTGTCTCACACTGACGTGCAGATGGATAAGGGAGGAGTATTCAGTAGCCTTTTTAGATGCTTGTGCATATTCATCTTTGATATCACACCGAAAGCTCAATGAGTGGTTGCTCCTCAGAAGTTTAACTTCAATGTAATTTGAAAACTCATCAAGCGTTTTTTTGGTAATTTCTTAGTCTGAAGTACATTGAATTCTATTGCATGCTGAATGACTCCTATACTCATGAATGACTATAACATCAAGCACTGCTCATCTAGAAAATGGCGGTTTGCTAAGTAATATTGATTCATTGCTTCTAAATGTGAACGCATTTTGATTACTTAAAATTACAAAACAAACAAATTACAAGCCTGAAACTGCCACAGCCTGTGCTCCATAGAGTCCACACGGGCCCCACCCACCCTGCGGAGTAACTCCACCACAGAGCGGGGGCTGGAAGGGCCAGTGGGTTAATGATCACCTGCGTGGCATAAAGGAGACCTCAATGCAGCAGGCATTGCCCCTGCTGGCAGGTGCACAGGCGGCACATCGGTTGTAGCTGAGTCCTCTTTCTGTGGTCAGCCCACCACAGCCTGCACCTCCTCCTGAGCTGAGAGCCCACATGGTCCCCTCCTGCTCTAGCACTGCTGCCCTCTAGGGCAAGGGTACCAGCTTGGAGAGGAAAGAATGCACACTTAGGGAACCAAGCAGCCTGGGCCCAACCATCAGCGCTTCTGCTCCATCAGCGTGAATCCAACCTCACCCCCAGTATGGTGGTGATAGCCCGTGAGTGGAGGATGAAGTGTCACCTGACTCTTGCCTCTGGCATAAAGTCCTCCATCTCCAGCTCCACTTCCTACAAAGGGTGACAGCTGCCAGCACACTTTGGGGAAAAATGAGACTTCTCTTTCACCAAAGGCAACGGGCACCTGGAGACCATATAGGGCCACTTACACAGAAGGGCACCCCTTTCAGGCTGCAGTAGGTAACTGTTTCACCTAAATTCATAGAGAATGAAATAGATATGTATGTATGTGTATATATAAATATATATGTATACAAACATATGTATTCACATTGATGTTGCAAAAGTGATGAGGATAAAATTGTGGGCACCTCAACACATGTATCAAGGCAGTGACACCAAATGTATAAATACCAACACATAAAAAAACAAGTACCAACTGAGTATTATTCCAAAAATAGGTTTGACCTTGCTAAAATAGGCCCTAGGGACCCACAGTTATCCACGAGCCATACTTTGAAGTCTGCTAGCTATATACGTCTTCTGCTTAATTCCTGGTATTGTGTTACTAAATAGAAAAGATAGTCACTATATATAATATCTTGCTAAAAGTACTATTTGTTATATTATGAATTACTAACCATAAGATAAGCAGTTAAGTTTATTAAATTGCTTATTTGTAACAAAAACCAAATTGTCCCAAATACACTGGTATTGACTGATTGTTTTGTCCACCCAAATTCATATGTTGAAGCTGTAATGTCATGTACAATTGTATTTGGGGACAGAGCCTACAAGGAAGTTTTTAAGGTTAAATGGGGTCATATGCTGGAGAAGGAAATGGGCAACCCACTCCAGGATTCTTGCAAGGAGAGTCCCATAGACAGAAGAACCTGGTGGGCTGCTGCCCATAAGGTCGCACAGAGTTGGACGTGACTGAAGTGATTTAGAATGCATGGATGCTTTGAAGAAAGAAATGGCAACCCGCTTCAGTATTCTTGCCTGGAGACCCAGGGACAGAAGAGCCTGGTGGGCTGCCGTCTGTGGGGTCGCACAGAGTTGGAAACGACCGAAGCGACTTAGCAGCAGCAGCAGCAGCAGCAGGGCTCATATGCATGGGGCCCTGATCCAATGGGATTGGTATCCTTATGAGAGAGTTTGTTCTTGTTTTCTCCATCATGTGAGAGCAGAGTCAGGGGCCCTCACCAGAAAATAACCCTGCTGGACCTTGATCTGGAGCTCCCAGCCACCACAACTGTGAGAAAAGAAACTTCTGTTGTCTAAGGCACCAGTACTTTAGGTATCTTGTCCTGTGGTATTTGATATCTGGTGTACAGTATTTTGTTATGGCAACCTGAATAGACTAACATACACGCTTAATTTATAATTCGTAAAAGCTAGTCAAAGCCCCAGAATTTTACTTCAAATATTTAGGTTGTCATATAAACACTGAAGACTTGAATGCAAAAGAAGCTTTTTTTAAAGTTAAATTTCAAACAACTAAAGTAATGAGATCTTATAATAAATATCCATACTGGTTCAGCTCTGAAGTTAAGAAGTTCGATTAGATGATTACTTTCCTTAGTGTTCCTGCATGCCCAGCGTAAGACCATATTAGCTTGAAGAGTCTGGGTATATTTTTCAGAATCAATACTTGCTCTTTAGTAGAGACACAGTAGCAGACAATTGCATAGTGAAGCTGTCTGTCTTTATTTACACAATGTATTTTTGTATTCACTAGGCCAGAAAGAATAGTTCTGTGTAGCAGCTGTCACTTTATTTTTTGCTTATCTCAGTCCTGTCTGCCAGTGTTGTAATTCACCAGCTGACACCCGCCTTGGCAGAAACCAAGGGCAGTGATCTCATGCCAACGCAACAAGGGGGCTCTGAACTCTGACACAATTCATCTTAGTTCTAGTTAGTAAAGGGGGATTCTTTGGGTTTTCTCTCTCTCTGTTGAAGCATTTCCCTGCTGGAAGGGGAGGGGCAGAGGGAAGGAGGTGGAGGGAGGGGTGGTGGTAGGCTGGAAATGAACACTGAGACACAGTTACGGCTCTGTCTGATGCAGGGGAACAGGGTCACAGGAAGACAGGGCCAGTTGTGAGGGATCAAGGCTGAACGCCCAGATAATGAAATTCCTGCTTCTTTGATTTTGCAGAGTTGGAAGGATATGAGAGCACATTTGGTATCCAAAAATACACTTCTGTTCAACTCGCACTATTTGGAGGTTCAAAGTGTAATTTCTGGCACTTTCTGATTTAGGAAGCTTAGATTTGAGCATGAAGGCAGTTGATTGTAGTCATCAAAAATAGCCTTGTTTTGGTTGTGAATGCTAAATAAAATAGAAAATATACTCGCTCAAGTCAATTTCTACACACTAATGTTCAAAGTTCTTATAGGTCTTATTCGGCTAGCGGAATAATGAATGCAGCAAACCTAAGGGGAAAGACTGGACAGATAATCATAATTTTTAAAACGTGTTTTCTTTTAATAGTTTTTATAAAGTGCATATGCACACTGTAAGAATCCCCTAGACTTTCCACAATATGCCTAGAATAAGGACCGTACTTTCCATCCTATTTCGTGAGACAGAGTGTATCACAGTGGTCAAACTGAAATGCAGAAATGAGAGAATAAACTAGAAAACTAAGACCTATGAATATTACCCTGGCATCAACTATCTTAATACCACCAGCCAAAAACAAGTTTAAAGCTAATAATATTAAGCCCAGTTTCCCCCTTTCCTTTCTGTGTACAGATATAATCTGATTAAGAAGATCTGTAACACGAGGATTGCCTTAAAAGTAACCTGATTTCCTACTGTATAAAAAGCTGCCATTTCTTGGCAAGTTACAGGGCAGTTCTGATGAGCCTTTTGCATTATTACAGAATATAGTTGAGTTGTTGCTGATTGTGATCTTTGTATCTTGTTATTGGCCCTACTCCCAAGTGTGGAAATAAATCGTGTGTGTCTATATTGCAATTCACTAGAAATAACAAAAACAAAAAGAATAATTCATCAAAATCTTTTAAATGAAACTACAAATGTAGCAACAGACGAATAAAGGGTCAACAATCGCTGAACACGAGAAAGATTATAGGTTCCACGTGTTCTGCTGACTAGAGCATCGCCATCACAGCTTTGAACAATGCCTGATATTTATGATGAAGTCACTTTGCAAGAAATGTTTTAGCTATGTGTTCTCCTAGAATGATAATCTTTATTTGAGGGAAGATATTTGCAGACATTAGTTTTTACTTTGAAGCTCATGAAATAACTTCACAGTATCAGTGACAGACCACACCTACTCCAAAGGAAAAGAGCAACCTCACACCCTTCAGACCTTTAAAGAAAAGAAGGCAGGGAAGAGATTCTGTAAGATGTTGGCATAACTACTTTAGGATTGGAATTAAAAAGGCTATTTTAGGATAGATATGCTTGAGTAGAAAATAAGAAGAAAAGTGATTGGACCACACAAGATAACCAAACAGAGTGGCAAGTAGGCCAAGCTCAGTGCTGACCCAAGAGTAGCATCCGTGGATCCAGTCAGAAGCTGGGCTCTGGGCACAGCTGGAGGCTCTGGTGGTTATCTAAGCACTGAAGAGTTAGGAAGGATGAATGGATCTACTCTTTCTCCAAGCCTTGCTGTTGGCCTTCATTGTTGGAAAATAGTCAACCAAGCCGTTTCTGGTCCTCCAACCAAATCTAGCCTATGGGCATGTGCAGTGGGCCCACAAAAAGTTGAATAAGTTGTCAACATTTAAAAATCAGGAGATTATATTTAGGAATCTTCTTGAAAAAAATTTGTCAAGTCTGACAAAACTAAAAGTATTCTCACAACTTCACAAGGACATGTTTATGTATGCCCTCCTATTTGACATGGTCTCTACAACTGTCATTCTGATCCCCATCCAACCTGTTTCAAACATTGATGTTATCCACCTGCTGGCTTGCAAACATGTGAATTATGCACATGGGTTATTAAGTAGTTCTGAATGTATGTTCAGTAAGAAGACTGAACTGGATTTTATTTTATGCTGAGTCTAGGGTGCATGTTAAGGTTACATAAAATCAATTTTCTCTTTTTCTTTTCTAAAAGAAAATTTTCTAGTATGATAATTGTCTGCTTCTTGTAAGTTAGACAAAATATTCCTAAAACAATTTAAAACTAGTTTATTTTAGAAAAAAATATTTTAACTAATATTTTTATTTATTAAACTTTATTTCTTTATGCTTTTAAGAAAATTATTTAATATTAATTTGCTAATTTATTAGATACAATTGTCTTGCTTTTAAAAATGTACCTTATAATATCTTAAAATATTCACTCTATAGTTATATCTTTTTGTAACATTAATCTCACTGTAGCTTTCTCTGTTTTGCTCATCTTTACAAAGACATGATTTTTTCCTTTAAATATTTCTATCGGTTTTGTTGGTTATGGTTTCTGTTTCAATAATTTACATTTTTTAAAAATTATTTTCTATGTTCTAAATCTTGAGTTGATTCTAGTTCTTGAATGCTTAAATAAGTTATTTTACAATTTTCTTAATTTTTAACTAATGTAAAGTTATAATCTTTTTCTATGATCTGGAGTCAGGGCACAAAAAAATCTCTGGTCCACAAGTGCAGCCCATATTTTACTTGTTGTTCATTTACTCAGTCGTGTCCAACTCTCTGCCCCATGGACTGCAGCACACCAGGCTTCTGTGACCTTCACTATCTCCTGGAGTTTGCTTAAACTCATGTACTTTGAGTCAGTGATGCCATTCAACCATCATGTCCTCTGTCATCCCCTCCTCCTCTTGCCTTCAATCTTTCCCAGCATCAGGGTCTTTTCTAATGAGTCAGCTCTTCGCATCAGGTGGCCAAGGTATTGGAGCTTCAGAATATTTTAAATTTCTTTTAGCTCTTAGCATTTTATAATTTCTAGTGAAATATTTTAATCCATAAATTATTTAATTTTTTTAGAAGCATTGGATAAGGAAATTGGCTATTTTGTATGTTAATAGTTGATTCAATTCAGTTGTGGCCAGAGAAAATAAGATGCATGTTATGTTTTTCAGAAATTTTTGAATGTATGACCTTATAAAGGGTCATTTTTAAAGTCCATTTCAGTTTGAGAAAACAATCTATTACATATATATACAGCAATATATATTTCATTTACTTCCCTGGTGGCTCAGCTGGCAAAGAATTTGCCTGCAATGTGGGAGACCTGGGTTCGATCCCTTGGTTGGGAAGATCCCCTGAAGAAGGGAAAGGCAACCCACTCCAGTATTCTGGCCTGGAGAATTCCAAGGACTGTATAGTCCATGGAGTCACAAAAGGTCAGACATGACTGGGTGACTTTCACTTTCAGTGTATTCCATTTACTAATTTAAACAATACTTAAAATCTTTTATGGACTTAAATTTTGTCAAGTTAAATCTATTGGCTTATAAAGCATGTGTTAAATTCATGCTATAATTATTGTTTGTCGATTTCCCTTGGAAATTTTATCCATTTTTCATAAAGTAATTTGAAGTTATATTTTACTGTTCAATATGTAATGATTTCTCCATTTGCTAGAAGTTAATATATAAGTATCTATTATCTCTAGCTATGTGTATGAGTCTTTTTTCCCTAAATCTTGTTTTGTCTGATATTAATATTGCTCTATACACTTAACTTGGGTTAGAATTTTATGCTATATCTTTTTATATTTCTTTATTTTCAGCAATTCTGAATCATTTGGCTTGGTGTCTCTCTTGTCCGTAATACATGATAATCTTTTTGTGTTTTGCTATTAAATAGATTTTTCTTTAGTAGCAGGTTAGTCCATTTATATTTTATTGAAATTGCTAGAACATTTAGATTTATTGCTACAGCTTTTCCCATTTTATATGCTTTGAGTCATCTAACCCCTCATCTTTTTTTAAGCTTTGATAGTTTAGAAGCTACAAATTACATACAAAGAAATAAAGTATAAATTTATATAATTTATGTGTGTGTATATATATATATATATATGTGTATATATATATATACAGATGCACATACATAGATAGTCATCCCTTGGCATCTGCAAGGGATTAGTTCCAGGATCCCCTAAGTGCCAAAATTCTCAGATGCTCAAGCCTCTAGGCAAGTGGGTAGCTTCTCCCTTCTCCAGGGAATTTTCTGACCCAGGGATTGAACCTGGGTCTCCTGCAAGACAGGCAGATTCTTTACCATCTGAACCACCAGGGAAGCCCCTATGGTTAAGACTAGCAGATCTTTAAAAGTCAAATAAAGTTTACATCTCTCTAGCTATTACTCCCCTTCTCCTTTTTCTACTTACTGGGAAATCCTCCCTCAAGCTACAGTCAACCCGTCAATGACTTTGAAAAAGTTGTCAATTGACTTTGAAAAAGTTGTCAATTCGTCAGGATGTATGCTATCATGTAATAGGGCATATGACTCACTGAATAGACCAAGTAGGTGTGTTTATCCCACACTCGCCTTCTTGGTGGGAGTTCTCGTGCAAGAAACTCCCTGCATAACCACACGTAAGGACCCTTACAATCTGGTCAATCTTCAAAATCCTAAAGTCTGGCTACTATCTCTACTACATCTTGAAAGAGCTACCCAAGAGTACCAATGACCACCAGGATGCTAAATCTCAGTAACTCTCCTTAATTCTTTTGCCTAATTCATCTGTGAATCTGAAGCTAGGGACTAATTTGTCTCACTTATATTTGAAATACCACCTTACATTTTGGTTTTTAGAGCACTTATCTTTGAGATTTAAACCACACTTTTACCTGCAGTCACCACTTCCTCTGCCTATGCTTTAAATATTAAAGTTTATTTAAAAAAATAAAATAAAGTTTCCAGATTAGTTTTACCATATCTTCCATATATTTTTCTGGTTTATCTCATCCACTTTCATAGCTTCAGCTGCTGCTGCTGCTGCTGCTAAGTCACTTCAGTCATTTTCTACTGTGCGACCCCATAGACAGCAGCCTACCGGGCTCCGCCATCTCTGGGATTCTCCAGGCAAGAACACTGGAGTGGGTTGCCATTTCCTTCTCCAATGCATGAAAGTGAAAAGGGAAAGAGAAGTTGCTCAGCCGTGTCCAACTCTTCGAGACCCCATGGACTGTAGCCTACCAGGCTCCTCTGTCCATGGGATTTTCCAGGCAAGAGTACTGGAGTGGGTTACCATTGCCTTCTCCAATAGCTTCAGCTAAGACCTGGTAAATCTCAGATTTTCCTCTTTCACTCATATCTGAACCAAGCTCTCCACTACTCAGTTTATGTCTGATCTTAGATAAACCACAGATAATTGCACTAGATGTGTCCAAAAATACACTCAACATATCCTATGTATGAAAACCTCATCCTTTTCCTGAATTTCCTCTGCTTGTTTTTGGCACCACCATATATCCAGGTGTCAAAGCCAAAAACCTAGCCTCTCTTCCCTTATTTTTCAGATCCAAAATTCACTGGGTCATGTTGACTATTTACATCTCTTAAATAGTCCTGGAATCTGCCCCAGATCCCCCATTTCTCTTGCCATTGCCTTGTTCAGGCCTCTTCCTAGATTACAACAAACCTTCATAGTTGGCCTCCCATTTGCTTGCCTGTTTCCAATGCAATCTCTAAACTTCCACCAGAGAGTGTTTTCCCACTATGATAATCAAAACGAGTATCCCACTGGTTAAATGAGCATCCCACTTAGTGTCCCCCAAGGTGCCCCATGCAGTAACATCTAAAAGCCTCACTATAAACTACCAAGTCGTTCAAACTTGGTGACCCTGTAAACCCTTGCATGTAGTATTCTTCTTACACTGCACATTATGCCCGAGTTATACTGACATTCTTTTAAGTACATAGCTCTTCTAATTTAGAATTTGGTGGTCCTCACCTCTTGCTCTGGCTAATGATCACCTACTTATGAAGGCTGAACAGAAGGGTCATCTCTCCTGGGTGGCCTTCTCTAGCTCTCTCTTAGAATCTGACAGAGCAACTTGCTTACATCTATTACATATATCAGCATAATTATATATCTCAGCATATGTTGAAAATTCTAGCACATAGTGTCTGTTATAACACATGCTCATTAATTTGAATAAATTGATAGGTAATCATAATACAGTGTAACATGTGAAAGTTCTACCAAATATACAAATAACTTGTAATCATGGGAAACAAGTGATAGTTTAAGATGAGAAATGTGGAAGCTAAAGGCATCATAATAATGTTGGATGTTAACAGGGGCTCTGAAAGAGGTGAGACTAACCAAAGATATGAGCATGTAAACTTATTTTATTTTCCCCATCATCACACCAAAGCTCCCTGAAGGCATCAGCAGACACTTTCCCCAGGTCTTTATTCATTTTTTAAAACTCCTTGTGCATTAAGGCAGTAACATCTAAGAGGGTTTTTCTGACAGGTGAAAGAAACGTGTGTGATGACTTTGATAATACAGTAACTGAGGTGAGAATTTAATTGAATTCTTTTTATTAAACAAAGAATTTATAAACAGTGGAGTCAAATAGACCTTTTTTCTTCATCATGGAGTAAGATTTCTAGGCATCCGTCAGAAAAGTGATAGGTTTAAACATTTCCCCTTTAGGAAAAAAAAAATTACGGCTTCTTCTCTAACAGATGTTCAGTTCTGATATGGTACTAAAATCACCCACACTTCATACATCATTGGCTTAAAAGCACTTGATACCTTGTAATACCCTTAATAATAGATAATGCTTATAGTTAAACAATAAAATGCTTTCTATATATTTTCAAGTGTATTTGTCCTGTGTTTCTACCTTAGGAGTAGAAGGAGGTATTCACAGCTGAAAACAGTCTGCAGCCTCTACATCGTGTAAAGGGGCTGAGAAGAAACACAGAGCAAGTTCACCCATTCAAGTATTTTATTTTGAATTTGTGATTTTCTTTCACAGGCCAAAAAGATTGCTATGTCAGATTTGTAATTTAATTCAAATAGCAATAAATATAAAAGCAAAAATGTATTCTACTTTAAACATATTTTGTGCAAGGACAGCTTTTTTGAAAAAAGTTTTATTTTTTATCTTAATGTTTAGTATTTTTCCTCCTCTCCATTCAAGCAGCCTATTCAATGTATTCATTGTCTCAGAGGGCTTCCTTGGTGGCTTAGCTGGTAAAAGTCTGCCTGCAGTACAAGAGACTTGGGTTCAATCCCATCGTCTCAGAGATGAATGTGATAGAGTAAAAAGTTGAGAAAAGGAGAGTCTTCTGGAGTTTCTTACGGAAATTTGAAGGCCTTAGGGATACAGAGAAGACTTACATCATGGACAAATTTGGGGTAGAAACATCTGGTGTGAGAACATGAAATTTCTTCTTATCAGAAAGGAGTATGGTGAGAACAGAGATGTTGAATGATGCTAAGAAAGAAGTCTGAGGGAGGATAGGAATGAAGAGATGAAGGGTATTTCTGCAAAGGGCCGTGTGTGTGTGTGTGTGTGTGTGTGTATTAATTGCTCAGATATATCCAACTCTTTGTGATCCTATGGACTGTAGCCTGCCAGGCTCCTCTGTCCATGAAATTCTCCAGGCAAGACTACAGGAATGGATTGTCATACCCTCCTCCAGATTATCTTCCCAACCCAGGAACTAAACCTGGGTCTCCTACATTACAGGCAGATCTTTTACTTTTTGAGCCCCCAGGGAAGCCCCAAAAGGGCCTTGCTCTCAGCTTTTCATCAAAGAGCTAAATCTGCATAGCAGATTACTCAGTTTTCATGGTCACTGGTGCTGTGGGGCTGTCCAGGAGCTGAGTGGCCATATGTAAGCTGGCCAGCTCATGCCTGTCCCATACGCACTGAGGCCAAAAAACTGAGAGCCATTCTTTCCACTTTCCTGCTATTGTCAAGCAGAGACATCTGCCTCTCTGCCATCAATTCCCTCTGTATGTGCCCAGCATGAATGATATTGGCCATAATCTGAAAATGTTCTTGAATAACCTCTCAAACTCTCCTGATATTACAGAACATCTAGAAACCAAAAAAAACTCCTGCCTTCAGTCTTTCCCAGCATCAGGGTCTTTTCCAGTGAGTCAGTTCTTCGCATCAGGTGGCCAAAGTATTGGAGATTCAGCTTCAGCACAGTCCTTCCAATGAATATTCAGAATTGATTTCCTTTAGGATGGACTGGTTGGGTATCCTTGCAGTTCGAGAGACTCTCAAGAGCCTTCTCCAACACCACAGTTCAAAAGCATCAACTCTTTGAAGTTCAGCTTTCTTTATAGTCCAACTCTCACATCCACACATGACTACTGGAAAAAGTGTAGCTTTGCCTGGATGAACTTAGTCAGCAGGGTAATGTCTCTGCTTTTTGATACGCTGTCTAGGTTGGTCATAGCTTTTCTTCCAAGGAGCAAGTGTCTTTTAATTTCAAGGCTGCAGTCACTGTCCACAGTGATTTTGGAACCAAGAAAGGAAACTCTGTCACTATTCCATTGTTTCCCCATCTATTTGCCATGAAGTGATGGCATTGGATGCCATGATCTTAGTATTTGAACGTTGAGTTTTAAGGCAGCTTTTTTACTCTCCTCTTTCACCTTCATCAAGAGGCTCTTTAATTCCTCTTCACTTTCTGCAATAAGAGTGGTGTCATCTGCATATAAGAAGAGGTTATTGATATTTCTCCCAGTAATCTTGATTTCAACTTGTGCTTCATCCAGCCCAGCATTTTGCATGATGTACCCTGAATGAAGTTAAATAAGCAGGGTGACAATATATAGCCTTGAGCTACTCCTTTCCCAATTTTGAACCAGTCTATTGTTCCATATCCGGTTCTAACTGTTGATTCTTGACCTGCATATAGGTTTTGGAAGAAGTAGGTAAGGTGGCCTGGTATTCCCATCTCTTTAAGAATTGTCCACAGTTTGTTGTGATCCACACAGTCCAAGGCTTTAGCGTAGTCAGTGAAGCAGAGGTAGATGTTTCTCTGGAATTCTCTTGCCTTTTCAATGATCCAGTGGATGTTGGCAATTTGATCTCTGGTTCCTGTGCCTTTTCTGAATCCAGCTTGTACATCTGGAAGTTCTAGGTTCGTGTACTATTGAAGCCCAGCTTGGAGGATTTTGAATATTACTTTGCTAGCATGTGAGATGAGTACAACTGTGTAATAAATACTTGCTAAACACACATACATGGAGAAGTCACTGGCGACCCACTCCAGTACTCTTGTCTGGAAAATCCCATGGATGGAGGAGCCTGGTAGGCTGCAGCCCATGGGTTGGCTAAGAGTCAGACATGACTGAGCAACTTCACTCACTTTTCACTTTCATGCATTGGAGAAGGAACTGGCAACCCACTCCAGTGTTCTTACTTGGAGATCCCAGGGATGGTGGAGCCTGGTGGGCTGCTGTCTATGGGATCACATAGAGTCAGACACAACTGAAGTGACTTAGCAGCAGCAGCAGCAGCAGCAGCAAAAACACATAAATGCTTAAGCCAAAAAAGCATATAACCATATAACTGTGAATCAAATCATTCTCAAATCTGAATTACTAAAAGGGAAACAGGTTTCTTATAATGAAAGAAAGTCCTCTAGGATTTAAAATTCAAGCAATGTGTAGACAAAGTAAGCAGCATATGTGTAGCTGAGATATAATGGGTCAATTAAAGAAGAGATTTTGTCCAGAGATTCTAGAAGAATCGCCAACTTTCTCTTTAGAAGAACTAGAATTGCCAATGCATACCATAGGGAAAGTTCTGAGCTATAGGAAAAACCAAGAGTTCATGTTTAGATTAGTAGACCTCCCTGGCTAACACTTAAAAATTCAACTTCAACTTAAAAATTTTTTCCAGGAAAAGAGTTAAAAAGATCCTTTCCTGAGAAGAATGTTTCCTTGCTAAATTAATAAGCATTCATGCCATTCATTCAGTTGTGTCTGACTCTTTGCAACCACATGGCCTATAGCCTCCAGTCTCCTCTGTCAATGGAATCTCCCAGGCAAGAATATTTGAGTGGGTTGCCATTTCCTTCTCCAGGGGATCTTCTCAATCAGGGATAAAATCTCAGTCTTCTGCATTAGCAGGAGGATTCTTTACCACTGAGCCACCTGAGAAACAAATTCTGGTCATTTGAGCAATAATGACTTACAGACACCATTGTCTCCATCATGCCTTAAATAAATGTAAAAGAGAACTCAGTATATTACCCTGGCACAGAAAAAAATCAGAATGTAGGGAATTACATAAATACACTCAGAAATTCAATGGTAAGCCTTAATCTTATCTCCTGTCATCATCATGCATTTGCAATGTGGTATAAAGACTTACAGCTGGCATGCAGCAAGTAAAATGTGTTGGAATAGGAATTTTTAATTGACATAACTTCACTGCAAATACTTGAATAATGGCAAAATGTAAGATTTATCTCTTTACTCTCTTGTTAAAACTCTTTGACTTTATAGAGAACACAAAATATCAAGGTACAGAAAAGTCTTCTAGGTCTTACGTCTGTCCAAGGCCTTTTATATTTTTATTATTTCCTATGAGTCAATATACTCAATAAAAAGCTTTTATCTTGCCAAGTTGTTTTTAAATATTTTTTGAGAAAGTGAGTTATTGAGGTATTATCTTCCTTAAGATTCTTGCTATTTTATTTTGTATTGATAGCTGTTCATGCTGAATGTTACTAAGATTTCCAAGGTGCTTAGTAAGTATTGACTGAATCTGAAGATTACGAAGGTTTACACATTTTAACATATGTGATGTGACCTTAATCTAAAACAAATATTTTATAAATACCCATTAGCTCTTTCAACATAGTTTTTTATTTCCTGGGATGCTTATCTAGTTCATGGATCAGAAATTGTAAATACAGTAGAAAAATATGTCTTGAAAAAAAAAAGGCATTTGTAGCATAATGGAAATGTTCTATAGTGCTTTGAGGGAAGTCCATTCAATTTCACTGACATTCATAAATGATGACTAATGCATTCAAACAGAATGAGTAATTTACCAAATTACAGACATTTGGATGGGCTCAGAATGAAGATCTTGTTTGTTTGGATATGTCCTGAAGTGAATCTCAATGAAGTTTACCTCATTATGCCTGGTTCTACAAATAGGCTTCAGTCACATCTGAACAAAAGCCCTGACATGTAAATAAATGTGCGAGTGATGGCCAGCTACATTAGTCTTTTTGTCCCCACACCACTCAGGGATAGTCAATCCCATCAAAAATATCAGTCTCAAATAGATGGCACCATTGTAGTTATCACGCAAGTGATAAGACTTCTCCTGGCATGGCGCTGCGTTCACATGTACCCTCCTCCTGACCACAAGAGCCAGGTACACAAACCACATGTTCCCTCTTGCAGCATCTGTGTACCACTCTTTAGAAAGTGGTCCCTGCCAGTGCTTCCTCCACATCTACGTGCTACGGATTCCCACAGCACACCACAGAAGAGACTCTGAACCTCTAAGAGCTTCTTATAAGGGTTTTCATCTTCTGGTATAAACCAGAGATGAAGAACTGCCACAAACCCTACTTCCCGTGATAGTAACAAATGCATTGCCATGTGCCCTATGACTGTGCCCCAATTTTGTACACATTTTCACTGTTTCTATAAAAAATAAAAAATGCCAGGTGAAGATATAAAATCCAGTCTTTTGTAGAATTGTTTCAATGATATCCCCAAATAAATTAGACATAGTGTATGCCTAGTCCAGCAAATTCTGAACATTTGATAAATTTGAGAAAATAAAAAATAATCTTTGCCTAGAGATAAGCTGAACTGAAGCAGTAATCTACATTTTCTCTATAGGCAATTACATTACTACTTCAACTTCAGCAACAGACACCTGCCTCATTGGATTTTTCTAATCACTGGAAATCTTACTAACACCATGTCCAAAGCAATACTATAACTGCCTACTTTTCTGGCAGGAATTGTGATCCTGTTTTTAGCCTAAGAGTACAAATATATGACAGAGATAGGCACACGGACTGCAGACAGAACAGTGAGCAAAGTAGAAAAAGTTCTGGAGTCCCTAAAGGTTACAGTCTTTAAGAGAAAACATATATTGACCAAATGATGGGGAGTGATATGGGCTGTACAGAATGCTATGAGATGTACAGAATGCTATGGAAGCTTACTAGAGAGGAACCTAACCTAGGCTTAGGGAACAAGGATGGTTTCTCTAAGGAGTGATGCTTATGTTGAGACTTGAAAGATGAGCGTGCTAAGTAGGTGAATGTGTAGCATGAGCAGGTAGGAATGTTTCATGAGGATGGAACAGTACATCTTAGAGTATCAGAAGAAGGAAGATAATAGCATATTCAATGAACAGCTCAGAAGCCAGTGTGGTTGGAACAGAGAGAGGGGCAGAGTGGCCAAGGATAAAGCAAGAGAAGGAAGCATGGGCCAGATCGTCCTGGGCCTTAGAAATGAAAAGACTTTCTATTCATTTGAAAGCCCATTGAATGAACAGACTTTGCTAGAGATGACTGACAGTCATTGGGAAGTGTATGAGTTTGCTAGGGCTGCCCTAATCAAGTACCGCAGAGATTAAGTGGCTTAACCAAGAAACTTTTTTCCGCTTCTGGAGGCTAGAAATCCAAGATCAAAGTATTAGCAGGGGTGCTGAGGCTTCCCTCCTTGGCTTGTTGTTGGCTGTCTTCATGTAGTCTTTTCTCTATGAGAGTCTATGTCCTACTCTGCTCTTCCTACAAGGACACCAGTCCTATTAGATTGGGGGCCACCATAATGACCTCATTTTAAACACCTCTTCAAAAACTCTGTCTCCAAATACAGTCACATTCTGAGGTTCAACATATGAATGCTGTGGGGGTTAGACATAGTTCAGGCCATGAAGAAAGGTTTTGCACTAGACAGTAACATGACCCCCATTATGCGTTGCAAGTTCCCTCTGGCTGCAGCCGGGATGGAGCAGGGAGACAACAAGAGAGTGGAGTGCTCTAGAGGAAGCCTCTACTGTGAGCCAGGAAACAGGTCAGCTGGGTGGGAACTGGAAGTGTTTTCGGAGAACTATAGTAGCCTTGGGGAGTCCGTCCAGAGGAGAGGTAACTTGGAGAAGGGACGCTTTCTCGTTTGTGCTGGCAGGGGAGGGGAAAGGAAAAGGGGCAAATTGAGGTAGATTTGCAGATACGACAGCAGGAAGTTGAAGTGGTTCGCTTTCATGGTTTCTATTTTAACTTTCTGTGAAGTCAGACATCTGCCAGGAACAAGAAGAAAGCAAATTGCAGATGTGAGTTGAGTGGAAAATGTTTTAAATTGCCATTCCAGAGAGAGGGGAAGCAAGGCTCACAACAACAACAAAAATCTCATTAGAATTTCTATGAAGTGTTAAAAGCGCTGTGGAGATGGGTGGCCATGGATTTAACATGGCACAAATTCCCCCAGTTCTGTGCTTTTGCTCTTTGGGATGGACTGTGGGTACAGATGTGGAGGGGCAGAACTGGATTCTTCCAAGACCGGGGTTTCTCAGGGCAGAGAGTATGGTCTCTGGGTTGGCTGGAGAAGTTTTAGGCCAGTACTGTTCTCACTGAACCCCTGGGAATTTCCCAGGTGCTTGGAATTTGAAGTTAAACTTTAGCAGAGAAGGATGGGGTAGTAGGTCTCTGCTTATAGTGCTGCTGAAATGAAAACCTCCTGGAAGCATTTTACTCTGTGGTGCAGCTCTGACAACTCTGTTCAACTTAAAGCACACACTATATATAAGCCACAGCTCCACATTATCTGGCCTGGAGAGAGACACTAAATCTTTTTATATTTTTATACTTTGGCTCTTTAAAATGTCTGCTGGGTTGTACATTTCCCTGAATGGGAAACATGCTTAGAATTTAATAAGACAAGTATTATGTTCATACCACGTAGCATATAGCAAAACACAAGATATGGGTTTCTGACTAGACGTCCTCTTCCTACTCTATCTGTTAAAGTTTCACTGGACTTTTGCATCATTCTGGATATGTTGGAAAGTGCCTCAGGATGCCTGGGAATTTATTGCTTCATTTCCATCATCCCCTGTGTCATGAGGATCTTTCCATTCCAAATGATTCTACTGCCTTTCCGCTACTGCTCCCCAGTGCACACGTGCACACACACACACACACACACACACACACACACACACACACACACACAGATAATCTGTCACAGTATCAAGCTCCTCAGAACCACAGGAGCTCAGGTTTCACATATCTCAAAGGGAAGGAATTTCAGGATATAAATTCCACAACACAGATTGTTTTTACATACGCTACTACTTACAGTGTTTTGTAGCAGGATATAGGCTCTTGGTGTGAAATAATAATAATGACAAGGGATTTGCCAATAAAAAGAATCTGGATACTGTAAAGTATTGTGCAAACAAAGTTTGCTCTAAGGTGATGCCTAGAGGTTTGAAAGCATGGTATACTTTTCTGAAACCGACAATTGAAGCAGGCATTGAAGACGCTGAATAACTGCATGATTTCTGAGTTAAAATTCAGGATTCAAACTACAATACCAGAAATGGGAACTTCAGAGAGTATGTACTATGTGTTCATACTAGAATATACAAACATAATCTTTCTTTAAAAAAAAAATATATATATATATATAAGCTAGTCTTCCATTATTTTGTTTGTGACAGCAAACAGGAAATAGCAGATACTACTAACATCAGGAACTCTCTTGATTTAGTTTCTGGTAATAATTATAGACTTGAATTGGTGAGGAAGGAAGAGGCAGAAATAACAGAACATGTCTGGATGGTATTTTTATTAGATGGTATCCTCAGAGAATCACTTATTATGTGGCATTCCAAAGATAATGAATAGGACCCCCCAAGTAAAAGACTAGAGCCAGAATTATGACAGCTGGCCCCCTTGCAGTGACGGTAACCAAACTTCTATTTCCAAGGACTTTCATTAATGTGGACATGTGTTTCTACAATCTAGTGCCTTTTTAGTTTCACGTCATTAAAATATATATATGTATATAGAAACTTATATTCTAGAATTTTTTCCCTCTGTATAAACTTCTTAAAAGAGAAAAATAGAAGCAATATAATTCATATAACAGCTAGGTTTATCTATCACAGGCTCATGTCTTTCTAAATGAGAAAAAATCCTCCTTTATGTGCCTTTCCATCAGATATTTCACAGCCTCCTTAAGATTACAGAAGGAAATACTTTATGTTTTGTAGAAAAGAAGTAAATTTTCCTATCTAAGTAAAATATTCATAATCTTTTTATATTTTAGAAGATTTCTTGCCTGGGTCTTTATTTTCTTTCTTATTCACTATAGAAACAATTCAGATGTTATATGTTTTAAACATGTCCTGCTGACATACCAAGACCTTTATTTGTGAAAATTAATGGTTTTAAAGAAGTAAGAAACAAAAGAAAGTTGATTCTACAAAGATATTTCACCAAAATTAAGTGACTATTAAAAAAACAAAACATGAGACATACAGACCTAAGAGCTGGTTCTAAATTGAAAGCATTACACCTTCCAACTTTCAGTTGAAGAACAGAATTACTTCTTCTGCCTGACACTAAACAGGAAAGCAAGTTAAAGGGGTACACTGGCTATTTTCTATAATATTATTTCAATTTCATGATCCTGTACTATCTTCAATTGTGATATGAAATTAATTTTAGATTTTCCAATAGAATTTTCCTTTCTTTCCTATTCCATTCCTCCTACATAGACGCTTATAGCTATACATATCTAAAAAAAATTACCATCTTTGCCATCCCACAGGACCATGCCTTCACCTCGCAGATCAATTTCAACAAATACAGTACTCATTGTTTTCTTTTATTGCTCAAACTATTCATATTTGGTTATTGCTCAAAATATCAGGAACTGAGTCTCCTCAAGATGCATATCACTATACTTCCTATGAGTCCAGTGTGTTCTTCCCATGGAATTTCCTCTATCCTCATAGTCACTTCTACCCTGGAGCCAGGATTGAGCATGTAGTAGTGGGAGTAACACTTTCTCTATGACCTAAGCTTCTCTGTATCATGCTAGCCTGCTCTGATTAAAAGTACCAATATGGTGGTCTATAGCTAAACTCTCAGAATGAACAGTTTCCTTCCAAATTTTTCATGTTTTTTGGTGTCATCTTCCCCTCAGCATTCACACTCCTATTCTCCCCTAATCCCCTCGTCTCAAAACCTACTCTCTGGACAGGGTATGCAAAACTTTCAGATGAATCTTCAAACACTTTAACATGATTGACTGATTCCAATCCTAGGGGCATTAAACTTTAACAGCAAACACAGATGCTTAAAGTAAGGAACTCTATCTCATTTGCAGAATTTCAGGCTGGAGAAAGTACGTGTGATTAGTTGCTCAGTCGTGTCCAGCTCTTTGTGACTCCATGGACTGTAGCCCTCCTGGCTCCTCTGTCCATGGGGATTCTCCAGGCAAGAAAACCGGAGTGGGTTGCCAGGCCCTCCTTCAGGGGATCTTCCCAACCCAGGGATTGAACCCAGGTCTCCCATATTGCATATGGATTCTTTACCATCTGAGCTACCACGGAAGCCCATGAATTCTCAAGTGGGTAGCCAATCCCTTCTCCAGGGGATCTTCCCTACCCAGGAATTGAACTGGGATCTTCTGCATTGCAGGCAGATTCTTTACCAGCTGAGCTACCAGGGGAGCCCTGAGCAAGTGTGGAGAAACACTAATTTAAGGAGTACCACAGAGATTACCCCCATGAATTCAATCACTCTGCCATCACTTTTTTTTTCATTCTATAAGCATTAAGTGCCTGCAAGTTATCAGGAAGCATTTGTAATCTGATCAAGAAAGAAAGACTCCCTAACAAGAAAAGTCATTTAAGGGTTAAAGAGGGAGACGGAGAAAAAGAAGTAAATTCACTTTAGGGTTCAGAGAAAAGATGATGCTCTAGGTCTGAAAAGTGTGAAGGTATTTTCTAGGTAAACAAAGGAGTGAAAGTTTTTTGGCACCTAAGAGATGCTGTGAGCCAGACCTCTAAAACAAGGTGGCTTGGGGAAATATCAATTATTCAAGCAAGCTAAGCATTGAGATGTGAAGCATGATTCAGAAAGAGACAAAGATGAGGAGAAACCGGGGCTGGATCATTGAGGCTTTGTCTGCTCTGGTCACGTGGACCTCATTCTGTATATCCACACTTCCCGGAATGTGACATGCATGCCTTAGTGGACCATCAACTAACTTTAGGTGGATTTTTTAATATTTTGGTTATTTTTACCCAAACATCTTGTGGAAAGATATTTTTAATAATTTTATTTATTTATTTGTGGCTATGCTGGGTCTTTGTTGTGTGGGCTTTTCTCTAGTTGTGATATACGGACTTCTTTTTGCTGTGACTTCTCTTGTTGTGGAACACAGGCTATAGGGCATGTGGGCTTTGGCAGTTGTGGCACATGGGCTCAGTAGTGGCAGCTCCCAGGCTCTAGAGCACAGGATCAATAGCTGTGGCACATGGACTCAGCTTCTCTGTGGCATGTGGGATCCTCCCAGACCAGGGATTGAACCCATGTCTCCTGCTTCCCTTGATGGGCTTCCCTGGTGGCTCAGCTGGTAAAGAATCTGCCTGCAATGTGGGAGACCTGGGTTTGATCCCTGGGCTGGGAAGATCCCCTGAAGAAGGGAACAGCTACCCATTCCAGTATTCTGGCCTGGAGAATTCCGTGGACTATACAGTCCACGGGGTCACAAAGAGTCAGACATGACTGAATAACTTTAACTCTTCACTCATCCCTGACACACTAAGGAAGCCCAGGAAAAATCTTTTTTAAATGAAGTTCTTCAATGCAGATCATGAGATATGGTTTTACATTTGCAGAAGTAACACAAAATGCCCTATAATACTGCTACTCCTGCTGCTAAAGAAGTATTAAGTATTTTATGACATAAAGCACAGAGCAAATGAATCATGACACAAGTAGTACACAGACAAGGCAAAAACCATAAAAGTGGTATACAACTTCAGTTGGAGAAATATTAAAGCAGCAATTAGGAGGCTATTGGGATGGTCCACTTGAGAAGAAGACCATCAGCACGGTGCACCCCTGTGTATCACTGCAAGCTCTTCACCTGTGTGCAGTCAGTCCCAGTCTAAGTTTCTACCCAATGGCCATTTTCCTCAGGCTTCTTTTTGCCTCAGGGAAGCACCAGGTATTGTTCATCAACGTGAGAGTAAAGGAAAAGATCTGAGAGGTTTTTGGTGAATGACATTGGTATTCATTTAAATTCAATAAACAACTAACCATTTACATTGAGCACAAAGCAGTGGATCTTCCTCTTTGTGCATGTATGTAAGTCAGTCCACGTGTGTGCACCTGCAAGGGTGTACATACATACACACAGAACAAGGTAGGGACATCTCTTTCTGAAAGTCAGTCAAAAATGATTCTTCTCCTTTCCAATAAAGATCACATTCAAAAAATTATCCAAGGAGACAAAATCAGAGGAATTGATGTGTCTATGCATTAAAAAACAATTTGCAGGGTCATTGACCTGAGCTATCTTGAGTTTACTAATTACATGGATATTTTAGTCTTCACTTATTTTCTGTCCCTTCCAATAAAAACAACTGATGAGATGCTCTTGACAAATCTTTTGAACTGACTCTTTCTAAACTCCCCAAAGTGAAAGGAACACTGTGACCAATTTTACATGAAGTTTTCATGGTATTTATGGTCATTATTTGACCACTCAGGGCTTAATAATATATTTATTATATCACTCACTAGTTATTTTATTAGTCTTGTCAATCCAACAAGTCTGTAGTTTCAAGAAGGACAAAGTCATTTAATTCATTTATGTATGAGAGGCTCTTATGCAGGATTAGAAATACGGTAGGTTCTGGAAAAACATGCGTCAATTCATGATACAACATGAAGACTATTTCTTACTAGGTTATGGAGGGAAAATAGGATGTGAATAGGGAAAATTGTGAGCAGATTAAGGGACTTGGAAAATACGAAGTAAAAACTAATTATCCTTGCACATAGGCTGTACCTCATATGAGAGAGAGACTGACTGAAAGACAGATGGAAAGACAGAGAGACTGACTGAGAATTGCCTATTTACTGTGTTAAAAAATTACTCTTAGAGGCTTACCATGATACATATAAAAATATTTTTAAACTCAATAAGAATACAGAATAAGGACCTAGAAAATATAAAACATATGTGGAGAAACAAAGTGTAATGAAAGGTGTGAGTAGATCTGAGAAAAACCTTACACAGCTATGAGAATAGAGTTTCATGGCTATGGTAAAGTGTATACAACTACTTCTTTATTTTTCATTATCAGAAAGAAGCAGCACTCTGCTTTTTTAGCTTTTCTATGGTACTAGAAAGGGCTGGAATCACCTACCTTGTAATTCTTGGAAAGAGTCCCAAATCTAACCATCATCATTTCTCATGGCATGCCCTCACATGGAAGGTCTTTGGCACAAAATGGCTAATGTCACTTCAGTGACATTTTGTCCAAAGGTTTCCTTCTGCAGAGTAAATCTTTCTGAGACTAAGTATCAACACACAGTATTGATTTTCTGGTCTCACTATGGAAATCATAGTGCTATGTCCTTCTAAACAGTTTTTGTCAGACTTCCAACTTACTAGTCAAGAAGATTTCAATATGGATCATGACATAGTGTCATTAGTGATTACTAGATATCTCAAATGTGAGAGTGCAAACTCTTGAGTATTCTCAGAATCCAAAAGTATTTCTATAAGAAATTTTTATTGCTATATTACAGTTTTAATGTTTTTAAAAATCCATATTGTAACTTTACAAATATTTTAAATTCAATAAAAATACAACTTGGCAAAGTTTGTGACTACAGTGGAAGCAATGTTTAGAAAGAAATTTATATCATTAAGTGTGTGCATTGAAAAGTAAGAAAGATATAAAATCCATAACCTACATTCTACCTCAGGCATCTAAAGAAAAAGAGTAATTTGAGCCTAACACAAGTAGAAGAAAAGAAATAATAAAATTAGAGCAGAAACTAATAAAACTAAAAATTGGAAAGCAACAGATACAATCAAAAATAGAAGCTGGTTCTTTCACATGGTCAAAGAGTGATAAATGCTAACAAGATGAACAAAATAAAAAGGGAGAAGTCACAGATTGCTAATATATGAAATAAAACAAGAAGCTATTCACTCAGACTCTGCAGATATCAAAAAATAAGAACAAACTGCAAACAACTCTATTAACATAAATTTGAAAATTTAGATGAAAGGGAACAATTCCTAAAAATAAACAAACAAGCTACTATGCACTCAAAGAGAAATGTATACCCCCCAAAGCTCTAGTCTAGCTAACCAAGTCAAAAAAGAGAAGAGAGAGATTACCAGTGTTAGAAATGAAAAATTTATCATCACTCGTGGACATTAAAAAATAAGAAAGGAATCAACACTACACTCTATGTCAACAGAGTTCATAACTTAGGTAAAATAGATCAATTCCTTGAACAGGACAAATTACCAAAACTCACACAAGGAGAAATAGGTAATAGAGCCTAAACAAATCAAATCAATAATTAGTCATCTTCCACATAGTTTTAATGACATACAATCAAATATAACTGAAAATATATTGAGAGATTACATTTAGCCATGAATAATACAGAACATCCTCAGTCTTTCTCAAATGAGGAAGGTGCTTACTCCCACATGGAAAGTCTGAATCAGAGCAATTGTTCACTACTCTATTGTGAAGAATTTGAATTCCCCACTATCTCTTCGAAAAAGTAGAAATAGATACCATTTCCTAACTCATAACTCATTTTATGAGAACCATCATTACACAAAACCAAAGTCAGATAAAGACATTACAAGACAGGAAAACTATAGACCAATATCTCTCATGGATGTGATCACAAATGTCCTTCAGAAAATGTTACAAATTTAATGAGACAATGTATGCTGCTGCTGCTGCTGCTGCTAAGTCACTTCAGTCGTGTCCAACTCTGTGCGACCCCATAGAAGGCAGCCCACGAGGCTCCCCCGTCCCTGGGATTCTCCAGGCAAGAACACTGGAGTGGGTTGCCATTTCCTTCTCCAACGCATGAAAGTGAAGTCACTCTTAGCAACCCCATGGACTGCAGGCTCCTCCATCCATGGAATTTTCCAGGCAAGAGTACTGGAGTGGGGTGCCATTGCCTTCTCCAGAGACAATGTATAAAAGTATTTATACATCATAATCAAGTGGGACTTATTCCTAGTATGCAAAGCTGGTCCAACTTTCCAAATCCAATCAATATAAACTACATATCAATCAGCTGCAAAGAAAAAAATCATATGCTTATACAATTGGTACATAATAAGACAACTGACAAAATCTAATACCAATTCATGATAAAAACTTTTAGTAAATTATAAATAAAGAGTACCTTACTCAACTTGATCTAGAAAACCTACAAACAAATCATGTAAGTAGCTACATACATATATATTCCTAAGATTAGGAATATGGAACTACTACTTAAAATACTATTGGAAGTCCTAGTAAATACAATAAGAAAATAAAAAGAAATAAAAACTATGCACATTGGAAAAAGGAAGCTATTTTTGTTTTTTGGAGAATAGTATTAAAATCCACAGCCTGAAGAGGGTTAAAACCTACTCAAGAAGAAAGCTCAGAGGAGCCTGGCTAATGTTGGTAAAGTTTGGCTAATATTCAAGAAAGTAAATCTGGGTGCAAACCTTTCACATTAACTCAAAATGGATGATAGAACTAAAGGCAAAACTAAAAAATTTGTAGAAGAAAACAGGAGAAAATTTATATGATTTTTACATGTGTTTATGACTTTTAGCTACAACAACAAAAGCACAATCCATAAAAGAAAAAGGTTTTATTAAAATTAAAATTGTTCTACAAATGATATTAGTGGAATGAATAAACAAGCCATAGACTAGAGGAAAATATTAATGAATAAGGTATCTGATAAAGGACTTGTATCCAAAAACACAAACTCTTAAAATGCAACAATAAGAAAAATAGCCTAATTTAAAAAATGGGAAATGATCTGAGCAGACATCTCATGAAAGATATAAAGGCAAATAAATGTATGAAAAAAATGTTCACCATCATTTGTCTTTAGCTATATTTATTTCTTATTATTGTTGTAATAAATTACCATGAACTTAGTGACTTAAACCAACACAAATCTATTCTTTGACAGTTTCGGAGGTCAGAAATCCAAAATGAGTCTTATGGGGTGAAAATTAAGGTGTCATCAGAACTGCATGTCTTCTGGAGGCTCTAGGGAAAAATTCATTCCATGCTTTTAAATGTGTACATGCACAGATTACCACAAACACATGCATTTCTTTGCTCTGCCAGCCAAGAAGGCCTAGAAGCAATGGCACTCAAGTAATAATGAGAACATCTAGGGCCCAGAGAGTAGTTTTTAACACCATTCTCTAATAAAAGGAACTACAGGCTTCTTGGAGAAATGGCTAATTCTAGGACTGGGGAAGGAAATACAATACACAAGACAACCTGGAATATCAGTAGTGCCAGAAAGTAAGAAAATGCTAAAACAAACACAATGGTGGGAGCCTGTCAAAGGGATGCAGGAGACAAATGGCCAATGTTGACACTGGCCAAAGTTCACACTGGCCAGCGTTGGAACAATCTGAGCAAGAAGCCAAAGGCTTATTGGATTATAACCCCAAGTGTAAAACAAATATCCATGAACCCAAGAGTCCATACTAAGATAAATAAATAACTGAGGCAAGGGTGGGATGATATGGGAGAACAGCACTGAAACATGTAAATTATCATATGTGAAATCAGTCGCCAGCCTAGGTTTGACGCTAGATACAGGGTGCTCAGGGCTGGTGCACCGGGATGACCCAGAGAGAGGGAATCGGGAGGGAGGTGGGAGGGGGGTTCTGGAAGGGGAACACATGTACACCCATGGCAGATTCATGTCAGTGTATGGCAAAACCAACACGATAATGTAAAGAAAAATAAATAAATACATAAATAAATAAAAAATAAAAATTAGGTGAACCAATGTCATGTTGCCACATTTTAAACAGAATAAAATAAAGTATTATTCAAACTTTAAAAAAATAAATAAATAACTGAATAAATGAATAAATGGAGAAGAAACAAATTTGTACAGGATATTCCCAAATAATTTATGTTCAAGGAGACAGAGCATAACTCTCTACGCCTTGAGTATGGGCTGCACATAATGACTTCCTTCCAAAGCAGGACATGTAAAAAGGAGGATGAAAGTAACTGCACAGAAGAAAAGAGTGACAAATCCTACCTCAGTGAGATGATCAAGGTCTACATCAACAGTGATAAGTCATCTTAAGAGTACAGACCTTTGATATGATGTGATAGGAGTGGTGCTTAGACTTTGCACCCATAATCTCAGTCTAATCATGAGAAAAACATGAGACAAAATCCAATAGAGTGACATCCTACGTAACACATGACCACTACTCCTCAAACTCTCAAGGTCATCAAAAACAAGGAAAGTATTTGAAGCAGCTACAGCCAAGAGGAGCCTAGTGAGGCCTGACAACAAAATGTAATGCAGCATCCTGCATTGGATGCTGGAATAAAAAATGTCAGGTAAAACTAAGAAAAATCTGAATAAATTAAGGACTACAATTAACAATAATATCAGTACTGATTCAACGTACTAGACAATGTGCATTGTCTAGTCTATTAATCTATATAGACTATTAATAATAGAGGAAACTGGGGTTGGGTTGTGTGGGTACTCTCTCCTATCATCAGTTGGAGAAACTCCTATTGTATCAATTCTTTTGTAAATCTAACACTGGTGTCAAATTAAAAGTTTATTTTAAAAATTGTTTATTGTAATTTATCTGAATTACCATGTATTACCAGATTTTCCACAGGATTTTGGTGTACACCTTTCTGTACTTATTTACAAACATGCATATGACAAATCATGAACACATTTAATTTCTGGTGAATATATCTGGGAGCAAAGCAGGTCCAATCTAAGTTACTGTTCTCATACTAAATCATTATGCTAGAAATAAATATAAAATTCCTCTTCTATTTGAATACTCCACATTTCATAGTTACTTCTATGATAAAAGCCCTTAATTTCCTAATTTTTTAATAAGCCAAGACTGTTTCTACATGGCAAAAATGACAGTTTGTGGTAGTTCAATACACTGTCTTTATTATTTTGGACTAAAAAGAAAAAAAAATGACTTAGTCCTAAAATGAAATGTTCAGGCCAAGGCTAAATATCAAATAATAGCTTCACGAGGGCTTGAATATTCCTAGTCCAAAACAATAGAGGATCCAATTCTAATACTTAGTAATTTTCATCAATAGTCCATGGATGTCTTTTGTTAAAAGTAGAAATTTTTCTCCTCATGTAAAGAGTTGAAACCAACTTCAAACACTATTTTCCAGTTTCTGATTCCAGAAATAATTGGACTACATACCCACTTAATACAAATTTTAACAACATCACATGCTAATTTTTTCTTCAAATAAAGAAGACAGCTTTATAGACTTACAAGAACTCCACATTTCATGTTGATTTTTGGTAGAAACCAATGCAATACTGTAAAGCAATTATCTGTCAATTATAAATAATAATAATAATAATAATAATAAAACAGCATTAGAGTACTGCTTTCTGATGAATGCCAGATTATCCAGAGCTTGAACTTACTACTACTGCTTTATGTACTATTGAAATGCTACCAGGCATATTCTGAATCTGGTGACTAAAGGCAACAGATAATTATAAAGACAAAAATAGATCCAAAGGAACATATTCCTACATTAAAATTTGAAGTTCACATGTTTATTTACTATTTTTGAATTTGTAAATTCCTATACAACCAGTATAAGCATGGTAAATTTATGTCAAATTTTATGTGGTGTATATGTCGATCACAATATAATTAAAATAACTAAAGATAACACTGTAGGCCTGGAAGATTGTTTCTTTCTGAGAGAAATCAACACATGACTCATATTTCAGAAAGACTGTGTATAGCTCTCATAAAATTTCCTAAATAGCAAGCCAACACTGAAAGAGTCAAATGATTGTTTTAAAGCAAATAAACCCCAGATTTCACCTGTTTGTCCCTTGCTTTGATCACTAATGCTAAGAGGTAATGATCTACATCATGCATTATTTAGGAGTCAGCACCTCTAGCAGAAATTTCATCAGCTATGGTTAAATCTGTTATCAATAGTGAAATTCAATGAACTGCCAAGCTCAAAGGATATGGAGGCAGATTGAAGAGGAAAAAAATAAAACAAGATAGTGGAAAGAAAAATAGGTAAAAGTAATGAAGGTGCAAAAGGAAACAGCAGAAGGACAATGACAAGGGAGGGAGGGAGAGGAGGAAGGGAAGAAGAAAGAAAATGGAGATAGAAGTAGTGGCCAACATAGTTTCATTAACCTGTGCTTTTCTGGCTCTTCATCTTGGGATATCTCATCTTACCAAGTCAAACAAAAATGCTAACTTTTCACAGGAACTGAAAAATAAAGGAAAACTGAATCTGCATATAAAAGAAAACAGGCTTAAAATCAGTCAAATGGTTGATTGATCTTTATCTCATGAAGCAACATATTTGACTACTTTATTTTGTTCAATGTATAATTAATATCATTTCACTAAACTGTGATTTTTTTTGTTGCGACAAAAGCCAGTCTTACAAGAAAAATAAACCATCATTTTGTATTTCTGATTCCCCTCCCAGGCTTTGGCCAGAATATGAATTGAAAGGGAACATACTGTAGACCACATGACCCATTCTGTGTGACTATTGTGATCATTCATTTGGGACTGGTACTGATTCAGCAGCAGCTCTAAGTACAGATCATGAAAACAAACAATGTGATGGGCTCCAGAAGTGCCATCTAGCTCAGCCATCACAAAGGCAACAAAGATTTGAAGGATTTACCTCAACAATGAAACAGAAAACACTGTAGTTTCAGTTCAT
The DNA here is from genome assembly GCA_007570785.1 of Antilocapra americana. Classification (NCBI taxonomy): domain Eukaryota; kingdom Metazoa; phylum Chordata; class Mammalia; order Artiodactyla; family Antilocapridae; genus Antilocapra; species Antilocapra americana. Next base: position 34,604,871 of record ML662442.1, on the reverse strand, counting down.
TAAACATCATTTTACATTGGTATACCAAGTTTTTAAAAGATACTTGAAGTAGGTATACTAGAAGTAGTTATCTTTGCAGAATCTTCTTTAAATTCTTGTTAGTCCAATACAAGATCATATCAATTTATGTTTCCAGGAATTTATGGCAGATATTTTAAATTCATTAGATAAATAACTATATGCATACAAAGTATCAAATCAAAATGTACATAAAAAGCATATTTATGTTGAGATAAAATATTTTGTCCCACAATATTACATTTGTGCTTATGTGTGTCTTGCGTGTATGTATTTTAAGTAACTAAATTTTGAATCCCTTTGTAAAACTGTTGAGATTTTATTACACACCAAAAACATCTACATTTTTTATAGGACGCATGCATGCTAGGTTGCTTCAGTCGTGTCTGACTCTGCAAACCTATGGAAAATAGCCCACTACGCTCCTCTGTCCATGGAATTCTCTAGGCAAGAATACTGGTGTGGGTTTACCGTGCCCTCCTCCAGGGGACCTTCCAGACCCAGGGATCAAACTCACATCTCTTATGTCTCCTGCATTTGCAGGCAGGTTCTTTACCACTTGTAGCCCACCAGGCTCCTTTGTCGATGGGATTCTCCAGGCAAAAATTCTGAGGTGGGTGGCCATTCCCTCCTCCACTGGATCTTTCCAGCCAAGGGATAGAACCCAGGTGTCCTACATCTCCTGTATTTGCCTATGGGTTCTTTACCACTAGCACCACCTGGGAAGCTATGTCAGTCATGCTGTTCTGTACTGAGTCGCTCAGTCATGTCTGACTCTTTATGATTCTATGGACTGCAGCCCACCAGGCTCCTCTGTCCATGGGGATCCTCCAGGCAAGAATACTGGAGTGGGTTGCCATGTCCTCCTCCAGGGTATTTTCCCAACCCAGGGATTGAACCCAGGTCTCCTGCATTACAGGTGGATTCTTTACCTTCTGAGCAACCAGGGAAGCCCAAGAATACTGCAGTGGGTAGCCTATCCCTTCTCCAGGGGGATCTTCCCAACCCAAGCATACCCAGAATCAAATACGCAGGATATAGATATCTTCCCAAATCTGACAACAAAATTTTGCCAGATTTGTGACAATGTTTATAGCTCTCAAGTCCATAACATTGTGTGAAACAAACTGAGTATACATTGTGTTTTCTATGTACATTTTTTAATTTATTTTTTTATTGAAGGACAATTGCTTTACAGAATTGTGTTGTTTTTGTCAAACCTCAACATGCATCAGCCATAGGTGTACATATATCCCCTCCCTTTTGAACCTCCTTCCCATCTCCAAACGCTTCCCACCCCTCTAGATTGATACAGAACCCCTGTTTGAGTTTCCTGAGCTATACAGTAAATTCCTCTTGGCTATTTATTTTACATATGGTAATGTAAGTTTCCATGTTGCTCTTTCCATACATCTCACCCTCTCCTCCCCTCTCCCCATGTCCATAAGTCTATTCTCTATGTTTCTCCACTGCTGTCCTGTAAATAAATTCTTCAGTACCATTTTTCTAGATTCCATATATATACATTAGAATACAATATTTATCTTTTTCTTTCTGACTCACTTCACTCTGTATAATAGGTTCTAGGTTTCTCCACCTCATCAGAACTGACTAGAATGCATTCCTTTTTATGGCTGAGTAATAGTCCATTGTGTATATGTATTACAACTTCTTTATCCATTCATCTGTCGATGGGCATATAGGTTGCTTCCATGTTCTAGCTATTGTAAATAGTGTTGCAATGAACAATGGGATGCAAGTGTCTTTTTCAATTTTGGTTTCCTCAGGGTATGTGCCTAGGAGTGGGACTGCTGGGTCATATGATGATTTTATTCCTAGTTTTTTAAGGAACCTCCATACTATCTTCTATAGTGACTGTATCAATTTATATTCCCATCAACAGTGCAAGAATGTTCCCTTTTCTCCACACCCTCTCCAGCATTTATTGTTTGTAGACTTTGTGATGATGGCCATTCTGATCGTTGTGAGGTGATATCTCATTGTGGTTTTGATATTCATTTCTCTAATAATGAGCAATGTTGAGCATCTCTTCATGTTTGTTAGCCATCTGTATATCTTCTTTGGAGAAATGTCTGTTTAAGTCTTTTTCCCACTTTTTGATTGGGTTGTTTGTTTTTCTGGCCTTGAGTTGTAAAAGCTGCCTGCATATCTTGGAAATTAACCCTTTGTCAGTTGTATCATTTGCTATTATTTTCTCAAATTCTGAGGGTTGCCTTTTCATCTTGCTTATAGTTTCCTTTGTTGGGCAAAAACTTTTAAGTTTAATCAGGTCCCACTTATTTACTTAAATTTTTATTTCTATTACTCTAGTAGGTGGGTCATAGAATTTCTTGCTTTGACTTATGTCATCGATTGTTCTGCCTATGTTTTCCTCTAAGAATTTTATAGTTTCTGGTCTTACACTTAGGACTTTAATACATTTTGAGTTTATCTTTGTGTATGGTATTAGGAAGTTTTCTAATTTCATTCTTTTACAACTAGCTGTCCAGTTTTCCCAGCACTATTTATTGAAGAGGCTGTCTTTGCCCAATTGTATGTTCTTCCCAACTTAGTCAAAAATAAGTTACCCATAGGTGAATGGGTTGATTTCTGGGCTTTCTATCTTGTTCCATTGGTCTATATTTCTGTTTCTGTGCCAGTATCATACTGTCTTGATGACTGTAGCTTTGTAGTATAATCTGAAGTCAGGAAGGTTGATTCCTCCAGCTCCATTCTTCTTTCTCAAGACAGCTTTGGCTATTCAGGGTCTTCTGTATTTCTATATGAATTGTGAAAGTTTTTGTTCTAGTTCTGTGAAAAATGCCATTGATATAGGGATCACAATGAAACTATATATTGCATTTGGTAGTATAGTCATTTTCACAATATTGATTTTTCTTACCAGGAACATGGACTATCTCTCCATCTATTTATGTCATATTTGATTTCTTTCATTAGTGTCTTATAATTTCCTGTACACAGTTCTTTTGTCTCCTTAGGTAAGTTTATTCCCAGATATTTAATCCTTTTGTTGCAGTGGTGAATGGGATTGATTCCTAATTTCTCTTTCTGATTTTTTCATTGTTAGTATATAGAAATGTAAGTGATTTCTGTGTATTGATTTTGTATCCTTCAACTTTGCTAAATTCTCTGATTATCTCTAGTGATTTTCTGATACTATCTTTAGAGTTTTCTATGTGCAGTATCATGTCATCTGCAAACAGTGAGAGGTTTACTTCTTTTCTGATATGGATTCCTTTTATTTCTTTTTCTTCTCTGATTGCTGTAGCTATTTCCAGAACTATGTTGAATAATAGTGGAGAAAGTGGACACCCTTGTCTTGTTCCTGATCTTAGGGGGAGTGTTTTCAGTTTTTCACCATTGAGAATAATGTTTGCTGCAGGCTTATCATATATGGTCTTTACTATGTTGAGGTAGGTTCCTTCTATGCCCATTTTTTAAGAGTTTTAATCATAAATGTGCTGAATTTTGTCAAAGGCTTTTTCTGCATCTATTGAGATTACCATATGGTTTTTATCTTTTGATTTGTTAATTTAGTGTATCACATTGACTGATTTGCACATATTGAAGAATCCTAATGTTCCTGGAATTAACCCAACTTGATCATGGTATATGAGCTTTTTAATGTGTTGCTGAATTGTTTGCTAAAATTTTGTTGAGGACTTTTGCATCTATGTTCATCAGTGATATTGGCTTGTAGTTTTCTTTTTTGTGTGTTGTCTTTGTCTGGTTTTGGTATGAGGATGATGGTGGCCTCGTAGAATGAGTTTGGAAATGTTCCTTCCTCTGCAGTTTTTTGAAAGAGTTCTAGGATAGGCATTAGCTCTTCTCTAAATGTTTGATAAAATTCTCCTGGGAAGCCGTCTGGTCCTGGGCTTTTGTTTTTTGGGAGATGTTTGATCAAAGCTTCAATTTCAGTGCTTGTAATTGGGTTTCTCATAATTTCTATTTCTTCCTGGTTCAGTTTTGGAAGACTGAACTTTCCTAAGAACTTATCCATTTCTTCCAGGTTATCCATTTTATTGCCATATAGTTGTTGATAATAGTCTCTTATAATCCTTTGTATTTTTGCATTGTCTGTTCTAAACTCTCCTTTTTCATTTCTAATTTTGTTGATTTGATTCTTCTCTCCTTTTTTCTTGATAAGTTTGACTAAAGGCTTGTCAATTTTGTTTATCATTGTTTATCAAGAACAAGCTTTTAGTTTAATCAATCTTTACTATTGCTTCTTTCATTTCTTTTTCATTCACTTCTGCTCAGATATTTATGATTTATTTTCTTCTACTAATTTTGGGGTTTTTTATTCTTCTTTTTCCAGTTGTTTTAGGTGTAAAGTTAGGTTGTCTATTCGATGTTTTCCTTGCTTTTTGAGGTAGGATTGTATTGCTATAAGCATCCCATAGGTTTTGAGTTGTCATGTTTTCATTGTCATTTGTTTCTAGAAATTCTTTGATTTCCCTTTTGATTTCTTCAGTAACCTTTTGGTTATTTAGAAATGTGTTGTTTAATCTCTATGTGTTTGTGTTTCTTACAGTTTTTTTTCTTGTAATTGATATCTAGTCTTACAGTGTTGTGGTCCGAGAAGATGCTTGATACTATTTAAATTATCTTAAATTTACTGAGGTTTGATTTGGGATCCAAGATGTGGTCTGTCCTGGAGGATGTTCCATAGGCACTTGAGAAGAAGGTGTATTCTTCATTTGGATGGAATGTCCTGAAGATATCAATGAGATCCATCTCATCTAATGTATCATTTAAGACTTGTGTTTCCTTATTAATTTTCTTTCCATTGGTGAGAGTGGGATGTTAAAATCTTCTTTTATGATGATATTACTGTCAATTTCTCCTTTTGTGTCTGTTAGTGTTTGTCTTATGTATTGAGTTGCTCCTATGTTGGATGCATAGATATTTACAATTGTTATGTCTTCCTCTTGGATAGATCCCTTGATCATTATGTAGTGTCCTTCCTTATCTCTTGTAATCTTTATTTTAAGGTTTATTTTGTCTAATATGAGGATTGCTACTCCAGCTTTCTTTTGCTTCCCATTTGCATGGAATATATTTTTTCCATCCTCTCACATTCAGTCTATATGTGTCTTTAGGTCTGAAGTGGGTTTCTTGTAGACAGCATTATATATGGGTCTTTGTTTTTCTATCCATTCAGCCAGTCTGTGTCTTTTGGTTGGAGCATTTAATCCATTTACATTTAAAGTAATTATTGATATATATGTTCCTATTGCCATTTTCTTAATTGTTTAGGGTTGATTTTGTAGATATTTTTTTCTTCTCTTTTATTTCTTGACCATATAAGTCCCTTTAACATTTGTTGTAAAGATGGTTTGGTGGTACTGAATTCCCTTAACTTCTGCTTGCCTGAAAAGCTTTTTATTTCTCCATAAATTTTGTTTGAGATCATTGCTGGGTGCTGTACTGTAATGTGGATTTTTCCCTTTCAATACTTTAAATATATCCTGCCATTCCTTTCTGGCTTGCAGAGTTTCTACCAAAAGATCAGCTATTAATTGTATGAGGTTTCCCTTGTATGTTACTTGTTGCTTCTCCCTTGCTGCTTTTAATATCCTTTCTTTGTATTTAGTCTTTGTTAGCTTGATTAGTATGTGCCTTGGCATGTTTCACCTTGGGTTTATCCAGCATGGGACTCTTTGTGCCTCTTGGACTTGATTATTTCCTTTTCTATGTTGGGGAAATTTTCAACTATAATATCTTCAAAAATTTTCTCATACTCTTTCTTTTCCTCTTCTTCTTCTGGGACCCCTATACTTCAAATGTTGGTACATTTGATATTGTCCCAGAGGTCTCTGAGACTATCCTCAATTCTTTTCATTCTGTTTACTTTATTCTGCTCTTCAGAAGTTATTTCCACCATTTTTTCTTCCAGCTCAGTGACTCGTTCTTATGCTTCAGATACTCTGCTATTGATTCCTTCTAGAGTATTTTTAATTTCAGTAATTGTGTTGTTTGTCTCTGTATGTTTATTCTTTAATTTTTCTAGGTCTTTGTTGATTGATTCTTACATTTTCTCCATTTTCTTTTCAAGGTTTTTGATCATCTTTATATCATTATTCTGAATTCTTTTTCAGATAGTTTGCCTATTTCCTCTTGATTTATTTGGGCTTCTGTGTTTCTAGTTGGTTCCTTCATTTGTGTAGTATTTTTCTGCCTTTTCATTTTGTTTTTGTAACTTATTGTGCTTGAGGTCTCCTTTTCCCAGGCTCCAAGGTTGAATTCTTTCTTCCTTTTGGTTTCTGCCTTCCTAAGGTTGGTCCAGTGGTTTGTGTAAACTTCATATAGGGTGAGATTTGTGCTGAGTTTTTGTTTGTTTGTTTTTCCTGTGATGGGCATGGATGAGTGAGGTTGTAATCCTTCTGCTGATGATTGGGTTTGAATTTTTGTTTTGTTTGCTGTTTAGATACGGCATTCTGCACAGGATGCTACTGGTTGTTGGGTGATGCTGGGGCTTGTATTCCATTAGTTTCCTTTGTGTAAGTTCTCACTATTTGATACACCTTAGGGTTACTTCTCTGGTAGTCTAGGGTCTTAGAGTCAGTGTTCCCACCCCAAAGGCTCAGGGCTTGATCTCTGGTCAGGAATGAATATTCCACAAGTGGTTTGTTATGGCATTAAGTGAGATTAAAACAAATATCAAACAATGATAAACCAAAGATGTACCCCAGGCAAATGACAGTTGTAAAATCAGGCAAATAATAATTAAAATAATGGAATATATACATATACATATACACCCATGAGCAAAGTCAAAGCGGTCCAACAAAAATAAAGTACAGCAGACTGACCCAGTGAACAAAGGAAATAAAAAACTATATTTACCATTCAAGAACAAAAAAACTCAGTATAAATTTTATTACTCCAAATTGTTATTTGATGCTCAGTTGTGTCTGACTCTTTGTGACTCCATGGACTATAGGCCTCTGGTCCTCTGTCCATGGGATTTTCTAGGCAAGAATACTGGAGTGGGTTGCCATTTCCTTCTCCAATACTCTAAATAATATAGGTGAAAAATTATTTAAGGTACAATGTTAAAGACAATGTTTATCTCAAAAAAGAACGTATTTTATCCATCTATTTGTTCCTCTCTACAATCTAATTAATATCTTCTTTTTGATGAAATGTAGTTACTACTTTTCAACAAGAATCAACCAGCCACTACTTTCTTACAGATTAGTCTCTCTCTGAAGCAACCCATCTTTTATATTGCATCCTTTTCTTTATTTCTAAAACATCAAAATGATTCTTAAAAGGTAAGCAACAGCTTCCCTGTCAACAAACACAATAGACATCATCTTTCTTTATCATTCTTGACATTTCTGAAGATTTAAAGCTGTTACTACTCTTTCCTTTTTGAAACACATGCTTCTCCTGGCTTCCCAGGTATGACACCGTCCTGTCTTTCTCCCTGTTGCTCTGACTGTTCTACTTTTATCCTTTATTCAGAATAACAACTGGTTGAAATCCTCAAGACATTGTATTCAACCAAGATTCTCTTCTGAGGGGTTCTCATCTATACTGTAATTACCACATCAGTACAGACAATTTGTTCATTTATAATCTCATCCCGGACTTCTCCTCTGAATTCCAGAGCAGGATATCTGAACATCTCTCTTAGATGACTCAAATGCACTACAGAATGTTTTTGTTATTATTCAGTCTCTCAGTCGTGTTTGACTCTTTGCAACCCCATGGACTAGAGCATACTAGTCTTCCCTGTCCTTCACTATCTCATGGAGTTTGCTCCAACTCATGTCCATTGAGATGGTGATGCCATTCAACCATCTCATCCTCTGTCGTCCCCTTCTCTTCCTGCCCTCAATCTTTTCTATCATCAGTCTTTTCCAATGAAATCAACTTTTCTCATCAGATGCATCATAAAATGAGAATATTCCAAACTGCATTTATGTGATTTTATAAGGAGATCAGATCAGTCATTCCTAAAGGAAATCAACCATGGATATTCAATTGAAGGAATGTTGCTGAAGCTCCAATACTTTGGTCACCTGATGTGAAGAGCTGACTTGCTGGAAAAGACCCTGAAGCTGGAAAAGACTGAAGGCAAAAGGAGAAAGGGGTGGCAGAGGATGAGATGGTTAGATAGTGTAACTGACTCTATGGACATGAGTTAGCGCAAACTCTGGGAGATAGTGCAGGATAAGGAAACGTGGCAGTCCGTGGGGTTGCACAGAATCAGACAGGACTTAGCAACTGAACACACATATCATGGATGTGAATTGTTTGAAATTCTTCCCACTGAGTGATGGATTTTCCCTTCCCTTTCCCAGGACCTGTGTAAGCCTGTGAGCTTTTCGACTAATAGTGTACAGTGGGACTAAAGGCATGTGATTTCCAAACCTAGAATATAAAAGGTCATGCAGCTTCCAACTCATTTGATATAATGCTCATGGAAAGCTACCATGTAAGAATTTCAGTAACCTCAAGGCTGCCATGATATGAGGAAGCCCAAGATATATAAAGAGAGGATGTGTGTAGTCATTCTAGTAGATAGCCCTGGCTGAGCCTACATCATTAAGTCATCCCAGCCCAGGCTCTGGAGAGGAGAAAGAGGAACCTTCAGAGGGTTGCATTCACTACTTCTAGCTATTTGCTTTTCCCCAGATGAGACTCCAGACATGATGGAACAGTGACAAGCAATCCCCACTGAGCCCTGTATAAATTTCTGATGCAGATATAAAGCAGCAGTAGATAGCAACTTTGGTCTTCTTTCAATGTCATCCTCTTTTTCAAATGTATTATCAACTTCTGTGGATAGGAAAGAAATTGAACAACAACAACATGATGTTCAGACTTATGGACTGAACAATAAAATGTTCAGACTTAGCTTCTGAACAACATCAGCCCTTCTGGATTTTGTCCCTTAAATATTTCTTGAATTTATAAATTTCTATCTTCTACCAACAACACCCTTGTCAAATTACCATTATCTTTGGCTTCAGTTCAGTTCAGTTGCTCAGTCATGTCCGACTCTTTGTGACTGCATGACTCGCAGCATGACAGGCCTCCCTGTCCATCACCAACTCCAAGAGTCCACCCAAATCCATGTCCATTGAGTCAGTGAGGCCATCCAGCCATCTCATCCTCTGTCATTCCCTTCTCCTCCTGCCCCCAATCCTTCCCAGCATTAGGGTCCTTTCCAATGAATTGAATCTTCGCATGAGGTGGCCAAAGTATTGGAGTTTCAGTTCCAACATCAGTCCTTCCAATGAACACCCAGGACTGATCTCCTTTAGGATGGACTGGTTGGATCTCCTTGCAGTACAAGGGACTCTAGAGTCTTCTCCAACACCACAGCTCAAAAGCATCAATTCTTCGGCGCTCAGCTTTCCTCACCATCCAACTCTCACATCCATACATGACTACTGGAAAAACCATAACCTTGACTAGACGGACCTTTGTTGGCAAAGTAATGTCTCTGGTTTTAAACATGCTATCTAGGTTGGTCGTAACTTTCCTTCCAAGGAGTAAGCATCTTTTAATTTCATGGCTACAATCACCATCTGCAGTGATTTAGGAGCCAAAAAAAATTAAGTCTGATGTTGTTTCCACTGTTTGCCCATCTATGTCCCATGAAGTGATGGGACCAGATACCATGATTTTAGTTTTCTGAATGTTGAGCCTTAAGCCATCTTTTTCACTCTCCTTTTTCACTGTCATCAAGAGGCTTCTTAGTTCCTTTTCACTTTCTGCCATAAGGGTGGTGTCATCTGCATATCTGAGGTTATTGATATTTCTCCCGGGAATCTCAATTCCAGCTTGTCCTTCTTCCAGCCTAGCATTTCTCATGTTGTACTCTGCATATAAGTTAAATAAACAGGGTGACAATATATAGCCTTGACATACTCCTTTTCCTACTTGGACCCAGTCTGTTGTTTCATGTCCAGTTCTAACTGTTGCTTCTTGACCTGCATACAGATTTCTCAAGAGGCAGGTCAGGTGGTCTGGTATTACCATCTCTTTCAGTATTTTTCACAGTTTATTGTGATCCACACAGTCAAGGATTTGGCGTAGAAATAAAGCAGAAGTAGATGTTTTTCTGGAACTCTCTTGCTTTTTCGATGATCCATTGGATTTTGGCAATTTGATCTCTGGTTCCTCTACCTTTTCTAAAACCAACTTGAACATCTGGAAGTTCATGGTTCATGTATTGCTGAAATCTGGCTTAGAGAATTTTGAGCATTACTCTACTAGCATGTGAGATGAGTGCAATTGTGCGGTAGTTCGAACATTTTTTGGCCTAACTTATGGCAATGGCATTTTCATTGATCAACCCTCTTCTCTTTGCCTCCAGCTCAACCCCAAGTCATTCTCCACAATGCTGAATGATTTTTTCAAAGCTCACATCTCCTAACATCACCCCATGCTTAGCATTCTTCAGGGTGTCCCACTGATTTTGAAAGAAAGACAAAAATATGAATGAGGTTTACAAGGCCTATATGATCTGTCCACAGTCTTACTTTCCCATTCCTCACTGTCCAGCTGAGTAGCTACCAGTCTATCTTGTGATTATCAAGCATTTGAAATGCAATGAATGCAACTGAGGAACTGAGTTCTTAATTTTATTTAATTTTAATTAATTTAAATTTAAAAACAGATACTTGATTCAGTTATTCAAAAATCTTTAAGTATGTTTGGAAGAACCTGACATGTGCAGTTATTTTTTCAACTATAAATCTTATGAAATTTAAATACAGATCAAATATTCCTGATAAAAATCTAGCATCTAAATTTAAACATGTTATAAATTTAAAATGCACACTGGCTTTCAAACAATGCAAGGAAAAAAAGGTAAAATATCAAATTGATAGGTTTTATATTGCCTATATTTTGTAATGATAATATTTCAGGTATATTGGGTTAAAAAAACACTTAAAATTCATTTTTTTCCTACTTTTCCTAAGTGACCACTAGAAAATTTACATTACATGTCTGACTCTCATTATATTTTTATTGGATGGTGCTGCTTTAGGTCTGTTTTCTCTAGACACTCCTGTCCCCTCTTTGCCTCTTGAACTCACAATCTTCCTCCCCTCACACAGTCTTTGCACATGCTATGCCTATCCCTTTCCATCCTTCACTCAGTTAATCTCTACTTATATTTCAGCTCTTTTTTCAAGCCTCTTTTCCTCAAGGAAAACATTTCTGATCTCCATGTCTTGGTCCAATTCTCCTTGTATCTGCTTTCACATCACTGTGGACCTCACCATTGTAACCCTGGTCTCAGTGGCAATTTTACTCTGCGTACTTATTAGATACCCACTTGCCCCAACCCCCAACTAAATTGTGTGTTCCATGAGATCAGAGACAACATCTGCTTTTGGTCACCATTTTGCTCTCAATGTTTAACTTGAGGAAAGGTATATAGTAACTTAGGGTGCAAAGATTACTAAAACACAAGTCAGGACATGAGAATATCAGACTACAGCAAGTAAGAGAACTTTGTATTCAAAAAGCAGTAAAATGTGTTATGCATATTTTACTAGTTGAATTTAATATGTACCTATTAAATGAATTAATGATTGATACTGTCAATTCTCCAAGAAAAATATTTCACTACTTTCTACTGCTGAGGTGAGAAAATCCAAATTCTTTGTCTTATCACTGTAGCACTTGACCATATAAGTCCCAGACTCTCATTCTAGTTTACTTCCTACCAGTCTTGATGCCCAGTCTCCAGACCGGGTATGGTTCTGTTTGTCTCAGTGACCTTCCTAAGATATTTCCTCAACTATAAGAGGGGAAAACAATAGTGACCATGTCAAAAAGCTATTGTGAAGATTAAATGGAATGATGTATATTTAGCACAATGTCTATCATGTAGTAGCCTCAATGTGTACGTGTGTTAGTTACTCAGTCGTGTTTGACTCTTTGTGATCTCATGGACTACAGCCTGCCAGGTTCCTCTGTGCATGGGATTCTGCAGGAAAGAATACTGGAGTGGGTTGCCATTCCCTTCTCCAGGGAATCTGCCCAACCCAGGGATCAAACCTGGGTCTCCTGCATTGCAGGCAGATTCTTTACCATCTGAGCCACCAGGGAGGGGAATTTAGTATCCTCAATAACTTCTAGCTATTAATATTATCTCTAGGCTAAGCACAGAATAATAAGAAATATTCCTTATTAAATATCTACTAATAGACTAGTCATTAAGAAGTATATTATTTCAATGAATTGTCACTGCAGTTACTATCAGAAAAAGAAAGTGAGGCTCAGAGAGATTAAGTAATTTGCACAAAACCACACAGCCAGGGCTTCCTAGATGAGATGATTCAGTGGTAAAGAAGAATCTGCCTGTCACTACAGGAGATGTAGTAGATGTGGGTTCAATCACTGATCTGGGAAGATCCCACATGCCAAGGAGCACTTAAGCCCTTAGGCCATAACTATTGAGCCTGTGCGCTACAGCCCAAGAGCCACAACTACTGAGCCCACATGCGCAGCTACTGAAGTCCCCCACACCTAGAGCCTGTGCTCTGCCACAAGAGAAGTCACTGCAATGAGAGGTCTGTGCAGCAAACTAGAGAGTAGCCCCACTCCACAAATAGAGAAAAGCCTGCGCAGCCACGAAAAACCCATAAATGAATAAAATGATTAAAAACAAAAACAAGAAAACAAACGGCACAGCCAGTAAATGAAAGAGACATTCACAACTAGACAACCCAAGTCCACCATTCTCACCACTGTATCTCTCTATCTGGCAGTAGGCACTCAGGCATCATAATTGCCTTGTACCTCTTCTCCTATCAGATAAATAACCATTCCTCCAACACAACTCCATTTTTGTGCTAACTCCCTTATCTAAATTACCTTCCCCTCCTTTCTTCAAAGGGCAAAATTCTATTCAAAGTTCAAAGCTATCGTATACCATCATCATCACGTTCCTCCATTGTCTATCCTTCCTCTGAATGTATAATTCCATCCTATCAGCTAACTAAGCACTCTGTTCATTAAGTCAGTAAAACATGAATTCCATTACCTACTGCTCTTTGTATGCAAACTTGTCTCTTCTGTTCTGGATGTTCTCAAGGTTCAGAACTGGGTCATACTCAGTTTTGTATTCCAGGCATTTAATGAAATGCTAGAGTTGTGAGTGTGTGCTCAGTGAATTTAAGCTGATATGAAAATTAACTTACTATGTGCTCAGCAAAAACTGCTTCTATTTATAAACACATCTATTCATGCACATGCATGGGTACCAACACACAAGCTCACATGAACACAAACACACATGCCCATACATGCACGCAAACAGAATCAATTCTGCAGACCAAAAAATCCACTCAAAATAGCTTGTGCACATGCAAATACAGACATGCACCTATTTGCACACAGACATGCTCACACATATATTCGTGCACACAAGCAAACGTGCACACACACACAGAAACAAACTCAGATTGTCTTGTTTGTTTATGGCTAGACAAATAAAATACTGGGGGAAGAATGAGTTTAAAAGGATTTGGAGGAAATTAACCTAGACTCTTTGACTTTACTATTTGAAATTATGAAAGCAATTTGTACATTTTATTTAAATAAGAAATTAAATAGCAAAAGGAGTATTTTGTTGCTCTTATCTTTCCACATTTTATTATAAAAATGTATTTTGAGATAAAGATGATCATAGTATTCAGTATCAAAATATAACTCTCTCTCTCATACACATACACACTCCTTAGAATAATGTTCACTCATAAATCTTTGGTAAAAGAACAGAAATATAAAGAAAATTCAGACCAAGATCTTAAAGCAATCACACTAAAGGTTTCACATCAATATTTTTATCCAAACTATTTGGCTTTTGGATTTTATACTCTATTAAGAAATCATAAACGTCTAGGATATTTTACCATCCAAACACGTAAGGCAGTAAAGCTACTAGTAAAAGATGTTTTAAAGAATTAAACAGATACTTTCACCTTTTAAAGCAAATTTAAAAACACCACTAAAGCATAAAAGTGATGCTACATTATCACTAAAATTTTAACAAAGCAGATTATAAACAATCAAGTGTACAATTGCATATATACAGATAATCCACCCCAGACTATGGACATTACTAAATCATGGGAGATTTCTTTGCACATTGAGATGTGTGGCAAGCCCACAAAGGAATTATAGCCCAATTACATACAGCCAAGTGCACATTGCTATCTGCTGGGAGAAGGCACAGGGGTTATAAACGTCTCATATGGCCTGCACTCCATTAGATAAGGATATTAAACCCTCAGATCAACAGGACACCATAATGCTATTATGGTCACTGGCAGTTACAATAGCCCCAAACACTCACTTGTGTCCACAAAGAGATAAAGGGTATTTTAATATCTCTGGGCATCAGATGTAGCTTCATTCTAAATCTTTCAGTCTGAGGCTTTACCCTCCCCTGTCACTAGGAAGCAACACACATTTGCATACTGTGCCTGATGCCTGCAACCTGAGTGCTGGAAGTGGTGATGTCAAACGCTCCTGATGGATGTCAGTTTAAGACAGCCTCCTCCTTTCAATCCTTGTAATGGAGTTTTCATTCTCCCAGCTACATAATGCATGCAAACATTACCCTGATGCCTTTTAAAAAGTTGTCAAAATGCATGGGAAGGACCAAACCTATTCTATGTTTGCCTCCTATAGCCTGCAGCAGGGAGAAGAGTGGCTCAGAGAGATTTCCAGTGTGTATAATTATAAGGAGTTCTCCAGCTGAACAGTTATTGTAATGCCCCCAGTGTGTGGTGTCTGGAAAAGAACATGGGGGGATGTGCAGCACAGGACTGTTGTCTAATACATTAAACATATATTCATGCACGCTGCATGATCTCATCACTACCCCTCCCCCATTGCCCTACCTGCAAGAAAGGGTGGGAGCAGTTTATCCAAGCTCCCACCTCCCGGTGGCCCCCTCTGAGGCTTGCCTGTCCTCCAGAAGAGGGAAAAAGGGGAATGGAGGCCCATATTTCTCTTTGCTGTTCTGGTTCACAGCCTTCCATCTGGTCTTTACAGTGACATTTGATTAAGCAGAACTATAAATCTGTCAGAAAACAATTAGCCCTCACAGGCCTCTGCTGTGTTTTCACAGTGGGCCATACTGAGCGGGGTGGCTCCAGGGCAATCAGCCCACTCCTGTAGGAGCCACTCAAAATTATTTTAGTGCTACGCAGGTCAGGGCCACGCCATAGGGACTTCGCCACACTGGTATTTCCTGACTCCCCGAAAGCCTGTTGAAGATGGGAGGGAGGAAGCCTCGCCCTCTCTGCCTTTTCCTCCCTTCGCCTCATTACCCTGATGCCAAGTGTTTGGTAGAATCCCAGCCTGAAGGAAATACACAACCATTTGCGGGAGGATATACAAGTCTCATATAGTAAATAATTGGACATACAATAGGTTAAATAAATGAACTGCTACATAATGAACTGAAATGCACTGAAATACCATCAGGGACTAACATATAATCCAAACAGCATGACATGTGAGGGGAAACAATCAACTGCCTGGTTTGGTCAGAAAAATTTATAAAGAAAATGGAGTTAGAGATAAGCTAGCTTCAAGGGATGGGGGAGGTCAGGTTGGGGTGGGAGGGTTCCCTGGTGGCTCAGCTGTAAAGATTCTGCCTGTCAATGGAGGACACGCAGGTTCGATCCCTAGGTTAGTAAGGTCCCTTAGAGAAGGGCGTGGCGATTCACTCCAGCATTCTTGCCTAGAGAATCCCAGGGACAGAGGAGCCTGGTGGGCTACAGTCCATTGGGGTTGCAGAGTCGGACACGACTTAGGGACTTAATGACAACCAAGGATACATTGACCAAAGGGGGCAGATGAAATCACGCAGGCCAGGACCCAATCCCAGATGCTCCTGGCAACCCCTTCCTCACAGAGGAGAGAGGAGGGATGAAACAAGAGGTGCTCAGAGATGGGAGGACACACTGTCAGGAGCTTGTTTATCTGCGTGTAGAGCGCACTGGGAAGCAGTCTCAGTTCCTAATGAGTGACTATCTACCCCAAACTCCTGCGTCCAGGCCAGCTGCATGGGCATGCAAGTGAACGACACAGGGCTCTGTGCTCAGAAGTCTACATTTGGTTTAACGCTCTGCTCTTACTGTCTTGAAATTCTTAATAATGTTTGAACATGGAGCCCAGCAAATTATGTAGCTGGGCCTAGGAGCAGTTACTGTTCTCACCCATTTTCTGCTGAACTTATAAAGGTTCTGTTCTCACGCACCTCAAAGCTGACATGCTCAGTGGTGGTCTGGTAGCCTGGGCGGGGCAGACTGAATGCTGGAGCAGAAGTCACTTGTCTTGCCCTTATTCCCTGACTGAGGTGCCAGAGTCTCTCCCGCGCATGTCTTCCTCTGTGTTTTGTGACTACTCGGGGGAAGGGTGAGGAGACTTGAGTTCATTGAGTTCTCCCTAATACCTTTTCCTAAGTCTCCCAATAACCACATGATCTGAAAATTATTAGAAAAGATCAGTTTTGGACAGTGTCCTCTGACAAACAGCTACTTCTTAATTCTAATCCTTCTCTTCTTCTCTTTGGCTTATTGTCTGTGACTTTAAGAAAATGTCTTAATTTCAGTAAATCTTTGTTTCCTCATCTGTTAAGTAGAGACAACTAAATCTAACTCAGGAATCTACAAAATTCAAGGAGGGTAACGGCTCGACAGCCAGGAAAATGGACCTATTCTTCTGCAATTGTTCCCTCCCCTCTTCCTCCTTCCTTTCTTTCTTCATTCTTCCCATTCTTCTTTTTTTTTTACCTCAATCAGAATACGCTAGGACTAGGGCATTTTGATGGCTAATTTTCCTCAAATACTTTCTTAAAGCATTTAAGTGGATGTAAAGATAGTAATAGTAAGGAAAGGAAGAGACCTCAGAATCAAAATGGGGACTAAGACTTTCATTTTAAATAATTCACTGAAGGAAGAAAGAAAAGAAGAGAGAACTCTCCTGCCAGAGGTTGGTAACCACCCCATCCAAGTTCTTTAAGACATCAAAATGACAGATATATATATTTTTTCTTTTTAAATAGACTTCAACCAAATACCTTGAACACACATTGCCTTACAGTTAGCAGAGAATAAGAGATCGCAAAATGCTTAGGAAGGAAGAGGAGAGGAGCCCAGAAGAACTCACCAGCAGATGTCAGAAACATAGATCTAAGTGGGTGGGGATGACGTACATTTGAAAGATGTCATGATGATTGTCTCAGAAAACATTAATAATTATTTTCTTGCATGCCTTATTACTATACATCAAATCACTGAGAAGCAGATTTCTTCATCCATAGATAGGATGGTACATAAACAAACAGATCCATCACTGTCTCTCGTTCTTTCCCCCTCTAAGCACTTGGATTTGGAAAACCTACTTGCCTTCTCTGTCTAGTTATCCTTTTCTAACTCAGATTGCTCTTCTTGGGAAATCCTGTCTTTATACCTCCATCTCCTCCAGTTCAGATCCTTGGCCAGATCTCAAGCTTAGATGTAAGGGCTTCAGAGCCTTTTTTCCCTAGCACCTAAGTCATTTATTTGCTTCTGATCCTAGAGCAAGGTAGATATAAGTATGAGTCTGAATCATGGAACACTATTTGGGACACTGTAGAGTCTCAAGACTGAAAGGAGGAAGGTCTGAAGAGTCCCTTCTTTATTTAGTTTTAGGTGGGAGCAGGGTAGGAGACTGCCAGGAGAAGGTCAGGAGAGCAAGGATGCTGCACTCCTCTAGTGGGGCTAGGAACAATTCTCACCTTTTCAATGGATCTTTACCTTTCCCGGATTTTAATGGAAGGTCAAAATGAAGTCAAGTACGAATAGGTAGCTCCATGTATACCTTGAATGGGGGTGAGTGGAAAGTGGGGCAAAAGGTAAATTGATAAAAAAAAAAAAAAACTAAGAACTGGTACTCAGGATGGACTTAAGATTTTACTGAATCAACTGAACTTATTTCACTATGGTTTATGGAGACTGTAGCAGTAATTACTCATCTACCATCCATCTCAGTTCCTTATTTCTTCACTGGAAATGTCATGTAAGCAATTCTTTTGGGCCTGTTTCTTCCGTTACTCACTATATCACAGTAAATGCAGTGTCTTTGTTACCACTTATCTGCATAATGGAATCAGATCATATCAAAATATCCTAGATACCTCATTTAACATTAATTACTAAGAAACATGATAGCAAGTTGTGGGCACAAGACTTGTTTGGTGCTTCTTATTAGAACCTGGCCTAGAGATTTTGCTTGCACCGTGAGCTCAATAAAATGTCTATTGAAAGTAGTTTCTTTCTGGAGGAAGAAGTTCAAGATTACTCATGAACAGACAATAATGGAATATGTGACTGGGAGAATCAAATCATAACAAGCCATTGCAGTTGAGATTACAAAAACCCTGCTGTAGGAAGTTTCTTATACTGATAAAATTCACCACAACTTTTTCCCCATCTTCCAGGAATATTATTGTTTCACTCACAACGGAAAAAAATAGAGAGATACTACAAACAAACTATGAATTCCTTCATGCGTTAATGTGTGCTTACTAAGATTTTCAAAAGGATTTAAGGGCCTAATTACTATGTAGGGAGTAACAAGAGAAAAGACAATCTTCCTGTAATTTAAAAATAAATCATAATACCAGATGGACTGTTTTCCTGCTTGAATTAAATTGACTTTGCCAGCAAATGACATTTTTGGCTTAGAGAAACCTTTGAATTCCTACCTGTTCCTTTCACAGCTTCCCATGGGACTAGATTCTGGTTGACTTAGATATTTAGTCCACCCATTATTGCTGGTGGTGTAGAATTACAGCTTCAGCCTTCCTCTCAAAAGGCCCCTTACTTTCTAAATTTTTCTTGCCTGGTAGTTCTTACTTTATTAACTATTGTCAGCATGCCCACTATCCAAGGTATCACACCACATCCTGTTTGGAAAAATTTCCATTATTTTGTTTCACATTCCCTACCACATGGAAAATGATCTGAATTAAATGTCATTCCCAACAAATAAAACAACCAATCCTCCCTGATATAGGGGTTTTACTCTTAGAAAATATACTACTTCCTAAGCAAATTGTATAATCTTCTTTTCAGAAGTGTTTTGTTAAGTTCCAAAGCTTTATATTGACCAGTGATTGGGGATAACTCAACAATATGCAGGAAAGAGAGGTAGTCTTCTGACGACAGGGTAGAATTCAGAGCCTACCCACGTGGCAAGACCTCACCATCTCACAGTCAAGGGAGTATGACTTAAGAAACCTAAAACAGTGCACCAGCCCTGAGCACCCTGTATCAAGCACCCAACCTGGGCTGGCGAATGATTTCACATATGATAATTTACATGTTTCAATGCCATTCTGTCAATGTATGGCAAAACCAACATGATAATGTAAAGAAAAAAATAATAAAAATAAATAAATAAAAGAAACCTAAAATGGCTATCTAAATTAGTGCCGTTAACCCACTTGAGTGGAAAATTTCTTCAAGCCACAACACGTATCAGACAAAGTAAATAATGAACCGAATGAATCTAGTGTGATTACCAAATTTGCCACCAGTTGAATCAATCTGACGTATATCTATTTTCCTCCCTTTGTGTGTGTATGTATGTGTCCGTTAGTTTTTATTGCATACGTAGAATACTTAGAATGCTTCGGCAGAAATTTCAAAGTGAGAAACTACATTTGTGAAGTATCATAATTTTCATAGAGAGGCATAAAAAATCACTTTTAAATAGGAGCTTGTGTTTCAATAAATCAATCATACTATAACTGAACTATCTAGTGTGAAGGGGGACAAGTACACTTATTATTCCCCATACTAATTCTCCTTCATTAATAATAGATATTACATACTTAAAATTCTAAAATTTGAATTTTTGAGTCTATATTTTTTATTTATTTATTTTTAGATGAAGGATACATTCTTTACAGTACTGCGTTGGTTTCTGCCAAACATCAACATGACTCAGCCACAGGTACACCTATGTCCCCTCCCTCTTGAGCCTCCCTCTCACCTGCCTGTCCATCCTATCCCTCTTACAACTCAAATGTAAAGTCAAGATTACCATGGTATCTTTGTCTTGAAAAGAAAAAAGTAATAGATACACACACACATATATTTTTATGAATGCAGTGCCATATCACCTCTAAGAACAAGACTTTAAAGTATCACTGAGCATGTTGAGCATCTTTCTTATTACAGTTAAAGCCAGGACCCAAGCCAAAGATGTTAGAGGCCTCTTTGATTTGCCCCTGAGCAGACCTTTGTAAATCTATGCACTTACCCAGCCCTCCTTTTGATGAAGTCCCTGCTGGTTCCTCCCATGGAGAACTTCTAGGCTCTTGCTCCCCAAAGCAGACTGCAGTCTGGGCTGCCTCTCTGTGGGTCTGGCGCCTGTGGAGGAGGCCAAAGCCGTGACCTCAGAGGGGCAGCCGCCTTTGAAGCATGACCGAGCGTCTGGGCTGTCTCAGGGGCCCAGCGGGCCTAAAGACCGTGACGACATTGCTTTTCCACCAAAGAACATAAATCCCACTTTAACATTGTTTCTGTTTGTGCTAATTCATGTATATCAATGAATGTATCTTTATAATCACACAAATTGAGAAATAATCTTGTAACTGTGCACCTTCTATAAACCTCAGGAATTTTGGAAGTAAAAGGAAGGTCCATTAGTGCTTCAATAGTTTTGAGGGACCTACTTTCACAGACGACACCAGAGTAAACAAGAATGCATGCATGAATATGTGTAAAAGTGCAAAATGTACAAAACACATCTGCTTGCTCACTCAGTCATGTCCAACTCTTTGTGACTCCATGGACTGTAGCCCACCAGGCTCCCCAGTCCATGGGATTCTCCAGCAAGAACACTGGAGTGGGTTGCCATTTCCTGCTCCAGCACAAACACCTATGCCACCTTAAACTCTTTTGTTTAAGAGATGTTAAGATATCTGTCTATTTTTCTACATATACAGATAGATAGGGAGATATTTATAAATATAAATATATAGATATTATATACAGATAAATATACAGATAGAGAGATATTTCCTACTCAACAGTCAAAAACAGCATTGCCTGTTTTATTTGACATTGTATACCCAGAACCTAGAAGCTTAGACACTGTTTGGAACAGAGTAGGTGCTTCATAAATATTTCTTTACTAAATTCTTATTTTCTGTAGCTTTCAAAAAGAACAAAAATTCTTATATTTATATGTGCTGTGTGCTTTGTCACTCAGTCGTGTCCGACTCTGATACCCGATGGACTGCAGCCCACCAGGCTCCTCTGTCCATGGGGATTCTCCAGGTAAGAATACTGGAGTGGGTTGCCATGCCCTCCTCCAGATCTTCCCAACCCAGGGACAGAACCCACACTGCAGGCAGGTTTTTTACCATCTGAGCCACCAAGAAAGCCTTGTATTTATATTTACATGTATATATATATGCATATGTGTGCATGTACATATATAAATGTGTATATAGGGATCTTCAAATCATGTAAGTCTGTAAGCATTTAGGTATGTTATATTAGCAAGACTCAATTTGCAGCATCAACAGCTATATCAGAAGCAAAAGCATTAGTGTTTTTATTTGTGTATTTTTAGCTTTATTTATCATTTGATTTAGTTTTGGTTTTTGTATTCTGCCTTTAAATGAATTTTCTGTTTATCTGTAGAGAAAGCCTGACAGTGTGAATGTCTCGTGGACCAGTGGAAGGACCAGCAGTCAGATCATTTCGTTCACTAAGCAGAGTTCATAGGTTCCAAGTGGTCTCCTGACCAAAGCTGGGTCTATCTGGCATCTTTCAGAGAGAGGGGTAAGGAAAGAAAGGGAGAGGGATACAGAGCAAAAGAAAGCAGGCTGTGGTCAGGTTTCTCAAGTGATTTGATCTATAAGCTCTAGGCCTGAGGAACTAGGATGTACCTCTTCCACCCAGAGTGGGAACTAAGGAAGCACAGAAAGACAGTCACAGTAAGAAGGAAAAAGGAAATAGATCTGCCAGAGGTACATGAGCAAGAATCTGATCCCTTTTCCAGTCCCCATTCCCAAGGTCTATGTTAGTCTTTCCTCTTTCAACCTTAAAAAATATTGAATGTATTTTGCTGAAGACTGATATTTATCATGAGGAAAAGTGAAAGTGCAAAGTGAAATCGCTTAGTCATGTCTGACTCTTTGTGACCCCACAGACTGTAGCCTATGGGGCTCCTCCATTCACGGAATTTTCCAGGTAGGAGTACTGGAGTGGGTTTCCATTTCTTTCTCCAGGGAATCTTCCCAACCCAGGGACTGAACCCAGGTCTCCTGCATTGCAAGCAGGCGCCTTTACCATCTGAGCCACGAGGGAAGCTTAGGAAACTCCATAAGGAAAGGAGTTATAAATTAGTCAATTCAACACACACTGCTTCCAAAAAGGATTTGAAGTGGCTATATCACAAATAAAACAAAAAATTATTTGAAACACTAAAAGATCCAAATAATATGAGGGCCTGAGAATGAAAGAGATTTTCATGCCAGAAAAAACAAATTAAGAAAATCTCCAGCAATAACCCCTAAGCTTTCTAGAAGTCAAAGCAAAGAGAAAACAAGCTGCACAGTACCCATTGTTCTTTGAAAGTAAGCACTGCAATTCAGCACAGAAAGATAAAAATACGTACTTGAAGGGAACTATGCTGAGGATTTTTACAGATAGTACTACACAATTTAATGAATGACATTATTCATAGCACGTATCTCTGTCTATATACACAGATATACAAATATCTTCATATTTTATGTGTGTGTGCTAAGTTATTTTAGTCATGTCTGACTCTTTGTGACCCTCTGGAATGTAGCCCACCAGCCTCCTCTATCCATGGGATTCTCCAGGCAAGAATACTGGAGTGGGTTGCCATGCCCTCCCCCAGGGGATCTTCCTGATCCAGGGATTGAACCCAAGTCTCTTAGGTCTCCTGCATTGACAGGCAGGTTCTTTACCACTAGCACCACCTGGGAAGCCCTCATATTTTATATCACCTCTCATCCAAATCCTATAGCATATATTTAAGATGTATTTCTAAATGAAAAAAATAAAGAAAAATGTCAGAGTCAAGTAACTCAAAAACATAGTTTATTATTTCTGTATGAGACCAGCCTAAAGAATTTTGAGGAGTGATAGTTTAAAAACTTAAAAACTGGAACAAGATTTATAACTCACCTGTTCTAAAACAAACAAAACCACTCTTCTTGCCTATGTTTATGTTATCCTTCCTGGTTTCATTTCCTCTTTATGTCTGCTTTCCTCATCTACTTACTTCAAATTATATTTTCACCTTACTATGCTTTCTATGTTTATAAAGCTGTACTAAATTCTTCCTGGAACTAGGTAGACTGTACATGTATATATACACAGACATCCATACATCCATTATACACAGACCAACAGAGAATGAAAAACTGTCTAAATTGACCCCCACTTACCTACTTGCTAGGTTAAGCAATGTTCTCTATTTCTTCTGTAAAAATTCTGGCTATGGCCCAGGGCACATTCATAATTCCACTAGGAGGTAAATTTGCATTATGCTGATATGTATTTGTCTTGAGTCACATACAAACTTACCTCAGTTGGATTTTTTCCAAAGCTAGTTTCATAATGTGATGCTTGTTATTTTAATAACCTAGTTAGTTAAAATATATTCATGCTTATGGAATGAGAATGTGAAAAGAGATATCTAAAAATAAATCAGCTTAAGACTTCAGAAGGACTTAATACAAGTTTCCTGCTTTAGGAAAAAAAAACTGTCAAAATCTCAAAATACATCTGAAATCCAGTTGTTTCTTACCATCTCCACTGGTACCAGCTTGGTCAAAGCCAGAATTTTTGACTGGCTTCGGCATAGCCTCCTCAGTGGTATCCTTGTCTCTTCTCTTTTGCCTTTGGATTTCCTCCTAGCATAGCTGCCAGAGCTTTTGCCCTGTCTGATCTTCCTGCTGGAAGGCTCCTTCTTCTCTGTATAACAGATTCACTCACTTCCTTTAAATCTGTGTTCAATGTCATTTCCTCAAACAGGTCTACCCTGAACTCTAGTAAGATTGCAAATTCTCCCCCACATTCCTGATGCCCTTTGTCCTGATTTGCTTTTCACTAGCACATTCCACTTCTAGAATAGCACATAATTTAGTTATTAGTTTTTATTGCTTGTCTATCTATCCCTATGAGGCAGAAATAATATAGTCTCTATGGGAGTATCCTGTTATCTGATCTACTGCAAGTGGCTAGAAGAGTGCCTGCGGCAAGGCACACACTCGTAAATACTAACTGTATTAACTAATGAAGTTTAGAAAAGATAGCTGCAAAACACAGGGAGTAAACAAGTTAATCATTTACTAAATCAACTTATGAAAACTGATAGCATTTTTCTCTCCACTAGCAGTAATAAATTGGGAAAATAATTTTCATACATTTTTTACAATAGGCACAAAATTATGAAAAATTTTCTTAGCCAGGAGTCTAAAACACTTTCATCACTAAAACTTTAGAATGGTAAATAAGGGTAAAAGGGATTTTCTGAATAGAGACATTTGCATCAGTTCTCCCCTTAAATTAACTTATAAAGTCAGTACAATCCCAATGCCAATTCCATTTGAATAGTTGAGAAAATTAACATAAATTTTCTGTATACTATATAGTATAGTTTACACACACATATATATGAAATGTCTGCATACATACATATGAAATAATAAGGGATGATGAATAGACGTCAGCTTTCAAGAAAGCATTAAAAGTTGGGATTTGCCCTACCAAGTATTAAGCCATACATACTACAAAGACAGATCAAAGTGAAAAAAATATACTACTGTGATAGATATTGCCAGTGCGAAAGAACAACGGCTCAGTGGTACAACATAGACAACTCAAAGAAGACTCCTAATTTACAACAAAGGTAGCAACACAAATTAACTGAAAAAGACAAGTTGCTTATAAAATAAAGCTTGGAAACTAATTCACAATGTGAGAAAGGAAAACCTATTTTTACATAACACAGCAGTATGGACTACAGATGGAATAAATACATAAAGGACAAAACCATATATGTAGTAGAAAAAAATAGAGACCTAAGGACACAAAAGAAGTTCTTAAAACCTCAAAATCTTGCACTATAAGAAAAAATAAAAGAATGTGATTGCAAAGAAAGTAAGGATGTCTGGCCAATGAAGATTTCCATGAATAGACAGGCAAATTGAAAATAAATCTGAAACAGAAAAAAAATCTGGCAATGTCTAAAACCCACAAAGGACTAGTATCTCTAATATAACAAAAATGTCTGTGGATCAACCAAAAAAATATAGGATGCAAAAAGGAATATAAATATGGGCAAAACATGTAAATAGAAACATACAGAAGAGGCAACATAAAAGATTAAGTTTATGAAGATAATTCTCACTCAAAATTACTAGTAAATGGAGAAAAGCAATGAGATCCACTTGCCTTAATTATTGATGATAAATTACATCAATATCTTGGGTTTCTTGATATGACATGACATGAAGGGAATATCATCTCTTTAGCATTCTTCCCAAACGCCCAAACCAGGTCTAATTAGGAGAAAACATCAGACAAGCCCAAATGAAGGATACTGTACAAAATGACAGGCCAGTGATCTTCAAAAGTCTGAAATTTATACAAAAAGTGTAAGACTAGAGAACTGTCATGGTAGAAAGGGTCCAAAAGAGCATATAATATTATATATATACATATATATATGTATATATATTTATTGAATGAAAGATTCTTTTAATTTTATAGTGCTTTACCATATTTTAAAAATTTCACATAAATGATTTAATACAATCTCATAGTAACCCTCTTCCCCCCTCTATCCCTATATTGCCTCTCTCTACTGGCAACCACTAGTTTGTTCTTTGAGTTTGTTTCCTTTTTGTTTTATTCACTAGTTTGTTGTATTTTTTAGATTCTACACATAAGTGTTATCACCCAGTATTTGTCTTTGTCTGACTAATTTCACTTAGCACAATGCCCTCCAAGTCAACCCATGTTACTACAAATGGTAAAATGGCATCCTTTTTATGGCTAAGTAATATCCTACTGTATGTATGCATATCTATAGGTTTATAGATATACAAAAATACACCACATCTTCTTTATCTATTCATCTGTTGATGGACACTTAGGTTGCTTCCATATCTTGGCAGTTGTAAGTAAAGCTGCTATGAACATTGAGGCTGCATGCATGTTTTTGAATTAATGCTTTTGATTCTTTCATATATACACCCAAGAGAGGAATGGGAGCACAATAATTAAATGCAATGTAACATTCTGGAGTGAGTCCTGGAACAGAGGGCTTAAGTGGAAAAATGTGAGCTCTAAACAAAGTAAAAAGTTTACCTAATACTTTTACACCAATATTAGGCCCTTAGTTTTGATAAATGTATTATTTCTGGGTTAATATTAAAGGAAGCTAGATGAACAGTACAAAGAAATTTTCTGCATTAACTTTGCAACTTTTATACAAATCTAAAATTATTTCCAAATTTAACAGATTTTTAAAATAAAAATGAAATATCTTTTTGCACCTATTATGCAAAAACTGAAACACTAAGAAAAGCAAAGTATGTTGGTGAGAGTGTGCAAATATAGAAATTCTTACATACTGTTGGTGGAACTATAGACAGGTACATGAACTCTGAAAAGAAATATGGCATGTGCTGTGGACCAACAATTTCTCTCCTGTGTAACTATTAGAAGAAACACACACCGATCCAAAAAGAGACATATGTAATTTTTGTACATATATCACAGTATATCACAGCATTATTTGTAGGTGAGTGTCCATCACTGGAGAATTTAATATAGAAAGTGTAATGAATTCACAATGAGAAGCATCACGCAGCATTATAAGTAGACAAATTGCACATAAACCAACAAAGATGGATGTTAAAAATTGGGGACTTAATGAACGCAGAAACAAATGAAATATATTGCAACTTATACTACATTTATAATACAGCACAAAATAATACATTTTTTCTAGCACACATACAATAAAAAGCATATGCAATTAAACACATTAGAATGGCTGTCATTACATTAAACACATGAGGATGGAGGAGAACACAAGATTAGAAAAGAGGTATTCATGCCAGTCAGTCAAGTGGTAACATGACCTTAAGTAAACAAATGATAATAATAGGTGACCAAATAAGTAGTATAATTTACTCAACTTGAGACAGCAAGTACCTTTAAAATAAGCAAAAATTTAAAATATTACACTCAGGTTACTGTGCAAGTGTCCTTAGGGTTTGTTTGATTTCCATTTTAAGGAAACTAAAATCAGGTATCAAATAATGAACTATAAGTTCAGTTTTAACAGAAATGGTGACCTCAAACTCCACTCAAATACATTGCTTTAACTTTATATCTGAAGTTTGGCAAATAAGTGGCTACCTTAGATGAAAATACTCATGTTTCAGGTTAAAATTTTTTAATTATGTATATAATATTTTTAATGAAACTCAAGTTCATATGTATAGTTTGATTACATCATGAACAACTGATACCATTTCTGAATAAGTGTGTCCTAGAATGTATACTATAATGAAATGATTCATGCACCCAACAGACTACCCTGTTCAACAAACATTATGTGCTTTAGCAAGGTTTTGAATCTGTGGTTCTAGGGCTCATGAAAATAAGTGCCAAGTAGGTAAGGACTCAAGTGCTCTTTTTTGGTCCAGAGTAGATCATGACAGACCTTAACATGCACACTGATCATCTGGGGATTTTGCTAAAATTCAGATTCTGATCGAGCTGTTCTAAGGTGGAGCCTGAAATTGTGTGTTTCTAGCAAGCTCTGAGTAGCACCAACCTTGGTTATCTGTGGAGCACATTCTGAATAGTAAGAGTCTCAAACAACATAATGAATTTCACAAAAGCAAAGTGGTAGTTACTAATGGGTTTGAACAAGTTTACAACTGATTCCCTGAAATTCTGTAGTACAGAGCTAAAAATGATAATTAAACTTGTATAATTTTATAGAGATTAAATTATGAATTAAACCAGTAAATCCTGGTTGGAGATCAAACCAATTGTTCCTAAGGGAAATCAAGGATGAATACTCATTGTAAGGACTGATGCTGAAGCTGAAGCTCCAATACGTTGGCCACCTGATGTGAAGAGCTGACTCATTGGAAAAGCCCCTGATGTTGTGAAAGATTGAAGGCAAAAAGAGAAGAGGGCAGCAGAGGATGAGATAGTTGGATAACATTACCAATTCAATGGACCTGAACTTAGGCAAACTCCAGGAGATGGTGAGGGACATAGAGGCTTGGCGTGCCGCAGTCCATGGTGTCGCAAAGAGTCAGACGTGATTTAACAACTTAACAACAATTATCAAGCAAATATTCACTTGTGGTATAAAGTATATTCAAATTACCTTCTATACTTATATTCAACTTTGTCCCCACTGTAATATTGGGAACAAAATGTACACCCAAAAAACTAAATAAGTTAAACTTTAAAACAGATTTAGTGCTAGCCATCTGACTGTTTGAAGATATCTGCCCCAAATGACAAGCTTATTTTTGTCCCATAATGATTAGTATTTAGTCCTTCCTAGCCTACCCGTGGAGAAGGAAATGGCAACCCACTACAGTACTGCCTGGAAAATTCCATGGATGGAGGAATTTCATCTTGGGGGGGTTTCCTGGGTAGCTCAACAGGTAAAGAATCCGCCTGCAATTCAGGAGACCCTAGTTCGATTCCTGGAATGGAAAGTAACCTGGAGAAGGGATAGGTATCCGCTCCAGTATCCTTAGGCTTTCCTGGTGACTCAGATGGTAAATAATTCACCTGCAATGTGGGAGGCCTGGGTTCAACCCCTGAGTTGGGAAGATGCTCTGGAGAAGGGCACAGCAACCCACTCCATTTCTCTTGCCCGGAGAATCCCATGGACAGAGGAGCCTGGCAGGCTACAGTTTTGGGGGTCTCAAAGAATCAGACATGACTAAGCACACATAGCACAGCCTACCCTTAGCAATTGACTAACAGTCTTTTTGGAAAAGGTCCTGATAGAGGGAAAGATTGAAGGCAGGAGGAGAAGGAGACAACAAGGATGAGATGATTGGATGGCATCACCAACTCGATGGGCATGAGCCTGAGCAAGCTCTGGGAGCTGGTGATAGACAGGAAGCCTGGTGTGCTACAGTCCATGGGGTCTCAGAGTCAGACACAACTGAGCAACTGACCTGAACGGGACAGTTTAAAATTTTTTAAAGAAAAGTCCTTGTGTTCTGAGAATACAGGAGGATACCATTCTCTTTGTTGACTCTGGTAAAAGACTAGTATACATATGAGGCACAAACAAAACCAGGTCAAACAATAGCATTATGAAATTCATATATTACTTTGTAAATGCAAACATCTTTCCACTTACCAATGACAAAGACGTTTTGAACTGAGCAAATGATGGCAGTTTTATTTATGTAAAGTAAAGGAATGCTATTTTGTGAATGCTAATTTTTCTTCATTGTGTTTTCCATTAGGAAATGTTCACTACTTAGCTATAACATGTATGATAGTTAATTCACCCCAAAGGCATTTATTGCTGTACTATGAATAGACATAAATTATAAATTTATCTAAACATAACTCTATGAGCATCTTGAAATCAACATTAAAGGAATGCTAATTGAATTTGTTCAAATACTGAAAAGTTAACTGTCGTTTTCTTTGACTTAATGAGTTTCATACAGGATCTTAATCAGTGCAATG
This sequence comes from Antilocapra americana, assembly GCA_007570785.1. NCBI lineage: Eukaryota > Metazoa > Chordata > Mammalia > Artiodactyla > Antilocapridae > Antilocapra > Antilocapra americana. The sequence goes on along the minus strand of ML662442.1, from coordinate 34,575,040 downwards.
TTAGACTTTTCTTTATTACAGACATACCTCATTTTATTGTGCTGAGCTCTATTTTCCTTCAGATACTGCATTTTTTTTTTTTACAAATTGAATGTTTATGGCAACTCTGTATTAAGCAAGTCCATCAGAAGCACTTTTCCCCCATTATTTGCTTGCCTTTTGTCCTTGTGTCACATTTTGGCAATTATTATGATATTTCAGATCTTTTCATTATTATTAAATCTTTTATGATAATCTGTGATCAGCAGTTTTGATGTTACTCTTATAATTGTGTGCTCAGTCACTCAGTCATGTCCAGTTCTTTGTGACCCCCATAGACTGTAGCCCACCAGACTCCTCTGTCCATGGGATTTTCCAGGCAAGAATACTGGAATGGGTTGCTATTTCCTGCACCAATTATGATTTAAACTGTATCTATGTAAGAAGGTGAACTTAATGCATAAATATTGTATTCTGACTGTTCTATAGACTCCTCCACATCTATACTCATGGCAGATTCATGTCAATATATGGCAAAACCAACACAACAATGTAAAGAAAAATAAATAAATAAATAAAAGAGAAAAAAAAAGAGAAAAGTTTGAAGATAGCAGAGGTTTGTTTTTCCTTAAGAAACAAGCCATATCCATAACATCAAAATGCAAGGTGAACTAGCTAATACTGATGTAGAAGCTGTAGCAAATTATCCAGGAAATCTAGCCAAGGTAATTAACAGATGTGGTTGCCCTAAACAACAGATTGTCAGTGTAGATCAAACAGCCTTATATTGGAGGAAGATACCATCTCAGACTTTCACAGATAGAGAGGAAAACTCAATGCTTGGTTTCAAAGCCTCGAAGCACAGGCTGACTCTCTTGTTAGGGATTAATGCAGCTGATGACTTTACATTGAAGCTAATACTCATTTACCATCCCCTAAATTCTAGGGCTGTTAAGAATCAGGCTAAATGCACTTTGCCTATTCTCTATAAATGGAGGAACAAAGCCTGGATGACAGTGTATCTGTTCACAACATGGCTAACTGACTATTTCAAGGCCACTATTGAGATCTACTGCTCAGGAAAAAAGACTTCTTTCAAAATATTACTGTCATTGTCAAAGTACCTAGTCACTCAAGAGCACTGATGAAGATGTACAATGAAGGTCATGGTGTTTTCATGCCTGATAATAAATATCCATTCTGCAGCCCATGGATCAGGAATGATTTCAAGTCGTATTATTCAAGAAATACATTTTGTAAGTCTGTAGCTGCCATAGATTGTGATTCCTCTGATGAATCTTGGCAAAGTCAATTGAAAATTGCACCAAAAATAATTCACCATTCTAGATGCCATTAACAACAATCACGAAAAGTGGTTAAAATATCAACAGTAACAGAAGTTTGGAAGTTGATTTCAATCCTCATTGATGACTTTGACAAGTGTAAGATTTTAGAGGAGAAAGTGACTACAGATGTGGTGGGTTTTTTTGCTTGTGAAAGTAAAAGCCACTTAGTCTTATCTGACTCTTTGTGACCCCATGGTCTATCCAGTCCATGGAATTGTCCAGGCCAGAATACTGGAGTGGGTAGCTTTCCCCTTCGCCAAGGGATCTTCCCAACGCAAGGATTGAACCCAGGTTTCCCGCATTGCATGCAGATGTGGTGGAAATAGCAAAAAAAAAAAAAAGCTAGAATTAGAAGTAAAACCTGAAGATGTGACTGAATTACTGTAATCTCCTGATAAAACTTTAATGGATGAGGAGTGGCTTCTAATAGAAGAGGAGATAGTTTCTTGAGATAGAATCTCATTAGTGAAGATTGCTGAAATGACAACAAAGGATTTAGTCTATCACATGAACTTGGTTGATACAGGAATGACAGGGTTTGAGAGGATTGACTCCAGTTTTGAAAGAGCTCTGATGGTGGGTGAAATGCTATCAAACAACATTGCATGTTACAAAGAAACCATTTGTGAAAGGAAGGCTCAATAGATGTAGCAGGCTTCACTGTTGTGTTATTTTCAGAAACTGCACAGCCACTCCAGCCTTCAGCAGCTACCACCCAAGTCAGTCAGTAGCCATCCACATCAAGGCAAAATTCTCCACCAGCAAAAAGATTACAACTTGCTGAAGGCTTAGATGATGGTTAGTGCTTTCTTAGCAATAAAGTGGTTTTTAATTATTATATAGGTTTCCCTGGTGGTTCAGTGAAGGAATGAAAGAATGCAGGAGATGTGGGTTTGATCCCTGGATGGCAAAGATCCCTGGGAGTAGAAAAGGGAAGTATTCTTGCTCGGAAAATCCCATGGACAGAATAAGCCTGGCAGGCTACAATCCATGGGGTTGCAAAAGAGTCAGACACAACTTAGCAACTAAACAATAAAATTTTTAATTAAAGAATGTACATTTTAAGACATAATGCTATTGCAACTTTAACTGACTATAGTATAGGGTAAACATAAATTTTATAATTTTAAATGCACTGGGACACTAAAACATTCTTGTGTATCTTATATTGTGACATTTCTTTTATAGCAGTGGTCTGAAGCCCAACCTGCAGTATCTTTGAAGTATGCCTACATATGGTAGAATTTTTGAAACCTGAGCTGCTTCTCTATAAGCACTTCATTTGCACAGGTTACCATTTCAGTAGTTCAAAGTAATTAATGGTTAACATAATTAACCTAAATGCATATGATTATAGGAATTTCAACCTATAATTACATTGCCTAATTAGGAAATTACGATGCAGAATGAAATAATTATGAAAGGTGATGACTTTAAATAAATCTATCTCTAAATATTCTTTGTTTACTTAGTAGAACATGTGATTAGCAAAATTATATGGTATTCTCTTCTTTCCAGTTGTGTATTTTTGAAGGAAAGCAAATAATGTACATTTCACACTCATTTTCCCTCCCAAGGCAAGGAAGAACCCACTCTCCCCAGGAAGGTGAAAGAGGATCAATCTCATTCTCAATTCTCTTCCACAGACTGTGGCAGGGTATAAACTGACAGAATAAGACAAGACTTGTCATAAATTAGCATCCCTGTTTCAGGAGAGTTATACTCACTTTTCTCTTTTAACTCCATGAGTTAACAAATAACTAAGACAGACTCCTAGAATTAAACACTAAACAAGTCATATTACTTGTGATATCATATTACTGTGATAAAGAGAGAAAACACTTTGCTATTATATTAATAATTTGCCTTAGTTCCCAGGTAAAGGGGGTACTCAGTCCTGACTGCTTCCTACACTGGGGATCATCAACACAAAGAAGTCCCAGTGAAGGTCATAATCATATAACTCTTCTAGCTGAATTTCCACCCAGAAACCCAGGGAAAACATTCCAGTCATCTTCTGCAAAAGCTTCTCATCTTGCATTCATTTGACCACCATATCCATCTCATTCATTTCTTTGAGAATCAAATAAAGAGATATTTATGAAGTACTTTGGAGATGTAAGAGCTTCCCTGGTGGCTCAGATGGTAAAATTATCTGCTTGCAATGCTGGATAGCCGGGTTCAATCCCTGGGTAGGGAAGATCCCCTGGAGAGAGAAATGGCAAGCCACTCCAGTACTCTTGCCTGGAAAATTCCAAGGGTGGAGAAACCTCATAGGCTACAGTCCATGGGGTCGCAAAGAGTCGGACATGACTGAGCAACTTCACTTTCACTTTTGGAGGTGTAAAAGGTTTTGATATATGAGGCTTTTGATTTTTTTCATTAGTGTCCACAGTTGTCATATGATGAGATGAGTGCATTTCAATCCATCCTCTCTTCTGAACCACTGACATCTTTCCAGAGAAATGTTTGTTCTGTTGAAATGTCCCTTCCCTCCCACATATACCCAACCTGGAGAAAGTATTCATCCCCTCCTTTGTAGTCAAGTAGTATATTGTGTATTTCTTATTTTGCATTCTGATCTGCTGTGGAAGATAAAGGTGTTCTTTACTGCATTAAGGGCTTCTTTAGTTCAGAGGCTACATATTTCATTTCTGTTTGTGGAACCTACTAAAGTACCTGTTATATAGTAAATGTACATATACATTGTTGAATAAGTGAATAAATAAATAAATAATGAATTGAGAGATCCTTAGACAGCTAAATAGCATTCTATATCCAACTTCTTACAGGCAGACTGTTAGAGTCATCCAAAAATCATAAAATTAACGAGAAACAAAGAAGAATAGAAATTCAATGTCTAAATTAAATTTATCTCTATCAGCTATTAAATAAAACAGTATAAAGATTCAACAAAAATTTAAAAACAGAACCTCCTTATAACTCAGAAATTTCACTTTCTTTACTCAAAGAAAACAGAAACTCTAATTTGAAATTGTATATGCATTTCAATGTACATTGCAGCATTACTTAATGCAGTCAGGATACAGAATCAACCTAAGTATCCATTGATAAATGAATGGACATAGAAAAATGTGGTATATAAACACAATGGAATATTACTAAGCTGAAAAAATATTACCATTTGTACAATAATGATGGATCTAGAGGGCATTATGCAAAATGAAGGAGAAGGCAATGGCACCCCACTCCAGTACTCTTGCCTGGAAAATCCCATGGATGAAGGAGCTTGGTGGGCTGCAGGCCATGGGGTCGCTGAGAGTTGGACACAACTCAGCGACTTCACTTTCAATTTTCACTTTCATGCATTGGAGAAGGAAATGGCAACTCACTCCAGTGTTCTTGCCTGGAGAATCCCAGGGATGGGGGAGTCTGGTGGGCTGCTGTCTGTGGGGTTGCACAGAGTCGGACACAACTTTAACTAGTTAGCATATAGCATGCTAAGTGAAATGAGTCAGAGAAAGACAAATACTACATGATTACACTTACATATTGAATCTAAAAAACAAAACAAAATGAAAACAGACTCATTGATAGAGCAAACAGGTGGTTTTCAAAAGGAGGAAAGGAGTCACAAAATAGGTAAAGGTAATTAAGAAGTACAACTTCTCAGTTATATAACAAATAAGTCATGAGGATGTTATACACAACATAAGGAATACGGTCAACAATTTTATAATAACTTTGTATGGAGACAGATAGTTACTAGACTTATCATGGTCATCATTTCAATGTCAAGTTATTATGTAGTACACCTGAAATGAACATCCTATTTTATGCCAACTATATTTTGATTAAAAAAATATCCCTGTTACATAAAACAAACTTGCTAATTCCAATCTGGAAATTCTGGAGTAAACTGAATTTCTATGACCAGAATATAATAGCTGACCACAGTCTATTCTAAATAAAATTGTAAATGAAAGCCTCCATAGGAAATAAATGCACACACATATACACACATCAGTTTTACTTTACCTTATAAGGAAATTAATAAAAGGTGCTGCTACTGTATTTATTCTTTCCAGTACCTCTGTTCTTGTGTAATCTACAGTGGCACAGAAAGTATTCTAGGACGGATGTGAATCTAACCTTGGGCCAAGATGGTAATATATTACAGTTGTTACTGTTTGTGAGAGACAAAGCAGATCCAAGCCATCTGAAGTTCTAGTGGAAACTGCTGAGCAGACATCAGATAATTATCCAGCAGGAGGCAAGTCCAGCTTAGAGAGTCATTGAAGCCATCTCTAGTCACTTTTCAAAATGTGTTTTTAAAGTGCAGTCCTTGAGACTTAATTCTCTTAAACACCAACATAATTTAGTTCAATCTACTGAAGAATAAATTATTTTTCCAGTTGTTTAATTTCTGACATATATGCATATCAGATGACTAAGAGTCTGCACCAGAAATAACTGATTCTATATTCACTAAAGGAAATCTTCTTCAAAACAAAATCACCTTATATAAGTGCATTTTTGAGTTTTTCCAAAATTTGAGTGCCACTTGTAGCTAAGAAAAACCTTTGTATCATGCTCATGTATGACCACATTCAGAAAAATTAACTCTATAGACAGATGTTATAACTCAGTGAGCCTGTCTAAATTCTACATTCTCAGAGTCATTCCACACTGCAACTGCTGCTGCTTTCCAACAACAAAGCCCCAAAACGTTGACTTATGGAAAACCAACTGTGAGACCTATGACTTAGTCCTTCTGGCTTTCTGCAAAATCAGCAAGTTAAATGACTAACAAATAATAGAAACATCAGCCTAAACAGTCTCTTGTTTCAATAGTTACACATGTAAATATTGTTAATCTTTGGTGAAATTGCCAAGCCAAACTTTGCTGTATCAAATCATTTAGGAATTTGTGTCCAAAATGGCTCCTCTGGGAAGTACAGGGATAATCTTCCATTCAGTCAACTGCCTGTTATCTGAGAGAAGTTGGAAGGAGAGTGTTGTAATCTGATAAACTTCCAGATGGTTTTCAGAAATTACTGTTAGCTGCTAGTTTGAAATAAATATTATATTGGCCTACAAATTCAAGATAAGACTGCTGACTTGCATGAGCTTCTGCAAGATAAGTCAGTTCTTAGAATTGTACAGAAGGTTAGAATTAAGGGGAAAAAAAATATTTCTAACAAAAAAAGAATTCTATGAGGTGCTGCCAAAATCTACTAGGACATTGACATCTTGACCTTCTAGAAGTTGCAAATAAAATTTTCTTTCAGGATTATCTTTCATTTGACTTCATAAATAGGTAGAGATATACATGCGATGAAAATGAACTAAAAATCTCTTATTTCTTTAAACATACTGGAATATAATTTGATCAGGTTTTCTGATAAGGAAAGGGAACATCTTTGGGAAGACAATTTGTTCCCAACACCATGTTATTTGAGGAAGATGTTTATGCCTTACCTTTGTATTCTTTACAATAACCAATATAGAACTGGGTGTGCATCAGGTAATGACTCTCTTGTAATTTCAAGCAAATCACACTTGAGCATGTGCTTTATAAGAAAGTATGAAATGTTCGATTGAACCACAAATGGAATACAAGACAGAGGTATTACATTTACAAAGTTTATTGTGTTATTTGGGAAATCAGGCTCACAAATAAGAAATTGTTAAATGATAACGAATCAAATATGAAAAAAGGTCTAAACAAGTTATCTTCCAACTTGAATAACTATAAAACTAAGAAAGGTATCAGATGGCATGTAATTAAATATATAAATATAATAGAAGGAGAAGACAAACATGAATTTTAAAGCCAGCAGAGAGCATCAAAAGATTGGAATTGGATAACATTTATCAGTGAGGAAAGTTTCCTACAGAAGATCAAAAACGAGAAAGAACAACAAAACCTAATGAGTTTTTTCATGGACAAACGACATCTCAGGGACCCTCAGGCCTTGAGGCTATAAGGGGCAGAGATGAGTTGGGCCAGTTGAAGGAAGAGAAGAAATGTGGAAGTATTTGAATAAATGAAGTGCAACAGAAGCATTGCAAGAAGACTGAGTTAACCAAACTAGTGTTTATATTACAAATATTAAAATAGTAATAGGAGAAAAGGTAAAACAAGTAAGTTGAGGTTGAGTCATACAGGTCTCTCAGTGGTAGGTAGGGACATTTTGAACTTATTCTTTACGCAAATGGAAATCAAAATTTTTATCAGATGTGATTTTTTAAAGCAGTTTTAATTAAATTTAATCCAAACATGAAAATTAAATTATTCTTTTTGGGTAGAGAGAAGATCTAAGATCAATGAGTAGAAGTCATAGGGAGAGAAAATTTGCTCAAAGGGAGAGCTATATAACAATTTAACTGAACACTGTATAGAATGACTTAAAAAGTAAAAATGCCTTCTATTAGTTCAAAGAATCTTGTACTTATTGGTCTGATTGTGGAGAAAAAAAGCATGCATCAAACAGATGCTCTGAAAGACATTATAAGTTCAGACATTTAAGAAATGAGAAGCAGAATTTGACTGCAGATTCTGAGAACCAGAAGATCAACCAGGAAGCCAATGATAGAATTCAAGGTTAGGTGATGCAGCCCACACCATTACCCACTATACCAGCAATATTATCCTTCCAATGTATATGAGCTCATGGTACTGATTTATGTGTATTATCTTTTTTCCTTTTCAATATCCTATAGAGTACACAGTAGTCTTCTCTTTATACTGCAGATAAGATGTGGAGTGATGGGAATGGGAGAGTTATTTGAAAAGAAAACAGAAGTAAGGTGATTAATATGTAAATTAATTAATATGTAGTAAAGTAGTAGGCTGAGGGGAAGGTTACTTGCTATCACTCAGTGTGCTCCCTATGCTATACTGTGGCGGAGTCCTATATGGTCCACAACAAGTTGGTTTACTGGGTGTCAATGAGTACTCAATTTCAAGTATCATTTCATTTTTATCTAATAAATTTGTTCTTTCCTCAAGCTGCCTTACAATGGATTATCATCATCAAAAGTATTTGTAAAATATCTCTTGGCCATAGGCATCATAAAATATTTCTAGGCCACAGGTGTCAGAAGCACTGGGTAAGCTTCTCAGCAATAAAAATATAAGCAAAATAATTGAGGCGTGAGGCTAAAGGCAATGTAAGGCTTCAGTGCAAATGATTGAGAAAGGAAAGTGTTTATGAACCTGCTCTCTTATTATATACAGTTCCAGGGCTGATTTAGTTAATTCTTTTAAATAAGTGAATACATATCAAACATGTTGTTTGAGTTATTAAGGACAATGTCAATTTCATTTTATTTTTTTGCACCCTCAAGCTCTTGACCATGCTTTTTGGAAGCAGGAAATAGGCACATAATTTATAACTGAACTCGGTTTTGGATATCTTCAGCCCTTTATACCTGGTATTGCCTCTACCTAGAATTTCCCCTTCTCCACTCTGCAGAGAGAGATAATCAACCCACAGCCACTCCCTCCATTAGACACTTAACTCCTCTTGGTACCAGTGGGTCTATCAGAGCCCTCATCACACTGTGTCTTTCATAGACACAGAATTTCTCATTAGCAAGAAAGTGGTTTTATTTATTTATTTATTTTTGCTGCTGCTTCTCATTGCTCTCCTCCACACAACCTTTAAAGTTAGGAAGATAATTTGCTGTCATGAAAATCAAAGAAGTGACAAAGGTATATGTGTAACCAGGTTAAACCATGCAGATGAGTAAGAAGAGGAAAGAATAAATTAACTCTCTTCTTCTCGCCAATCTGAAGCTTATTATTGAATTATTCCAAGTTGTATTCCTCTATGTCATGCTCAGCAGATTGTATTAATAAATGGCATATAATTTATACCCAACATATATTCCTTGAATTAATTCAAATTACCATTGTCTTTGAAATATCTAATATAAATTAATGATATAAATTTTATCCCAGTTTTAGAATAGAACTTAGGCAAACAGATATGGATCAGTGAAGCTAAGAAATGGTATTTAAAGCTAGCATAAATCAAATCCCCTAAAAAAAGTGGCAGCAAATCACAAGACAGAGAATAAAAATGTAGCCATATCATAGGTGGTTTGCTTGGCTCCAAGGGCTTCTCTGGTAACTCAGATGGTAAAGAATCTACCTGCAATGCAGGAGACCCTGGTTCAATTCCTGTGTTGGGATATTCCCCCGGAGAAGGGAACAGCTACCCACTCCAGTATTCCGGCCTGGAGAATTCCAAGGACTATATAGTCCATGAGGTCACAAAGAGTAAGACATGACTGAGGACTTTCACTTACTTAGTTACTTAAGTGTTTCTATAATGTTACTAGGTATGGCATGCAAGCTGCCATCAATGCCCTATGCTCCCCATTGATTTACATCAGACCTTTAATACATTTGTATTAATTTCTTGACCTCTTGGGGAATTTAAATTATTGGTGTTTCTACTATAATTGTCTTGAAACTTTGAACAGGATAATCTCATTCTCCCTCAAATATTTAACCAACTTTATTTTATAAGCTGCAGTAAATCTACTAAACTTTTAGAAATATCAATTGCATTCTTAAAAGAATGTCCACATAGGTGGAATAAAACCTGCAAATATAGTAATAACAAATATAGTGCATTAGGAATTAGTGAACTAAAATGAATGGGAATGGGCAAATTTAATTCAGATGACCATTATATCTACTATTGTGGGCAAGAATTCCATGGAAGAAAAGAAGTAGCCCTCATAATCAACAAAAGAAATCAAAATGCAGTACTTGGGTGCAACCTCAAAAATGCCAGAATGATCTCTGTTCATTTCCAAGGCAAGCCATTCAACATCACAGTAACCCAAGTCTATGCCCCTACCAATGACCCCAAAGAAGCTGAAGTTAATCAGTTCTATGAAGACCCAGAAGACCTCCTAGAACTAACACCAAAAAAAAGATGTCCTTTTCATCATTGGGGATTGGAATGCAAAAGTAGGAAGTCAAGAGATACCTGGAATAACAGGCGAGTTTGGCCTTGGAGAACAAAATGAAGCAGGGCACAGGCTAACTGAATTCTGCCAAGAGAATTCATTGGTCATAACAAATACCCTTTTCAATAACACAAGAGATGGCTTTATACATGGACATCACCAAATGGCCAAGGCCAAAATCAAATTGATCACATTCTTTGAAGTTGAAGATGGAGAAGCTATATAGAGTCAGCAAAAACAAGACCTGGAACTGACTGTGGCACAGATCACCAGCTTCTCATAGCAAAATTCAGGCTTAAATCAAGAAAGCGGGGGAAACCACTAGGCCAGCCAGGTAGAATGTAAATCAAAGCCCCTACAGCTTCCTTGGTAGCTCAAACAGTGAAGTATCTGCCTGCAATGAGGGAGATCCAAGTTCAATCCCTGGGTGGGAAACTCCCTTGGAGAAGGAAATGGCAACCCACTCCAGTACTCTTGCCTGGAAAGTCCCATGGATGGAAGAGCCTCATAGGGTACAGTCCATGGGGTTGCAAAGAGTTGGACATGACTAAGTGACTTCACTTTCTTTCTTATGAATATTCAGTGGAGGTAATGAATAGACTTAAGGAATTAGAACTTGTAAGCAGTGTGCCTGAAGAACTATGGATGGAGGTCCATAATACTGCAGAGAAGACAGCAAACAAAACTATCCCAAAGAAAATGAAAAGCAAGAAGGCAAAGCAGTTTTCTGAGAAGGTCTTACAAATAGCTAAAGAAAGAAGAGAAATGAAAAGGGAGAAAGGGAAAGGTATATTCGACTAAGCACAGATTTCCGAAGAAGAGCAAGGAGAGACAAGAAGGCCTTCTTCAATGAACAGTGCATAAAACTAGGAAAAACAAAACAACCAGAGGAAAGGCTAGAGATCTCTTCAGGAAAACTGGCTAAATCAAGGGAACATTTTGCCCAAAGATGGGCACAATAAAGGACATAAATGGTAGAGACCTAGTAGAAGCAATCAAGAAGAGCTGGAAAGAATACATGGAAGAACTGTATAATCAAAGGTTCAAATGAACCAGATTACTACAATGGTGTGGTCAGCCACCCAGAGCCAGACATTCTGGAGAATGAAGCCAAGTGGGCCTTAGCAAGCACTGTTGTTAATAAAGCTAGTGGGTGTGATGGAATTCTAGTAGAGCTATTCAAAACCCTAAAGGATGATACCATCAAGGTGCTGCATTCAATATGTCAGCAAATCTGGAAGACCCAGCAGTGGCCACAGGACTGGAAAAGGTTAATCCTCATCCTAATTCCCAAGAAGGGTAATTCTAAAGAATGTACTAGTTATTGGATAATTGCACTCATCTACCATGCTAGTAAGGTCATGTTTAAAATCTTGCATGCTAGGCTTCAGCATTATGCAAACCAAGAACTCCCAGATGTCCAAGTTGGGTATAGAAAAGGAAACAGAACCAAAGGTCAAATTGCCAACATTCACTAGATCATAGAGAAAGATACTGAATTCCAGAAAAAAATACCTATATCCGTTTTATTGTCTACACCAAAGCCTTTGACTGTGTGGATCATAATAAACTGTGGAAAGTTCTTAAAAAGATGGGAATACCAGACCATCTCACCTGTCTCCTGAGAAACCTGTATGCAGGTCAAGAAGCAACTGATTGGTTCAACATATGGAACAACTGATTGGTTCAAGGTTGAGAAAAGACTATGACTGGGCTGTCTGCTGTCACTCTGTTTGTTTAATTTACATGCTGAGCACATCATGAGAAATGCTGGGCTGGACAGTTACAAGCAGGAATCAAGATAGGCGGGAAAAACATCAACAACCTCATATATGAGGATAATGCCACTCTAATGGAAGAAAGTGAGGAGGAAATAAAGAGCCCTTTGATGAGAGTGAAGGAAGAGAGTGAAAGAGCTGGCTTAAATCTAAATATTAAAATAACTAAGATCATGGCATCTGGCCCCATTACTTCATGGTAAATAGAGAGGGAAAGGGTGGGGGGAAAGGGTGGGAGTAGTGACAAATTTCCTCTTCTTGGGCTCTAAAATCATTGTGGATGGTGACTTCTGCCATGAAACCAGAAGACAGCCATGAAATCAGAAAGCCTGCTTCTTGACAGGAAAGTGATGGCAAACCTAGACAGTGTGTTGAAAAACAGAGACGTTACTCTGCTGATAAATGTCCACAGAGTCAAGACTACGGTCATCTTAGTGGTTACATATGGTCATGAGAGCTGGACCATAAAGAAGGCAGAGCACTGAAGAATTGATGCCTTCAAACTGTGGTGCTAGAGAAAATTCCTCTGAGTCCCTTGGATCGCAAGGGGATCAAACCAGACAACCTCAAGGGAAATCAACCCTGAATACTCATTGGAAGGACTGATGCTTAAGCTGAGACTCCAGTATTTTGGTCATCTGATGTTAACAGCTGACTCACTGGAAAAGTCCCTGATGCTGGAAAAGATTGAGGGCAGGAGAAGAGGGCATCAGAGGATGAGATGGCTGGCTGGCATCAGCAATGCAATGGACATGAACTTGGGCAAAATTCAGGATATGATAAGGGAGAGAGAGGCCTGGCATGCTGCAGTCCATGGGGTTACAAAGAGTTGGACAGACTGGGCAACTGAACAGTAACAACAAATGGTGCGTTTGTCTGTATCCATGTATAAATTTGACTATTTAGATTACATTCACAGGAAAAAAAAATAATGTTTTAATCATGGACACAATTTTTTTCTTATGTAAATGACTCCCTAATTCTGTGAGTACCATAGATTCTCATGGGGAAAAAAAGAAAAACTGGTCTCAGTGATCTTTTCTCCCTACATGAAGTAGTAATCCTTTACTTATGAAATTAAAGGAATTTTGAAATATCAGGAACTAAAAGAACAGTAATGCAAACAGATAATGGTAAAAATGAAGTTCTTGAATTCTAGGAAACAAATGTTATTTCTATGAAAAATATAAGAATGTAAATTATAAAATTTCACCAATAGAATAGTATTTGGATGGTTAAAGTTTTATCCATGCCATGCTTCAGGAACTTGAGACACAGGTCAGTTGTGGACAATAATAATAGGAAGCGTGCAAAAAGTGTCTAAACTTCTCTCAATTTTTCTCCAAGAGTTAGAATAGGACAGATTTTAAGAAGGATAATTTATTCAGAATTTTTAAAAAAATACATTCACAATTCTTGCAACAGAACTGAAATTATGATTCACATGGCTTCATGTCATCTTGTGTCACTCAAAACACCAAAAAGTGTTTTATCACTTCAACTATGAACATGCACTCTAGCTCTGGGGAAAATGTCTACTCTGCTATAACTTTTAGTACTCATCTTTAAACATCAACTTTGATACTACTACAGTATCGAAAATATTAAATGGATTAAAACTGAAGAGAATAGGAAACAAAAAAAAGCATATACAACTGACATGGCCGTCTCTTTCAGATAATGTATTAATGTTTAACAGGGTATAGTCCCTGTAAATACAATACTGCTGTAAGAAATATTGACAGTAATAATAATATCTAACATTTCTTAATTTCTTATTGAAAATAATCCTGATAGATAACAAATATTTTTATCATACCATTATTTTATGGCAGATATCATTTCAGTAAATTTACATGTCTTATTTTAACTATTTTCCCCCAAATTTCTAAAGGGTAGGTACTATTATTATTACCACTCTCGTTTTCTAGAGGAGGACCCTGATAAAATCACAAATCTGGATCTTAACCTAGACCAGAGCTCTTAACCACCCTGCCATTCTGATTCTTGGTTCATATTGACAATGTGTAATGAGGCATGTCATCCTTCTTGATCAACATTCTAGTTGTTTATTAATACATCATGGATTTAAGAATAAATCCAAAGCACTCATTCATCTTATCTGATTATTACACGTCCTTCGAGTAGTGAATGATTCCAATTAGGTTTGAATAAATAAATACATCAAAGAAGTAATTTTTTGCTAAATTTTAATAATTATATATATCCTCCTCAATGTAATTCAACTTTATTGGGGGTAAAATTTAAAACATTAAATGGCCAAAATTGCCTCAAAAGTAAGCATTTTGTCTTTTGATACACATGAAAATATTTGCAATTTTGTCATCTCTTGTGTAATTATTTCCAATCTGAAGACAAAGTGTTCATTCAAGTAGTTTCTTTTTAAATATGTGACCAATTTTCAAATCAGTATTTTCAGGCTGGCTTTTTTTTTTCTGTAATTCAAGAATGTTGCTTCCAATTTTGTAATGATTGATGTGATCTATTGATAAACTGAAAAAACATCATTTTCCTGTTAGTGTTATTGTTGTACCATCATTTTCTTGTTCACCCAAGATTAAAACTTCAAAGTCATGGTCTTTTTAGTCTCAGAGCATTTTTTTCAGGCTGTTTCATTTCCCTAGACTGTCATCTCACCTTATTCCACCTACTGAAATCTCATTATCTTTCAAGGTTTAATGTGAAAGTTGTGAAAGTATTAATCACTCAGTCATATCTGACTCTTTGTGACACCATGGACTGTAGCCCACCAGGCTCCTCTATCCATGAGATTCTCCAGGCAAGAATACTGGAGTGGATTGCCTTGCCCTCCTCCAGGGGATCTTCCTGACCCAGGGATTGCACCCACATCTCTTATGTCTCCTGCATTGGCAGGTGGGTTCTTTACCACTAGCACCACCTGGAAAGCCCATACCTTCACTCAAATATGGCCCCCTTTCCTTGGAATCTCCAGCATATTTGTTTATGCCCTTCTTATAGCTGTATATGTTCAGAGTTAAGAGAATGAACCCTAGAGAATCCAGACTGTATGTGTTTATATTCTGAATCTATCATGTACTCAACCATGTGACATTGAACAAGTTAGTTTATCTTCCTGAGTCTTGGTTTCTCATACATGAACTAGGAAAATTATAGTATCTACCTCACAGGAATGTTAGGAGAACTAAAGAAAATAATTGTGTTAAGTACTTAGTATATTCTATGTGCTCATTAAATGCTAGCTTTTACTATCCTTATTAGATTCACTATTACTATCATCATTGTCATCATTATTTTTTAAAATAATACATGGCTTATTTTGTGACATTAAATGGTGCTACCCTACAGAAAAATCTTTCCTTTTCTTTCTTAACAAGCACCCAGCTTCAGGATAAAACTGTCTGAGACACTGAGTAAGTGAATATAACAGCATCTACAATAGCGGGGTCAACCCTAGTAATAGATATGAAAACCAAATTATGCATCATTTCTTAAACAGTGTTAGTTTTTGTGACCTGCAGTACAGAATAACCTTTTTACAGACAAATGTTTAATTTATTTGTCCTCCTTGTATTACTGAGCACAGTCTCTCATATACAGTCGGTCTCAATGCATACATGCTGACTCTAGCTAAATATATCAGAATCACGGCACAGCATCTTTTAAAAAGTTGAACACACTTTCACACTGAATGAACTTTCAACAATGACCTATGTCTATATTCATTTTTTAGGGCTCCATGTTTTTAAATTAATAAGCCATTAACTTCTCCAAACTGTCAACATTTGATTTTTGTCTTTCACTCCTTCCTTCAATTAGTATATATGGACTGTGTGTTAGAAACTGTTTATGTACAATTCTAAAAATACAGATGAAGTCATTGTCTAGAGCTTTGCTAACCAAAGTATCAGCGGCATTAGCAACACCTGGAAGCTTGTTAAAAATATAGACTCTTAGTGTCTAACCAGGCTCTAACTGAGACCTGAATCACAGCCTACATTTTAACAAGGTCCCTGGATGGTTCAAAACACATTCAAGAGTAGTTCTGGGCTGCACATAAGAATCACTTACATTTATAAAAATACAGATACTTGCAACATAAGTTGAGCATCTTTTATACATATAAAAGCATCATTTTTACTGAGAAATAATCAACATATATCACTGTATAAGTTTAGGGTGTACAGCATGATCATTTGATTTACATATATTGTGAAATGATTACAACAGGTTCAACTAACTTTCATATTTTCATATATACACAGTAAAAAGAAAATAAAAACATGTTCTTGTGATGAGATTTCTTAGGATTTACTGTCTTAAATTTCCTACATATTACACAGTTGTGTTAGCTACAGCCATCATGTTGCATATTACATCCCTAGAGCTATTTATCCTACAACTAGAAGTACGTACCCTTTAGTTGCTTTCCTCTAACTCTCCCTTGGCCTACTCGCCACCTCTGGTAACTCCACTCTGAACTCTTTTTCTACAAGTTTGATGTTTTTGTTTGTTTCATTCTCTTAGACCCCACACATAAGTGAGACTATACAGTATTTTTCTTTCTCTGATTTATTTCACTCAGCGTAATGCCTTCAAGGTCTATCCACATTGTCAAAAATGGTAGGATTTCCTCATCTTTTATGGTTGAATAATATTCCATTATAGGAGTGTATATGTGTGTGTGCATGCACAGATATATCCACAACTTTTTAATTAATTCATCCATCCTTGGATTCCTCAGTTGTTTTCATGCCTTGGATATTGTAAATAATGCTCCTATGAACATAGGGGGTAAGGTACAGATATCTTTTCAAGTTAGAATTTTCAACACCTTTGAATACATTCTTAGGAGCAGAATGGATCATATGGTAATTCTATTTTAAATTTTTTTAAGCCTCCTCCATACTGTTTTCCATAGTGGCTATACCAATTTACAATCCCACCAACAGTGCATGGAGATTTCCTTCTTTCCTCATCCAAGCCAGCATTTGTTATGTCTTATCTTTTTGATGATGACCATTTTAAATAGGCTTGAAATAGATGGTACCTCAGTGTGGTCTTAATTTGTATTTTTCCTAATGATTAGTGATACTGAACACCTTTTCAGGTACCTGTTTGTGTTTTTTATATCTCTTGTAGGTAATATCTGTTTAGGTTAGGTTATCCATTTTTTAAAATTGAGTTATGAAATTTTTGCTATTGAGTTGTATGAGTTCTTCATACATTTTATATACTGCCTAAATTCTCAGGTCAGGCTTATAAAGATAGTCAGGATTGAGTTCTATATTCATTAGTGGAAGCAGCTTTGGGGCTTCCCTGGTGGCTCAGATGGTAAAGCATCTGCCTGCAATGCAGAAGACCTGGGTTCTATCCCTGGGTTGGGAAGAACCCCTGGAGAAGGAAATTCTTGCCTGGAAAATTCCATGAATAGAGGAACCTGGTAGGCTACAGTCCATGGGATCACAAAGAGTCAGACACGACTGAGCAACTTCACTTCTCTGACTTGACAAGACAGCAGACCAGGGCCCAGGGTCTATGCAGCTCATTTTCTGGGGGGCCCAAATCCTGCTTGAGTATGCACTGAATTCCCTGGTCAGGTGAGTCCACTGATTTTGCTCTACCGACTGGGGAAGCCATAGGCTGTGCTGTGTAAGTGCCACTGTACGCAGGGCTGTTGAATGTCCTACATCTCTTCTCATGTGCTCTGGTTAGGTTCCCTGGCTGGACAGGTTTAAGGCTGTGTTCAACAAAGAGCACAACTACAAATGAGATGTCCTGCCTGAGTGCAGCAGCAGCAGCAGTTCTAGAACCAGGAAAGCGCTATTTGCTGTCTTAAGCTGACCTACACCCCAAGTTCCCTGGCTGAAAAGGACCACTGGCTTGGCCTTGCAGACCATTAGCTCTGTCTACCCTTGTCTCCACGCGAGTGCCAATGGGCCACGTTGGGGTTGTCGCCAGCCCTTCCAGTTAGACAGGGCTAGAGGGCCCTCTCCACTGTCACAGTGGGTGGGCAGTGACTCAGCACCTTGCCTAGGCATGGAAAACTGGGCAAAACCCCTCTCTTGAGAGTCTGGATCAGGTAAATCTGCACTCAGTCAAGTTCCTTGATCGGAGTACACTCCTGACTTGGTCCTATAGAAAGCAAAGCCACTAGTCGGGATGACTGCATGGCGCTGCAGCATGAACTTGGTCGGCCAAGATTCTTCTGCTGGTTGCTGCAAGCCCTTCCCCACTTCTCTAGTCTAGTCAGATTCCCAGAGATTGGATCCTCATGATCTTCCTGTAATCCCCATGGTGAGAGTAGGGACTCCCAGAAATTGACCTGCAATGCTGGAGGAATCTCGCTGCCTTGGGTTCTCTTTCACCACTGGGGCAAATGGAGGCTCCGAAGACACCTCTCAGCAGATCCTGTGCTAGCCTCTTCTGGGATAGGACAACACAGCTGGCATGGAGGTATTTTTCTTACCTTTTAATGCAGCCTTGGTCTCTGAGGTACATGGGTGTGCTTCAGTTCTATCCTTATGTTCACTAACATTGAATAAATGGTAGTTTTTCTTCTTGGGAAGGGAGCAGAGTCAGGAAAACCTATATCACCATCATGGTGACCAAAACTGATAGTGAGCATCTTAACTGACTAAACAACTCCCTGATAATACAAGAATTATTTTTTAATATATAGATGAATTTTTGTAACAGTACCATTTAACTTCAACACATAACACATTTTCATGGTGTGGCAACTATAACTCCAAATTATGTCTTGTGATAAAAAACAAAGATCCTAGGATTGTACGAGGTTGTCTGCTTTCCTCCATGTGGGTATACTCTGGGAAGATTATGTCTAGAAATTTTGTTTTATTTAAAAAAAAGTGTTCTTAATGAATTTTAATGTTTATAAAACCTAGATGAAAGGAAAAAAATGAATGTTTGCCAGAATCAGAAGCATTAGATCTTCCTCCATCTGAAAGGGCTAAATTAGAGTTGACATTCCATCAGGAGGCAGCCAGATCTGTCATCTGTAAAATATGGCAGAAGTAGAGAGTTCCACAGAAAGGGGCAGATGAGAGACCTAACTCAACTGGTGAGCTACAGGAGGGACCAAAGCAGGTAACTTGGAATCTGGAAATGAGGATAAGTCACAGAAAGGACTGGATTAGATAAGAAACCAGGAAGCAGGACACCAGGAGCCAGAATTAAAGGAAACTCTAGATAGGAACAAACATCAGCTGAAATGCTAGGTGAGGCATAAAGGACAGGAGAAAAGCAGATCAAAGCAGTACCAGGTATCAAAGATAACAGAGCTGTATTATACTTAATGTGCTAAGCAAAACATTCCATTTGAGGAAGAAACCTGGGACAGCCTAGTTGGTCCTATGGAATGAACATTTGTTCCTGAGATAGCTAAAGGAGCTATTAAGTCATATTACATTAAAGACAAATGCATTATATTATAATTTGTCTTAATTGAAACTTATTATAATAGGTATAATCAGATAAAATGAGGGAAAAGCTTCTCTCCTATGCCTTTGGAAGGTCTCATGATTTTCTGTGATCAGCACTGGAATAAGATTTTCAGGATACTTCGAGTACCCAGGAATGACCATTTTTGTATATTTAAAATTTATGTTAGGAAAGTTTCCTCAGTGTGTTTCTTATGTGGCATTTCCTGGATTAAAGGTCATGAAATGAAATCACCAATAAATTAGGGAAAACACGAAAACACTGCTGGGTACTGTGAAAATGGCCTGGGTCCAAGAACAGCATGCAAAAAAGCAAACACTTTGCACTCCTTTAACCCTCCTAAGTTTTCAACACTTATTTATTTTTTTCACTTCTTTTAAGGAAAACCCTTAGATACACACTGTGGCAAGGACTTTTTGTCCCTTGGGTCTCCTGGTTTCCTTATTTAAATGTTGATTTAAGAGCTGGCCAAAGCAGCTAACTATCCATGACAGGTAGAACTCCTTTCAACAAACTTAAACCAGTCACCAACATTGCAACATCACAGCCACACGGCTTTCAAATATGAGGCTGCTGCCCACGTGAACAGATGAGGTGTCAACAACATAAACAAAGCGTTTTACAAACCTCATTTTCATGAAAGAACAAATACAGAATTGTGTAACAGCATTCTACACTGGGAAGATAAACATAGCTATTCCTTACACCTTTAGCTGAAACTGTTCAACCAGTCGTGGACTGTCCCCCAAACACGCTTTTCCCCACCTCTTTGCTGTGTTTATGACTTTTCTTCCCCATCCAAAGTCTGTTTTTCAAGGTCACTGCAAGTTCCTCTTCTTTTGTAAAGTCTTCCCAGACACCACCCCCCTCAACTGGAAGTGACTGCATCCTCTTTCTATTTTGAAAGCCTCATGTACCTCATAGAGAAGTTTGCTCATTTCATTTATACCCATCACTTTTTCATGTATAATGGTGGTTTACAATCAGTCTCACACAGTGCCAACAGGAGCACTCCAGTCCCACTCACTAAGTTACCTAGATCTATCTATCAGAAACCAGTTAGGAACACACCCCTTCCTCCTTCCTTCTCCCAGGTCAGGCCACTACTTATGGTTACACTTAGCACTGGAGGAGGAAATGGCAACTCACTCCAGTAATCTTTCCTGAAAATCCCATGGACAGAGGAGCCTGGTGGGCTACAGTCCAAAATGTCACAGAGAGCTGGACACAATTGAGTGACTAAGAACATAAAAATGCAATCATCCTAGGTAAATAATGAAATTAGCGAACAAAGGAACTGTAAATAGATGTGCAAGTATAGTGTGTCAAAAGAACAAATTAATTTCAAAGAAAAAAAGATTAACGAACAAATCTGATTTCTAGAACTTCATGATCAAAAGAAAGCTTTCATTGTGTAGTGAAAACTACAAGTGCTCTTGGTTCCATCCCTTAATAATCAAATCTGGATGCAAATGAGATTCTGAGAAACTTTTAAAAATGCCTTGAGGTCCCAGATTTTGTATCAAAATCTCTAGTAAAACTAGAGAGAATGGCAAGGTTCTTATCATGAACCTAAATGATGTCACTAGGTTCCCTCTCTAGGATCTGCATCTGCTTGGGCGGCTGCAAAGTAGCTCCTGGCTCTGTCTCTGTGGTTGCTGCTGTACCAGGCTTCTCATCCTTTGCGTACAAGCCTAGCAAGGAAGACTCTACATTCCAACCTTCCAAGCAAAATGTCTGAGATTCGCTTTGATTAGATGAGCCTCAATTGGTTACCAGACCCCACAGTCCACAGGGTGGCAAAGAGTCAGACACAACTGAACAACAGCAAAACCAATCCTTAAATAGATCTAAGCCAATAATAATAACTAGCAGAGGCAGTAATCTCAGAACCATTCAGACTGAAAATTCAAAACCATGCAGGAAGGGAGATGGAGAAGTGGATGCTTGGGAGGCAAGCAGGAGATATCACTACACGTGATTCTCTTCTCTACATGAAAGTAAGTTACCAGAGGGCAGGGGAATCTGCTTAATCACTCATCCAAGTAGCAACTATGGGGTACTTATTTATGAAAAGATGCTGTAAGAGTATTTATAAAATGACACTATAAATGTCACTCTTAACTTTTTGTGGTTATTAACAACTTAAAATTACCACCTATTACAATGATTTTGAAAGATAGGAAGTTATTTATGTGCATTGTCACAGTTTCATCTCACTAAAAGTCTACTAGGCAATGAATGAATGATTAGCATCTTTCAGTAAATGAGGAAGCTAAAGTCTAAAACAGTTAAATGGTTGGGACTGACATTTACACACTACTCTATATAAAGTATATAACTAATAAGAACCTGCTATGTAGTATAGGGAACTCTAATCAATCCTCTATAATGGTTTATTTTTTGTAAAAAAATAGGATTGGGCCTTTGAAGCATGCAGCTTTATTTCTAAGCAAATATTACCACTAGAGATTTGCAAAGTATGAAGATAGCATCAAGAAAATTATCCATAAAAAAAGAGTGGATATATGTATAGCAGATTCACTGCTGTACACCTGAAACTCAATCTTGTCAATCATCTACACTCCAAAATTTTTTTAATATTAAAGAAAAGATTAAATGTTTGCCTAAGTTTACACTTTTATTTAGCTGAGATTAGAGTCCCAGTCATCTGACTCTTACTGTAATGATATTCCCATCTAATCCCTCTGACTTTTCACATTTGAATATGATAGTAATAGTAAAACCTTTCAGCCATACGATGAGATTTTTATATAAACTAGTTTCCATAATAGCTAAGGCAAAGTAGAATTTTATCTAGAGTCTATCTTCTCCAGAGCTTTGCATAAAATAATTGTCCACCTGCCTTATGCAAAGTGAAGAGCCAGTTTTAAAAATAAAAACGATAACTGCCTGAATCCACACTCTCTGTTTTATTCTTTGTGCCCTGTGGTGAGATGCTAAAGCAGGGTTGGAGAATTATTTGTGTCTTTAAGGCATCATCCAGAACAAGAGCTTTATCACTGACAACAAGCCAAAGGAAATATAGGGGAGTCAGCAAGAAAATCATTTGGTAAAATCTATCTTATCTTCCCCACCTGACCCTTGACTCTTATCTTTGGTATCCAGCTATATTCTCTAGCATCCGACACAGCAATGCAGTCTGGACTTTGTATTCCTATAGTCTTTTGAAACAACTTCTGTTACTCCCTGTGGAATGCTGTTCATGACCCTGGTCATTCTTTATGCTTCCCTCCCCTGATGCCTCCAAGGTCTTGGAAACAATTTACCTCTTGACTTCATGTTCCTGTTACTAACCTGGCATGCTCGCCCACTGAACTTAATATCTGACTAGCCATGTTGTGCCAGTATCTGGCCAAAGCTATTACTGACTTGAGTTTTAATCTGGAAAATGCAAACATGCCTCTCATTCATTTGTTTGAGACAACAAGCAACCTGTGGAGAGAAAAAGAACAACCTGGACAAACTGAGACGAAGGACAAAACTCGATCTACATGCCTAGGCACTCACAAAAATATCTGGGACAATTTTCTTAACATTGTCTTCATACCTTGTAAATCTCTAATGGTAATATTTGCTTACAAACAAAAATGCATGCTCTCAAAAGTCCAATCCTATGCTCATTTCCAGCAGAACACTGTTATATCATCTGTGATCTAGGATGTTAATGAAGCAACTAGATTGAAGCTATACTTTTCACACAATGTAGTGAAGGCAGAATCCATTACAGCCACTACTTATGAAGAGAGCCAAACTAATATCAGATCTTAGATCCACAATCACTACAAAGCCTATAACTTGTAAATTATCATTAACATCCTGAAGCTACCATGTGATGCTGTCAGAGACAGTGGAGGTGTTAGTTGTTTTTTTTGACCAAATCCTATATGTCTTCAGATATGAGAGATTAGAGTTATCATTCTTAATCAACCACTAGAAAGCCAACTTACGGTCAGCTAGAGAGAGAGAAAATAAATTGGTTTTGTGTGCCTTATAAAATAGTGTATCTTAGCTTCCTTCAAACCACAGTTTGAAAGATGATAGCTCATCTGATTGAAATCCCCCAAATTACTATTTATAAGAATGAGAAGTCTGCAGGGCTAGATGAAGAAATTTGTTCCTTTCACACTGAAGAAAGTTTAATACCATCTGCTCTATTGTGTATGCATGCGTGTGTACTCAATTGTGTTTGACTCTGTGACCCCATGGACTGTAGCCCACCAGGCTCCTCTATCTATGGGACTTCCCTGGAGTGGGTTTCCATTTCTTCCTGCAGGGGAACTTTCTGAGCCAGGGATTGAACCTGCGTCTCCTGCATTGGTAGGCAGATTGTTTACTTCTGAGCCAGCAGGGAAGCCCTGCTCTACTGTAGAATTTGTTAAAAGACATTTGTGAGAAATATAGAAAGATTTGACTATAATTTTTGGAAGGTCATAAGTCATCCTGTGAAGTAGCTCAATTTTAAATTTTATGAAATGTGATACAGCCAACCATCTGGGTAGGAAGACTCTGAACTCACCTCCTCCCACTGACACACCAAAATTACAATTTTCAGATCAATTATCTATGAGAAAGACTGAAAAATACTACTAGAGATTTTCCACATCTAAAAACATGAAAAAGGAATGAGATGGATAGGAGAGGTGGAGACATAGCACAATCAGGACTCACAACCCAGGCTGGTGACCCACAAATGGGAGGAATGCCACAACTGCAGAGGTCCTCCCCAAGGAGTGAGCTGTCAGAGCCCCATATCGGCCTCCCCATCCTAGGGGTCTTGCACTGAGAAGATGTGCCCCAAGAGTATCTGGCTTAGAAAACCAACCGAGCTTATATTCAGGAGGGCTGGAGTACTATGGGAAATGAAAACTCTGATGTTAAAGAACCTGAACAAAATATCACATGTTCCATGTCCAAGTTCAGAGGTAACAGTTTGAAAGAAACCTGGGTTAGACCCACTTGCTAATCTTGGAGAAGCTGTCAGAGAGGCAATCTAGAAGTTCCCTGGGGATAGAGACACTGGAGAGACTCATTTTGGGAGCTCCTTCTATTGTAGAGATGATGACACTGTCAAACACCATTTGTAAACCTCCCCCCAGCCAATATATTAGCATCAGAGGCTTATCCACCCACCAACTGACCAGCACAAATCTCTCCATTCCCAAGGGCCCACACATATATCTTTGCAGGGAGCCAGTGCAGACTACCAGCAGACCAGCCAATATCAGCCCTTTGCGCCCATGATCTCTTGTCTCATATAGACATGTGTCTATATGAGATCTCTTGTCTCATATAGACACGTGTCTATATGAGATCTCTTGTCTCATATAGTGGGTATCTACCTTCCCCAACTCAGCAGGCTCATACCTATCACACAAGGCAAGGTTTCATAGCCAATGGGGTAGGGTCCAGCCTTACCCACCAATGCACCCACAGTAGTCAGCACCTACACAGCTGAAGGGGGCAGGAAGCCCACAAAGCTATATATACTAGAGCATACAGCTCTGATGATCAGAGGGGAGAATGCAGCTGGGCCCATGGGATGGCTTCCACTGAAGGCCACGTCTCCTGGATGGAAAAATATAAGTGACTTACCTGATATGTGGAAGTAGACACAGAAAATTAGCCATAACAAAGAAACAGAGAAATGAATGGACAAGACAAAACCCTCAATAAAAGAACTAAACAAAGTGGAGATAAGCAATCTTCCCAATGAAGAGTTCAAGGTGATGATCACAAAGAATTCAACAAATTTGGGAGAGGGATGAATAACACAGTGAGAATTTAAACAAAAGTTGGAAAAGACTAAAAACTAAATAGAGCTGCAGAATACAATAACCATAATAAAAAATACACTAGAAAAAAATCAACAGATTAAATGGTGTAGAGGAATGAGCCAGTGATCTGGAAGATGGAGTAGTGGAAATTACCTAAGCTGAAAAAAAAGAAACAGAATTTTTAGACAGGAAGATAGTTTAAGAGACCTTTGGAATTGCATCATGCATATTAACATTTACACTATAGGGATCGTAGAAAGAGAAGAGGTAGAGTAAAGAACAGAGAACTTATTTGAAAGAAATAATAGCTGAAAAGTTCCCTAATGTGGGAAAGGAAACAGATATTTAGGTTCAGGGAAGATACAGAATCAAAAACAACATGATCTGAAAGATATCTACACCAAGACACATTATAGTTAAGATGGCAAAAAAATTATAAAATGATCTGACCTGTCTCCTCAGGGAAGGGAAACAAAAGCAAAAATAAATAAATGGGACTATATCAAACACAAAAGCTTTTGCATAATAAAGCAAACTAGCAATAAAATGAAAAGGCAGCCTAATGAATGGGAGAAGATATTTGCAAATCATATAGTTGATAAGTGATTAATATAAAAAGTATGCAAAGAGCTCATACAATTCAACATCGAAAACCAAACAATTCAATTAATAAACAGAAAGAATTGAATAGATATTTTTCCATAGAGGACATACAGATGGCCAACTGGTATATGAAAAGATGCTCAACATCACTAATCACAAGGGAAATGCAAATCAAAACCACAAAGAGATGCTGCTTCACACCTGTCAGAATATCTTTTATCAAAAGGCAGCAAGTATTGGCAAGGATGTGGAGAAAAGGGAACCCTCATGCACTGCTGGTGGGCACTGGTGCAGCCACTATGGAAACTGGTGCAGCCACTACGGAAAACAGTATGGAGATTACTTAAAAAATTAAAAATATTGCTAACATATAATCCAGCCCTTTCATTTTTGTGTATCCACCCAAAGTAAACAAAAACACATTTGAAAAGATTTATGTACCCCAATATTCACTGGGATACATATTTGTGTACCCCAGTATCCCCAATAGCCATATCTTGGCTATTGTGAATAGTACTGAGAACAAATGGGCCAGAGAGGAGGGGGATACAATAGGTGAAAGGCAATAAAAGGTACCAATCTCCCATTTTAAAATAAATAATCCATGTAGATGTAACATAGAACATAAGAAATATTATCAGTAATATTGTAATAATTTTATAGGGGGACAGATGGTTTCAAGATTTATCATAGTGAACATTTTATATTATATGCAAATGTCACATCATGAATGTAGCACACCTGAAACCAAGATAATGTATGTCAAGTGTGTTTCAACAAAAAAAAAATCAAAGAAAAACAATTTTATGAAATGCGATGACTCTCATGAACAGTTTTCTTCTTTCTTTGAAAGATGCAAATAGATACCTTTTTCATCTGAAAGTTGATCCTCAAAGTTAAACCTCTTCTTGATAATTGAATATGGGAAGCAAAGGACACTGACTAATAGCTCTGACCCCTGACTGCCCTTATTTCCACACTAACTACTGGTACTCAAAAACCAGTACATTTCAGAATTACATAGTGGCTCATTAAAAATACATACTCACACACACATACATACACACATACATGCCAGGTCACATCCCAGAAGCAAGCCTGACTGAGTAAGCCTGAGAAGGTCTTGAGCATCTGTATTTTAACAGATCATTCTGATGCACACTAATGTTAAACTATGATCTAGGCTCCACTTACTCAGACCTCCTTAAGGTGGATACACTATACAATCCTTTGAGCAAATTGGTTTCTCCTATAAACAGACATTTTCTCAGAATGATAACGAGAAACTGGAGATGAATAAGCCTCCAAAGAAAGCTTTTTATTAAATAGAAACTCTATGTGAGGTAAACTCCACCTTTAATCACTGCAACAGCAAATAACTTCAAGAAGTCAAAGGAGAACAAAGTACTAAATAGAACTCAGAAAATCCAACACGAATACTGAATGACAATGACCACACCTTTTAAACCCTTAGCCAAAACTGACAGAAATTTCATTTACTGAGACTGTCTTGGGATTATACTGTTGACTACAGAAGTATCAGGAAAGCCTATTTCAGCATTTGCACTAGGAAAAGCCTATTCATTGCATTTTTGTCACTCTGAGAAGTCTCATATATGACCAAAATTGGATATACAGGAGTTGTTGCTTTTAACTATGCTGCTGTCAAGATTCCCTGCAGAGAAATCTATTTTAGTTGATTCTATGGTAACATTATGCCCGTCCATCTGTAACCTAGCCCGTGACCTTGTAAATATTTCTCTACAGACAGTGCATGTGTTTCTGGTAATCGCAACAGGGGACCTTTGTTACTGTATCTTTTGGTCTCAAATATTAAGTTGTCTTGTATTGCATGGTTAATAGTTTCTAGTTTTCATTAACTGGTTGTTGGCCCTGTGCTAATGAGAAATACATTTGTCAAGTTTGGGGTGTGTAAACGAGGTATACATGTTTCTAGAATACAAACTAGAATAGTCCCTGATGATATGTGGCCTTTTGAGTGGGAAGAGGTTTCCAGGGAATTTAAATATGTTGTAACAGATGCTTCCAAGTATTTCATGATGTACTCCAGCATTGCTGAAGCTACTTGATAAAACTCAATTAGCTTTACAGTCTGCCTGTGAGTGGAGCATGGCTTTATCAGCTCTGACCAACCTAAATCACCACATATTAATCTCTGCCAAAATATATGCTCTTATTCTGTAAACAAATGGTTTACCAACTGATAACTATCTTCTGTGTAACATATGTGCTGCTTATTTTTCTGGACAAAAGTAATATGTGCATTGATGCATTGTTTATTGTAGTTCATGAATGCTGTCTGAGTCATTGTAAGAGAACTACAATTAAAAATCACCGCTAAGGGGGTGGTCCCAAGATGGCTGAGGAATAAGACGGGGAGATCACATTTTCCTCCACAAATTTATCAAAAGATCATTTGAATGCTGAGCAACTTCCACAAAACAACTTCTGAACGCTGGTGGAGGACACCAGTCACCAGGAAAGGCAGCCCATTCTCTTCAAAAGGAGGAAGGACAAAATAAAAAAGACAAAAGAGTTAGGGACAGAGACCTGTCCTGGAGAGGGAGTTGTAAAGGAGGAGAAGTTTCCAAACAGTAGGAAACCCTCTCACAGGCGGGTCTGTGGGGAGTTTTGGAATCTCAGAGGGCAACATAACTGGGAGGAAAAAAAAAAAATAACCCACAGAATAGGCACCGAACTGCAACTGCCAGTGAAGTACCCCAGACACTCGCATCCACCACCAGTGAGCCGGGACTGGGCAGGGAGATGCGGGCAGCATCATCGGTCCTTAGGGTAAGAACCGGGCCTGAATGCCCTGAGGACAATCTGAGGGGGCTAACATGAGATAGCAACCCAAACTGTGGGATCACCAGAGAGGAGAAAAAAAAAAAGAACTTTTCCACAAAAGGCTCTAACTCGCAGCCTGGCCCATTCACAGAACAAAGAACTGAGCGAATACCAAAGGAGAGCTAGCCAACTGTGTCCAGCCTCACCCTCCCACCCCCACCCCGCCAGAGGCAGAGGCAAGCATCCAACAGCCAGAGCCGGAAGGTAAGGGGCTGCTGTATTCTCAGCCCCATAGACCAGCATCCTCCACCAAACTGTGAGCAGGCTCCCAGTTGCTAACCACATCTTCCTGGGATCCTGGATGGTTGACATCTACCAGGAGAGTCGCAGCCTAAGATCAGTTCCCCAAAGTAGACACATGGCACACCTGAGACAGTGTTCTCATGGCCCACCTGAGAAACCGAGTGGTGGGGGGGTGATTAAGTGGTGGTGGGGTGAGCTGCTCTGACCTGGGAAGGACACAAAACACAGGCCCAACAGAGTCTGTGCCCTTGTGGAGTACCTGAGAGCCTGAACCTGAGTGGTGTAGACCTGGAAAGTGCACGAAACACAGGGCCCACTTTGGACAGTGCCCTGTAGAGCACCTTGGAGCCTGAGCAGTGTAGACCCAGGAAGCACGTGCCACTGGGAGCTGGGGCAGACCCAGTGTGGTCCATACACTGTGAGCACTCCCCACACATGCCATTGATATTTCTTTGCAGTGTTCCTCCCTCCCCACAACACAGCTTAACATGTGAGCCTGAGTAAGTGACCACCTTCTGCCCCTTGTGTCAGGGTGGAAATTAGACACTGAAGAGACTTGCAAGTAGAGAAAGCCAAAATAAACAAAGAAGAGGGAAGGGAACTGTACAACAGATTAAACTCCTGTAGTTAACATTGACTAAGCATTGGAGGGGCCTATAGACCTTGAGAACAAGTACAAGCAGGAACAAGGAACTATCTGAAACTGAACTGACCCCACACTATCCACAGCAGCTCCAGAGAAATTCCTAGACATATTTTTACTATTATCACTTTTTCAATTTTTTAAAAAATTAAAGTTCTTTTATTTGTTTAATTTTCATCCTTATAACCTACTATTACCTTGCCCCCAAAGACCCCATTTTAAAGCAAATTATATATATATATATATATATATATGTTATAATTTTGTCATTGATTTTGTTTTGCATTTTTAATACTGTATTTTTGAGAGTCTAAACTCTAGATTTTTAATCTTTGCCTTTTGGTATTTGTTATCAACTTGTACCTTTAAGAATCTGAAGTTCAGTATCCATTTTCAATTAGGGGTGTGATTACTGGCTTGATTGCTCTCTCCCCTTTGACTCTCCCTTTTCTCCTCCAGGCCACCTCTAGCTCCTCTGTCCCCCTTCTCTTCTCTACTTAACTCTATGAATCTCTCTGAGTGTTCTCAGCTATGGAAAACACATCAGTTCAGTTCAGTCACTCAGTCGTGTCCAATCTTTGTGACCCCATGATCAACAGCACACCAGGCCTCCCTGTCCATCACCAACTCCTGGAGTCCACGCAACCCATGTCCATTGTGTCAGTGATGCCATCCAACCATCTCATCATCTGTTGTCCACTTGTCCTGCCCTCAATCTTTCCAAGAATCAAGGTCTTTTCCAATGAGTCAGCTCTTCACACCTGGTGGCCAAACTATTGGAGTTTCAGCTTCAACACTTCAGTATTCAGTCTTCACTGAACAACACTTCAACAGTTCAGTCCTTCCAATGAACACCCATGAATGATCTCCTTTATGATGGACTGGTTGGGTCTCCTTGTAGTTCAAGGGAGTCTCAAGAGTCTCCTCCAATACCACAGTTCAAAAGCATCTGTTCTTCGGTGCTCAGCTTTCTTTATAGTCCAACTCTCACATCCATATATGACCACTGGAAAAACCATAGCCTTGACTAGACAGACCTTTGTTGACAAAGTAATGCCTCTGCTTTTTAACATGCTGTCTAGGTTGGTCATAACTTTCCTTCCAAGGAGTAAGCGTCTTTTAATTTCATGGCTGCAGTCACCATCTGCAGTGATTTTGGAGCCCAGAAAAATAAGGAGAGTACTTAGGGAACTGATTACTGGCCAACTGAGATTGGTCTCTCCCCTTTTGACTTCCCCTTTTCTTCTCCTGGTCATCTCTATCTCTCTCCTCCCTCTTCTCTTCTCTATGTAACTCTGTGAATCTCTCTGAGTGTTACAGACTGTGGAGAGCCCATAGGAAATTACTAACTGGCTAGATTGCTTTCTCCCCTTCTGACTCTCCCTCTTTTCCTCCTCGTCACCTCTATTTCTCTTGTCCCTCTTCTCTTCTCCATGTAACTCTGTGAAGGTCCCTGAGTGTCCCTCGCTGTGGAAAATCATTTCACCATTAACCTAGATGTTTATCATTTGTGCTATATGGATAGAGAAGTATTGAGGCTACTGTGAGAATAAGACTGAAAGTCAGAGGCAGGAGGCTTAACTCCAAAACTTGAGAACATCAGAGAACTCCTGATTCCAGGAAACATTAATAGACAAGAGATCATCCAAAAGCCTCCATACTTACACTGAATCCAAACTCCACCCAAGATCCGACAAGTTCCAGAGCAAGACATATCATACTAATTCTCCAGAAAAGCAGGAAAACAGCCCTGAGCATTAAAAGACAACTGCCCAATGCCATACCAAACCCATAGACACGCCAAAATTCACTACTGGACACTTTGTTGAACTCCAGAGAGAAGAGATCCAGCTCCACCCACCAGAACACAGACACAAGCTCCCCTAACCAGAAAACCTTGACAAACCACTAGTCCAACCCCATCCACAGGGAGCAGGCTCCACAATAAAGAGGAACCACAAACTTTGAGCCTACAAAAGGGCACCCCAAACACAGCAATCTAAACAAAATGAAAATGCAGAGAAATATTCAGTAGGTGAAAGAACAAGATAAATGCCCACCAAACCAAACAAAAGAGGAGGAGATAGGGAGTCTACCTGAAAAAGAATTCAGAATAATGATAGTAAAGATGATCTAAAATCTTAAAAGCAAAATGGAGTTAAAGATAAATATATTAAAGACAAGGATTGAGAAGATGCAAGAAAAGTTTAACAAGGACCTAGAAAAGAGTCAATCAATAATTAATAATGCAATAACTGACATCAAAATCACTCTTGAGGGAACCAACAGTAGAATAACTGAGGCAGAACATAGGATAAGTGAGGTGGAAGACAGAATGGTGGAAATAAATGAAGCAGAGAGGAAAAAAGAATTAAAAGAAATGATGACAACCTCAGAGACCTCTGGGACAATGTTAAACACCCCAACATTCAAATCATAGGAGTTCCAGAAGAAGAAGACAAAATGAAAGGGCCTAAGAAAATACTTGAGGGGATAATAGTTGAAAAATTCCCCAAAATGGGGATGGAAATAGCCACCCACATCCAAGAAACCCAAAGAGTCCCTATCAGGATAAACCCAAGGCAAAACACCCAAGGACACATAATAATCAAACTAATGAAGATCAGACACAAAGATCAAATATTAAAAGCACCAAGGGAAAAGCAACAAACAACATACAAGGGGACCCCATAAGGATAACAGCTAATCTTTCAACAGAAACTCTTCAGGCCAGAAAGGAATGGCAGGACATCATACTTAAAGTGATGAAAGAGAAAAACCTACAACCCAGATTACTATTCCCAACAAGGAGCTCATTCAAATATGAAGGCGAAACCAAAAGCTTTACAGACAAGCAAAAGCTGAGAGAATTCAGCACCACCAAACCAGCTCTTCAACAAATGCTAAAGGATTTTCTCTAGAAAGGAAACATGGAAATGGTTTATAAACTCAAACTCAAAACAACAAAGTAAATAGCAATGGTATCATATTTATCAATACTTAACTTAAATGTAAATGGGTTGAATGCCCCAACCAAAAGACAAAGACTGACTGAATAGATACAAAAACAAGACCCCTATATATGTTGTCTACAAGAGACCCACCTCAAATCAAGGGACACATACAGGCTGAAAGTGAAGGGCTGGAAAAAGATATTTCATGCAAATGGAAACCAAAAGAAAGGAGAAGCAATATTCATATCAGATCAAATAGACTTTGAAATACAGGCCATGAAAAGAGACAAAGAAGGACACTTATTTGATCATTATGATGATCAAAGGATCAATCCAAGAAGAAGACATAACAATTATATATGCACCCAACATAGGGGCACCTCAATACATAAGGCCAATGCTAAAAGTATGAAAGGGGAAATTAACAGTAACACAATAATAGTGGGAGACTTTAATACCCCACTCACACCCATGGATAGATCAACCAAACAGAAAATTAGCAAAGAAACACAAACCTTAAATGATACAATGGACCAGTTAGACCCAATTGATATCTATAAGACATTTCGCCTCAAAACAATGAATTTCACCTTTTTCTCAAGTGCACATGAAACATTCTCCAGGATAGATCACATTCTGGTCCATAATTATAGCCTTAGTAAATTCAAAGAAATTTAAATAATTTCAAGCATCTTTTCAGATCACAATG
Organism: Antilocapra americana; assembly: GCA_007570785.1. Taxonomy (NCBI): domain Eukaryota; kingdom Metazoa; phylum Chordata; class Mammalia; order Artiodactyla; family Antilocapridae; genus Antilocapra; species Antilocapra americana. The sequence continues at coordinate 34,541,703 of ML662442.1, read as the reverse complement.
CAGTAAGATTAGATGTCAACTACAGGGGAAAAAAAACTATTAAAAATACAAACATATGGAGGATAAATAACATGCTTCTAAATAACCAACAAAATCATGAAAGAAATAAAAATATGCACAGAAACAAATGAAAATGAAAACACGACAACCCAAAACCTTTGGGATTCAGTAAAAGCAGTGCTAAGGGGAAGGTTCATGGAAATACAAGCTTACCTCAAGAAACAAGAGAAAAATCAAATAAATAACCTAACTTTACACCTAAAGCAACTAGAAAAAGAAGAAATGAGAAAATGAAAAATTAGGACAGAAATAAATGAAAAAGAAACAAAGGAGACTATAGTGAAAAGCAACAAAATTAAAAGCTTCTTTGGAAAGATAATCACAAGCACATAAATAGAAACTGTAATAAAAAAAATCTTCCAACAAACAAAAGGATCAGACCAGATGGCTTCACAGGTGAATTCTACAAAAAATTTAGAGAAGAGCTAACACCTATCCTACTCAAACTCTTCCAGAAAATTGCAGAAGGTTAAACTCTCAAAATCATTCTATGAAGCCACCATCACCCTAATACCAGACAAAGATGCCACAAAAATGAAAACTACAGGCCAATATCACTTACGAACATAGATGCAAAAATCCTCAACAAAATTCTAGCAAACAGAATCCAACAGCATATTAAAAAGATCATACATCATGGCCAAGTGGGCTTTATCCCAGGGGTGCAAGAGATAGCTTCAATAGTCACAAATCAATCAATTTGATACTCCACATTAACAAACTGAAGGCTAAAAACCATATGATTATTTCAATAGATGCAGAGAAAGCCTTTGACAAAATTCAACACCCATTTATGATAAAAAAAAAAAACTCTCCAGAAAGCAGGCATAGAAGGAACATACCTCAACACAATAAAAGCCATATATGATAAACCCACAGCAAACATTATCCTCAGTGGTGAAAAATTAAAATAATTTCCCCTGCAGTCAGGAACAAGACAAGGGTTTCCACTCTCAACACTACTATTCAACATAGTTTTAGAAGTTTTATTCACAGCAATCAGAGAAGAAAAAGAAATAAAAAGAATCCAGAATGAAATGAAGAAGTAAAACTTTCACTGTTTGAAGATGACATGATTCTCTACATAGAAAGCCCTAAAGACACCACCAGAAAATTACTAGAGCTAATCAATGAATATAGTAAAGTTGCAGGATATAAAATTAATACAAAGAAATCCCTTGCATTCCTACACACTAACAATGAGAAAACAGAAAGAGAAATTAAGGAAACAATTCCATTCACCATTGCAACAAAAATAATAAAATACATAGGAATAGATATACCTAAAGAAACAAAAGACCTATATAGAAAACTATGAAACACTGATGAAAGAAATCAAAGATGACACAAATAGATGGAGAAATATACCAGGTTCATTGATCGGAGGAACCAATATAGTGAAAATGAGTATACTACCCAAAGCAATCTATTGATTCAATGCAATCCCTATCAAGCTACCAAAGGCATTTTTCACAGAACTAGAACAAATAATTTCACAATTTGTATGGAAATACAAAGAACCTCGAATAGCCAAAGTAATCTTGGGAAATAAGAACGTAACTGGGGGAATCAACTTGCCTGATTTCAGACTATACTACAAAGCTGCAGTCATCAAGACAGTATGGTACTTGCACAAAGATAGAAATATAATCAATGGAACAAAATAGAAAGCTCAGAGATAAATCCACACACCTATGGACACCTTATTTTGACAAAGGAGGCAAAAATATACAATGTAGAAAAGACAATCTCTTTAACAACTGGTACTGGGAAAACTGGTCAACCACCTATAAAAGAATGAAACGAGAACACTTTCTAACACCATACACAAAAATAAACTCAAAATTGATTAAAAATCTAAATGTAAGACCAGAAACTATAAAATTCCTAGAGGAAAACACAGGCAAAACATTCTCTGACATAAATTAGAGCAAGATCCTCTATGCCACACCTCCCAGAGTAATGGAAATAAAAGCAAAAATAAACAAATGGGATCTAATTAAACTTACAAGCTTTTGCACAATGAAGGAAACTATAAGCAAGGTGAATAGACAGCTTCAGAGTGGAAGAAAATAATAGCAAACAAAGCAACTGACAAAAAATTAATCTCAAAAATATACAAACAGCACATGCAGCTCAATACCAGAAAAATAAATGACCCCAATCAAAAAATGGGCCAAAGAACTAGACAGACATTTCTCCAAAGATGACATACAATGGCTAACAAACACATTAAAAAATGTTCAACATCTTTCATTATCAGAGAAATGCAAATCAAAACCACAATGAGATACCATCTCATGCCAGTCAGAATGGCTGCTATCTAAAAGTCTACAAACAATAAATGCTGGAAAGGGTGTGGTGAAAACGGAACCCTCTTACAGTGTCGGGCATGCAAACTAGTATAGCCACTATGGAGAACAGTGTGGAGATTCCTTAAAAAACTGAAAATAGATCTGCCATATGACCCAGCAATCCCACTGCTAGGCATACACACTGAGGAAACCAGAATTGAAAGAGACACGTGTACCCCGATGTTCACTGCAGCACTGCTTACAATAGCCAGGACATGGAAGCAACCTAGATGTCCATCGGCAGATGAATGGATAATAAAGTTATACATATATACACAATGGGATATTACTCAGCTATTAAAAAGAGTGCATTTGAATCAGTTCTAATAAGGTGGATGAAACTGGAGCCTATTATAAGTGAAGTAAGTAAGTCAGTAAGAAAGAAAAACACCAATACAGTATATTAATGCATATATATGGAATTTAGAAAGATGGTAACAACAACCCTATATGTGAGACAGCAAAAGAGACACAGATATAAAGAACAGACTTTTGGACTCTGTGGGAGAAGGCAAGGGTGGGATGACTTGAGAGAATAGCACTGAAACATGTTTATTACCATATGTGAAATAGATGACCAGTCCAAGTTTGATGCATGAAAAAGGGCACTTGAAGCTGGTGCACTGGGAGAACCCAAAGGGATGGGATGGGGAGGGAGGTAAGAGGGGGGTTCAGGATTGGGGACACATGTTTACCCATGGCTTATTCATGTCAATGTATGACAAAAACCACCACAATACTGTAAAGTAATTATCCTCCAATTAAAATAAATAAATTGATTAAAAAATAATCACTGTTAAATCTTACAAGGGCAAAGACAATTTTAACTCATGATGAGTACCCCTTAGCTCCTTCAGCATCTTTTTCTTTCCATGGACAAAGTAATAGGAATTTATTTTTTCTTTTTTAAAACCATTGCACATGCTAATTTCTCTTAAACATATTTTCTTCTCTTCTTGGCAGCCTTAATGTATGACTGCTTCTTTTGACTCATGGTGTAGCCTTGATGTCACCACCATTGTTCTTCATCTTTCAAGTTCACTGTCTCTTGCTGGATTTTTTAAAAATAACCTTGCTATTATTTCCCAAATTATCTTTCCTCAAGTCAAAACAATATTCTATCATGACTTTCACATTAAATTCACTATAGACCTAAGATGAGATTTATCTATTGCTGCATAAAAAAATCATTCTAAAACAAGGCAGCTTAAAACAACAATATATGCTTACTATCACATATAATCTCCATGTTTCAGGAGGCACCTTACCTAAGCGGGGTTCTGGCTCAGAGTCTCTCATGAAGTTGAAGTCAAGATGCAACTGTAGCTTCATCTTTAATTGGGACTGAAAGATCTTCCAAGATGGCTTGCTCTCATGGTTAGCAAGTTGATGCTGCCTATTGGCAGGAGGATAATTCCTCACCACACAAATCTATCTATGGGGCTCCTGTTGCCCTCATGATACCATGGGTGGTTTCACTAAGAATAAGTCATACAAGACTGGGCAAGGTGGAAGCCACATATCTTTTGTGACCTAACTTAGAAGTCATACATCTTTGGTTCTGCAATATCACAATGGTAACACAGGTCAACATGGGAGGGAAGGAAACAAAGGAACAAATACCTGGAACAGGGAAAAATATAATATAATAATATGGGAGTTTTCATAGCCACCCAATGCCCAAAGTTATTCATGTCCAAACTATGGTGAGAAGATTATAGCCTTTTGAGGAGGGCTGAGTTCAAAGGGAAATTGTTAGGAACTATGAAGATCTAGGTATCCTAATCACAAAGTTGTAACCATCACAGGGGACACAGAGGTAGGTACAGCAAATGGCCATCATGCTCAATATCAGCCAGAACAGAAATAACTTGAGATCTCTGAGATCACATCTGTGGTCACAATATCTACAGAGGTTTTCTTTAGCAGATTTCCAAAGGAAGTAGGATGCAAAGAGCAGCACAAGATAGAAGCCTAGACCTTTAAGAAAACCAACCCAAGCAAAGATTGATGCAGAGCTCTCAACAAATGCCTAAAAGATTTCATAACTAGAGAGAGAGAGAGATATCTCCCATTTGGAAATCATATACAGAGCACAAGAGTGCAAACTGAAGAGACAAAAAAGACGAAATAAAAAAGGGTTCCAGTAAGAGTAAAAGCAGATGCTATAGTTAAGATGTTCAGCTTAATATACTTGGAATTAGACTACAGGGAGTAGAGGGATACTTACAGAGGCTGGAAATCATGTTTCAAATATATGATGTAATAAAAGATGCCTTTTTGGTTCAGTCGACATGTATTCATTACCACTGCACACCAAGTGTTGTAAAGTAAAGCAAGATCCTCATGGAAAAGACCACATTAAAAATAAGAACTGGAGCCAGGACTGTCTCTACTTCTCATCATTGATGGTAGGAAAATGTACTAATCTCTGGTAAAAGGAGAAAGCAAATTAATAAAAATTATGCCATGTATCCACATTTTAGTTTTGTTATTTAAAGTGCTTGGGCCAAATGTGGAGGTGAGGCACCACAGAATATACTAATTTGCAATTTCAAGGGCAAGGAAAATGCTTATTTTGCCTAAAACTTCTCTGACTCTCCTCTGACATCCTCACTGTCTAGGTGGCAGGGAAACAAGGAACAAATGTCCAATCTGGTTGATAAATCTGTGTAATAAAATAGTCTCTTTAGGTAATGATCAACTTGGGGCACCACTGCTCAGGCTCTCCTAGTTCTTCTCTCCAAGGTCGAGTTTAGCGGTACAGTGCATCTAGGGAGATGGAGGAAAGAGTCTGATGACCAGTGTGGAGTCACTCAGGTTCTCCACGGTTCCAGCACCAGTGTTTGGTGGGCATCAACGAATTATGGCTGACCCGGCCATCTCTGAACTTATATCCCACTTCTGCTGGTGACGTCTGCCTCCTCTCATCTGGGATCTACTCTTCCACAGCTCAGTGCCCTTGCTCTGCGGATTCAACCTCCCCTTAGCTCCTGCTGAGTTTGCCAAATGCCCAGGAGGCCTGGCTGGTCTCACACCAACTTCTGAAACAGTGTCACTTCGCTCTTGACATGCCCATGGCTCTCATCATGCTCAAGCCAAACTGGTCCCTTGAACACGCAGACCTCCTAGACGGTGATCAGAAGCAACCTTGTGCTCTCCCCATACAGCCCGCTCAGAACTAACTTCTCCCTGTGGAGATCATCGTCCCACTTCTCAAAACCTAAACAAGTTTCACAGTTTACTAATTACCCTCCAATAATAAAAATGTTTCCAGTCTATTCTAGAACAAAAAGTATCATTTCAGGGCTTTTCTAGTGGCTCAGATGGTAAAGAATCCGCCTGCAGCGCAGGAAACTGGGTTAAAGAAGATCCCCTGGAGAAGGGAATGACAACCCACTCCAGTATTCTTGCCTGGAAAATCCCATGGACAGAGGAGCCTGGTGGGCTATGGTCCACGGGGTCACAAAGAGTTGGACACAACTGAACAACGAACACTTTCACACTTCCACAGTAACTACTATGTCCAAGACAGGGAGAAAAATATTTAATCTCTAGAATTTATTTAAGGTTGAATTTTCTTTCATCTCCCGCTTTGAGCCTATAGAAGGCTGTATACCTGTGGAGAGAAAGAGGTACATGGATAGGTATGTTTCCCTATCTTAGCCTTCTCCTCCTTCCTTCTACTTACTGGGCTGTAGTAGGAAGGAACAGGAAGGGAAAGGAAGGGCAGGACAAGTTTACTTGCCTGACCCTGATGTTCTGTGGCATCAGTTTCCTTCAGCCATAGTAGTTATTGAAAATCTCTCATGGACACTTTTGTCTTCCTCATTCTTCTGCTAGCTTCTCTGAACACAGCCTCTTGGCTCTGGCAGGGCCCCTCCTGCCATCAGCAACCTCTCCGTGGCTTTCGCATCCATAAGTTCACCTTTGGTTCTTTCTGCTGCAGATGTCATGCCCTCTGGCAGAGGCCCTCCTGAGCATCATCCCTTTTAAAACAGCCCCAGGCCATCAGCTCTCCTGCAAGTTCCACATCTGGTTTTAAAGAATAAAGTGCCTTTGATCATCTTTCAGTGGGAGTACAGTCAGTTCCCCCAAGCAACCCTCTCTGCTTGCTAGCCTCTTCAGGCAGCCTTGTAGCATTTTTTAGGCATTAAACACAAATCTACTGTAACCCACAAGCGTCATGGGGGGAAATCTTAAACTGAATTTAGTTGTTCTTTTTTTAACAATAATACTGGTGCTTTAATTTTGAAAGTATTCAAAACCAAACTGGCTCAAACTGAAGCCTTAAACTGAAGTCACTTGTAGCAACCCGCTGACCACTCAGTGGAAGAAAGGCTCCCATCCTGATTGTGGGGGCTGGGGCCAGGAGACGGTTTTCCCAGTTGGGATAAGTTAGCTAGTTCTTTGCTACCCTTATGGTAGCGCTTCTCATGATGTATAATCGTCTATTTGTGTGTCTGTCTACCTGCTAAACTGCCAGCTCTCTGAGGACAGAAATTTCACCTGCCTTGTTCACCACTGCTACTGGCAAAAAGTACATAAATTCTCACCATCAAAAAACGAAAAACAAAAAAACTCAGTGAATGGTTTGTTGTTGTTGTTTAGTCACTAAGTCGAGTCCAGCTCTTTTGCAACCCCATGGACTGTAGCCCATCAGGCTTCTCAGTCCATGGGATTTCCCAGGCAAGAATATCAGAGAGGGCTGCCATTTCCTTCTCCAGGGTATCTTCTTGACCCAGGGATCCAACTCACATCTCCTGCATTGGCAAACGGACTCTTCACCACTATCACAGTAGTGGAGTACAATTTGGGGGATTGATAATGAGAAAAGATTGACAAACAATCTAGCAAAATATAGACGACAATAAATACAGGTTAACTAAGCTCGTAAATAAAGAATGGCCCTAGCACTTGCTATCTGTAATTTTCCCTTGTAGCATCTCCTGGCAATGTTTCATGAGGTTAATGTTCATTCATTCACTAGGGCTGGCTCCTACTCCTATATACAGCCATGAATTTGCTGTATATTCTTTATACAGCATTTAAAGAATGCTATTCTTTAAATGGCATTACTCAAAGGTGCAATGACCCTTTTATGTGCTATTCTAGGAAGAGTTAATTCATAACATCTTTTTATAAATATTTCCTAATCTGATGTCTTCTTTCTCAAGAAAGTAAAGGCTTTCAACTATGTGGGCTTACGGTTATAATAAAGTTTATTATAGCCTGGATCACCCTCTGAAAACAACCAGTTTCACAAATAGACTTGAAAATTCAGATATGGATTTAACTTTTTTCTTTTTTAGCACTGCAAAATAAATCTTTCTGAAAACAGATAGTGCTTAAGCAGTGAATATATATGTATATGTAAGTGAGTATATCATAGGTTCCTATAAATATTTATTTATACAATATATAGGTAAAGTTTGGGCTGATATCACACGTGGAAATGTATAATTGTTAAAAATAATAGCAGTCACAAAGTGATATATCAATAATCTTATGGTTTAAATAATATTTGGAGAATAAAATTATCAGTGATTTGATAAAACATTGTATATATAATTATATATTTCTTAAAGTTTAATTTGAACAGAGAGTCCACTGCAAACCAAGCAACTATTAGACATATCTTGTTTCAAAAACAGAGCAAGAGTGGCCATTGATATCAACATTCCAAAATACAATATTTTGGAAATGTGATGATGCTTTGTATGAATGACCTTATTGAGTTTGAAATATCACAATCATTTTGGGAAAATATTATTAGCCTCTATTTTATAAGTTGATAAATTTTGCTTCTAAAACATTATGTGATTTTCCTAATGTAACATTATGAGTAAGTAATAAAGACAGTTTAAAATTTAAGCAACTATGAAATTTCTTCTATGCTTTTCTATTTCAGAAATGAATCTTCAGTTCCTTGCATTGATTTTTTTCCTAAACTGAGGTCCAAGAAAAGTGCAGGTATTATAATATCTAAAAAATTAAGATTCAAGTTCATCATCAGGATTGCCTGGACTCACATATGTCCTTCCCATATTTGGACAGCAACATTCATTGTCTGAGCAGAGGAGTTATGTAGCAGAATTCAAAGGCCAATTCTTCATTTTAAAAAAATGATGGATGCTATTTTGAAAGCATTTTACTTTTTGAGCATTTTTAGGTTTATAACAAAATTGAGAATGGGGCATAGAGATTTTTCATATATTCCTTGATCCTACACATGCGTAGTCTCCCTCATCCTCAACATCACTTACCAGCGTGGTACTTCTTCTTTTAAACAAGGATAAACCTACAGTTACACATCATAATAACTCAAAAGTCCATAGTTTACCTTTTCTCGGTATTGTATATTCTATGTATTTGGAAAAATCAATCAACAAATCCATCATTACAATTATCAGACAGAGTATTTTTACTGCATCGTAATTCTCTGTGCTCTGCCTTTTCATCTCTCCCTGCCAACTCTGGCAACCACCGATCATTTTATTGTCTCTATAGTTTTGCCTTACCTAGATTGCCATATAGCAGCCTTTTCAATTGGATTCTTTCACTTAATACAGTACACCCTTAAGTTTCCTCTGTGTCTTTTCACGGTCTGATATTTATTTCTAACATTGAATAACATTCCATGTCTGAATATATCAAAGTTTATTTATCCATTCATCTACCAAGAGACATCTTGGTTGCTTCTAAGTTTTGGCAATTATAAAAAAAAGAGTTGATATAAACATCCTTGTGTAGGTTTTTGTGTGGATTTAAGTTTTCAGCTTCTTTGGATAAATAATAAGGAGCATGACTGATGAATCGCGTGGCAAGAGTATGCGAAGTTTTATATATATGGTATGCTTAGTATACACACACACACACACGTATATATAAATGTGAATATATGTACATATATACTACACAGTCCATGGAATTCTCCAGGCCAGAATAATGGTTGGCTAGCCTTTCCCTTCTCCAGGGAATCTTCCCAACCCAGGGACTGAATCCAGGTCTCCCTGCAGGTGAATTTTTTTACCAGCTGAGCCACAAGGGAAGCCCCAAAATACTGGGATGGGTAGCCTATTCCCTTCTCCAGTGGATCTTTATGACCCAGGAATCAAACCCAGGTATCCTGGATTACAGGCAGATTCTTTATTAACTGAGCTATGAGGGAATCCCTTAGTTTTATAAGAAACCAGCAAGCTGGTTTCTTCCAAAGTCATTGTACCATTATGCATTTTCACTACCAATAAACAAAAATCCCTGTTGCTGCACACACTCCCTGGCATTCAGTGTTGTCAGAGTTCTGGATTCTGGCCATTCTGATAGATGTGCAGTGGCATCCTGTTATTTTAATTTGCATTTTTCAGATGATGTACGGTGGAGGGCTTTTATTCATATGCTCATTTCTGTGTATCTTTAGTGAGGTGTCCATTATGATCTTTAGCCCATTTTTTAATGAGGTTGTTTTCTTTTTTTTTTATTTTCTTTATATTATCGTGTTGGTTTTGCCATACATTGACATGAATCCTCCATGGGTATACATGTGTTCCCCTTCCAGAACCCCCCTCCCACCTCCCTCCCGATTCCATCCCTCTGGGTCATCCCGGTGCACCAGCCCTGAGCACCCTGTATCTAGCATCAAACCTGGGCTGGCGATTAATTTCACATATGATAATTTACATGTTTCAGTGCCATTCTCCCATATCATCCCACCCTTGCCCTCTCCCATAGAGTCCAAAAGACTGTTCTATATATCTGCATCTCTTCTGCTGTCTCACATACAGGGTTATCGTTACCATCTTTCTAAAGTTCTTTGTATATTTTGGGTAACAGTCCTTTATCAGATATATCTTTTGAAATATTTTGAAAAATATTTGAAAATGTGGCTTGTCTTCTAATTTTGTTGACATTGTCTTTTATGGAGTGGAAGTTTTTTAATTTTAATGAAGTCTTCTAGGTTCGCTCCTACGTTGCTTTAAAAAACTTTTACAGTCTTGAGCCTTACAGCTAACTGAGTCTATGATCCATTTTGAGTTGATGTTGATGACAGGTGCATGGTAAGTGTCTAGATTCATTTTTTGACTTGTGGATGTCCAGTTGTTCTGAATGTGTTTGTTGAGATTATCCCTGCTCCCCTGTATAGCCTCTGCTCTTTTGTTGACTCTATTAATGGGAGTCTATTTCTAGGCTCCCTAGTTCATCAACCTATTTGTCTATTCTTTCATCAATGCTATGTTTTCTTGATTACTGTAACCTTTTAATATTAAGTTACATAGCTGGGTCGCAGCAGTCCTCCAGTTTTGTCCTTCTGCTTTAACACTGTGTTGGCTATTCTAGGTCTTTTGCCTCTTCATATAAACTTTAGAATCAGTTTGTTGATAGCCATGAAATAACTCACTGGTACTTTGATTTGGATCACATTGGGAAGAACTGATATCTTGACAATATTTAATATTCCTATCCATAAACATGGGACATATTACCATTCATTTACTTCTCTAATTTTATTCATCAGAGGTTTGTAGTTTTCTTCATATATATCTTATGCATATTTTATTATATTTATATCAAAGTATTTAACTTTTGGTGGTGCTAATATAAATGGTGTTAGTTCTTTATGTCAAATTCCAGTTGTTCATTGTTAGCATATAGGAAAGCAACTGATTTTTGTATATTAACCCTGTATTTTAAAACCTTGGTATAATCTCCTTTAGTTTCAAAGTTTTCTTTTTGTCAGTTCTTTTGTAGATAATAGTGTCATTTACATATAAAGGCAATTTTTTAAACAGTGAATTTATCACCATTAAGTATATGTTAGATTTAGGATTTGTACAATCTTCATCAAGTTGAGAAAGTCTTCCTCTCTTTCTATTTTATTGAGAAATTTTTTATCATGAATGGATATTGCATTTTTTCAAATGCTTTTGTTCTGCATCTATTGATATGATCATGTAATTGGTCCTTTTCCGTCTGTTGATGTAATGGATTATAGTAATTGATTTTTGTAGGTTGAACCAATCTTGCATACCTAGGATAAATTCCACTTGGCTATGATATAAAATTCTTTTTATACTTTTTTGGATTCAATTTTCTAATATTTTATTTAATCTGTGCTCATAAGAAATATTGGCTTATAGTGTTCTTTTCTTGTACTATCTTTATCTAGTTTTGGTATTATGTAATGCTGGCTTCATAGAGTGAGTTAGGAATTGTTTCCTCTGCTTCTAGCCTCTAAAACAGATTGTAGAAAATTGGCATAATTTCTTCCCTAAATGTTTGATAGCATAACCCCTCTAAGCCTGGGGCTTTCTGTTTTGGAACAAAGCCAATCTTTGACTTACAATTTTCAGAATAGCAGTTTAGGGCATAAAAATGTTTTAAAGAATAGAAAACATGTATTATATTTCTCCTCCTTCCTATTAATCATTAACCAACCTAGATTATGTAAAGATTGTAGAACAGTACTACATGTTCAAAAATGGTAGCCACTAGTTACTTGTAGTTATTTAAATTTAAATGAAATAAAGTTGATAATATTTAAATTCAGTTGTTTAGTTACACTAGCCACGTTTCAAATGCTCAATAGCCAAACATGTCAAGTGGCTACCATATTGGAGAACACAGATATTAATATTTTCCAACATCACAGAAAATTCTACTGGGCAGCACTTCTCTAGGGACTGAGATGAGGTCGAAAAGGAGAGAAGATTGAATATTTAGCTACAGAATGAGGTCTTAATATGAGTCTCTGAGAAAATGCTTGAACCTACTCCCCACGGGAGTAGAAAAACGAACTGAAAACCTACAGGTGCTATACTTTAGTCACAGATTTCTTTAGTGTCAAAGAAATCAGCCAAATTCCAGAACTTTTCATACCTCAACATAGCACAGAAGCAATAGCATAGCAATGACTAGGGGCATGATCTTGGCAGATAGGCCTGGGACAGTCTCATGAGTTTCTCACACGTATTGGTACAGCCCAGGCAGTATTCAAATGTTATTTTTTTCTAGTCCTTAAAGTAGAACAGGTATAGCTAAGAATTTCCTGCCATTCTAAGAAAACATAAAATTAATTTTGAGAGGGTGGACCTTGAGAGGTTTTGTGATTGGGGAAAAAGGATACATCTGTAGAGATTAATGACTGATGATTGTTCAGTTTCAAATAATTCAGCAAATGCCTGCAAAGGCAGATGAGAAAGACAAAAACCAAGTGCTGCCTTCGAGCCTAGGGGTAGGGCATCTATAATTTTCATCAGAATAGTGAAGGATGAATATTTTGATATTTCATGTGCAGCTGGTATTTTAATTAAGAATCTTTACCTCAGAAGTGGTCAGCAAGCATTATATCAGAAAAATCACTATCCAGGGGAGGTTATTATGAGCACTTCAGCTATCATTATCTTTGAGTACACAAGACATTTAGCTAATTAGCAGAATGTCAAAAATGGGTTTTCATTAGTGAAATTAGTGATTTATTGATAGCATGAAGATTGTTTGAAATATACTATCTTCACTGACAGTTATCTATTACAAAATGTGGATTGAATAAAATATTTTAGATACACTCTTAGACTTGACTGCTTCAACTTATTTTGTTAATAGCTTGAAGTAAATGCTATACAAGACACGTGAACAAATTTGTTCCCAGTTTTGTAGGTTACATGAATCAGAGTTGCTTATGAAGCAGCAAACTCATGGAAAAATTCACCAGAAATCAAGACAGTGTAAAAAGGAGGGGCAGACATTACTTAGAGTTAATTTTCCATGGTCTTACAGGTTTCTGCATGTTTTTGAAGAAAGGCACTGACTGTTCTCATTTTGGACTACCTTTTCATGGCTTATTGTATTGTGAAGGGCCAAGGAAAGAGATGGGTTTCTCTCTTGGGCAGTTGACAACTTTTGGGGGATTTTTGGTTTGTTTGTTTGTTTTAGCAGAAATTGGCAAATGATGGCTAGTGGGCCTAATTCAGCCGATAGCCTATATCTGAATGTCCTGTGAGTTAAATTGGCTTCTAAATTGTTAGTGTTATATGACAAAGAAGAAGCATATGCAAGAGACACTGTATTTGGCCAAGGAAATCTAAAATACTTACTGTTTGGCCCTTTAATTACTATAATATCACTTTATAGAAAAAATATAAAGATACTATCTCTCTCCAGAGCATAAAGCAGTCTGAGTTATCAAAACTCAGTATAAAAAATTAAAAGATTCTGAGTTTTAAATGATTCTGAGTTATCAAAACTCAGGTTTACTCTCCTGCCTAACTGCGCTTAATCCTGCAGTCATGTCCAATTCTTTGTGACCCCATGAACTGTAGCTGGCAAGGTTCCTCTGTCCATAGGGATTCTCCAGGCAAGAATACTGGAGTGGGTTGCCATGCCCTCCTTCAGAGGATCTTTCCACCCCAGGGTCAAACCTAGATCACCCGCATTGCAGGCAGATTCTTTACCATCTGATCCATCAGGAAAGCCCAAGAATACTGGCTGGAGTGGGTAGCCTATTCCTTCTGAATGTATTATCTGACCCAATTCACAGTGCCTGTGAGAACAGTATAAATACTGATACTTGGGCTATTCTATTGTGAGTAGTAACTGCTTTTTAATTTCTGATCCGAGTCTCATGTCTTCTGCCAGTACTCACAAAACTATGGCAGATTATCGTGAGCTTGCAAGCAAGGGAAATCTCAAAGCCTTTACAGTTCTTGACACCTGTTGACAACAGAAAAGATCATGGAATCCAGCCTCTGGAAAATTATCATATCTGCTTTTGGGCACATTTCATGTAAGGTAGTGGCTGGAACACATTAAAGAACAGAGATTAGAAAACTGGGACCCCATAGAGACTGCAAAATAGGTCTATATTTGTATTGGCTAACTAATGAGGATGTGTTTAATGGAACACTTGCTCTCTCTTTTCTACTCTCTCTCTCCATGTGGATGTGTGTATAGTATGTGTGTACACACACACACACACACACACACACACGGTGGAATTTGGACTAAGACTTTCTTTTTACCTTGAATTAAATCTCTTGGAAGGCTGTCACTATCTACAAACAATAAATTTACTCAGATCAACTTGTAATATACTGGACCCTTGAAAGCCTCCTATAATGGAGGTACAACTTTGGGGGAAATGTTTATCACCTGCCAGATTGAGAGCTCAAAACAAAGATTAAGTTCAATTAAAAAAAAAAGAACAGAGTTTATAGCTTAAGATATGTACATGCTATAGCAATTATTAGCAGCCAATGAAATAAAAAGACATGCAATTTTCAAGATAAAAATTAAAGTATGTATTATTTCTACTTGCTATCTATATTATTCTAATCACATAGGCATTTGGAGTAGTATAACTAACCAAAAGCTATTCCACAGAAGGTTGTGAATGACCAAAATTTAGGAACTTCATAATGAGATTCTATAGTTTTCCACAAAAATTGAAATGGTTAAGACAATTTAAAGAGCCTCTAAAATTTATATTTTAGCAGAATATGTGTAAGAATGCAAATCACTAATTATGAGATTTAAATCAGAACAGAATTATGACATCACATATGTGTTCAGCTTTTTCTAAAGAATGGAATTATACAAAAATGTCATATTAAAAGATCAAATGATTACGTATGGGGTAACAAGCTACTGACCTTTTAGAAAATATTTGCTATCTCCTTTTCACTTTCAAATGTTCAATTAATTGTGTTTAATAATATCACACTAGAGTTTCTTGACTGGCTAGTACTATTCCTACTGCCAATACCCTAATTTTTATTCAAGGTAGTTATGAAAGGGCACTAGTCCTGGCATTGGTTACCAGCTGCAGAAATGTTGCATATAATATGAATATTAACTTTATTCACTTCCTAAGTTGTAAGCACAGTTTACTCTTTCTGGGTGGGAAGAACTCTAAGGGCAGTTTTCTAGAGCCAGGGTCACAGATCTGTGTGAGGTCCCGTCAGCACCAGGCACGGACTCCAACGCACCTCTTACGACACTTGATGACAGCTCATAATTTTCCCCTTTCCTTTCTCTCATTTCCCTTGTTCTTGCCCATTTGGTTTTGCCTCTCTCCTTTCCATCATACAATAGAAGTGCTCCTGTATACTTATTGTTTATCCTACTGGTGACATTCGGGATGTTTTTTATACCATCTACAAACTATTAGAAAACAACTCCTAGCATTGTACACATCACATTTCTGAGTGACTGACCAAAATATCATTTTTCACTGAAACTGTTTCAAAGTTCTGTAGACACAACTTATGCTCAGAATGGACTCTAACAATACTCAGAGAGTAGCAAACAAAGCTCACTCATTAGAGGAGACTACCAAAAAAAGGAGGTCCTCTCTGCTGGAAATCTACAATATACCCAACACAGGTACAGCTTCTGCCTACAGGGCCCAAGAGTTAAATTTCTTCTATGGTTTCTCAATGTCTAATCTGGAGAAAATTTTTTTCAAAGTTTAAGTACTCTTACCGATCTGTAATTATTAATAGCATCTTCTCTGCATGTGTTTCCCATCAATATTCCAGCAGAACAGGGCTCCTGCTGCTCACTCCAGTAACAGAGATACACATTAGGTGTTTTTCTAAACATGTTGAATTTTGTCTCTGGATGCCTGTTCCAGAGGAATTTGTATTGTTGAAAGAGGATTTTTTTTTTTAAGGTAATAGAATGTTGTTAACTCTTCCCAAGCATACCAGAACCTGAACTCTAGGGAGATGTGGTCTGGAAGATTGAGAAGGCATGATATGACTTCCTCAACTTTTCTTTACTCTTTTGTTCCAGATGGAAATACTTAAATGAAGTCATAGCCTGATGTCCATGGAACAGAGGCCAAAGAAAAACAAACAACACTGTTCTCATATGTGTGTCTTGAAATATTGTATATACATTATATGTAAGTATGTATATGTATCTACATATATATATATACTTTTTTCTCTAAGCAAGTATTCATTACTCTTATTTTAAAATCTTACATTTGTATACTTCCTATACACTTTTTTCAAAGTGAATACATACACAGACATACATATTCTTCCCAGCTACTGTAATTAAAGTAATTAAAGTATTCATTGTTATCTCTATTTTGTAAGTGCGAAAGAAGAAAATAATTTGCCTAGGACCTCTTAATTAGTAACAGAGTCAGAATTAAAATCTAGAATTTCAGTTTCTTATTTTAATGCTCTGAGTTCTATACTTTAGAAGAGTTTGCTTCTGAAAGAGGGTCTAGTAGTTCTCTTAATCTCATGGCATGCTGATTGCCAAAGATGCAGCATATAAAACAAGATGTTTTCCTCACAGATCACTTCTACTTGTCATCTGGAGACAAAGACATATTATCATCAGTATTCAGGCCAGTCTGGTGCATAGCTCTGTACAGAAACTTCATTTTCAAATAGGGCTTCTGAAAGGATAATGACAGCAGAATAACTGAATCAATTCACCAAACCTTGCTCTGAAAGAGAGGCAAATCATAAAAGGGAATTTCGTGCTTTATCTTAAGAAATATGGAACATGTGAACATTAATGGGGAAAAAGAGGAGATACTGTGTCAATAAATTACTCATGTGCCAGCTAGGTCCTTAAATCTTACTGTCTCCCCTCAGGTAAGTACTCCGTGAGATGTTGGTTCTTAAGTGATAACACTGCTGACTACTGCTTTTATCAAGGTGCATTGTTTCCTACTACATTGTTTAGAAGTGAAAACCGTGGTAGAAGCAGCTATTAGCTCAAGTATTCCAACCTGGCAGCTGGATATGATTCAAGATATGGGCAGAAAAGACCCAGATATGAAGTCTGGCCTGTAACAAGGACAAATGAACTTAAAAAAAAATACAAAATTATCCCCCCTACATAAAATTTCATTAACCTTATTAGAGGTATTCAGCATATTTCATTTTTCTCCTTCTACTTTATTACAAAAGTGGGCTCTTACTCCTCAATCTATAGTGAAAAGAACAGTTCATCCTGTCTGTCTCTGGCCTGAATTATCTCATCTTTTTCCTGAATTCTTTGTTTCCTTTTGACCAATCAAAATTATCACAAAAATTATAATCTTTGGTTAAAATCTATATTTTCATCATTATTTTCTTTGAATAGGAATAGAATCATTTTTGGAGAAGAGCTAGAGGAAAATTAACAAATGCCTGAATCGAAAGATGTACAACTGAACACATTAGGCATGAGATGAATCTTCTCTGCCACCTCCCAGAGACCCCGCCATCAAAGTATTCACATATATGGAATTATACATCATAGAAACATATATATCATATGGACATATAAACCAAAAGGAAAAAATAAAAGAAAATTCCATCAAATAGCCTATTTAAATTTTGTGTTCAAACACATAGTAACTTCAGGAGAGTCTCCAGGTTTACCATCTATCATCCCAGAAACTGGCTCTGTTTGCAGTTAATTTATATAAGGGCTTCTTTAATACACATCAATAACATATATGTTGATGACAAATACTAGCCTCTCTGAACCAAAGTGTCCTGAGTTCAATGGGGAGAGGTTTACCCTTTTAATAAGAGAGAAAGAGAGAGTGAGTATTCTAACCAGGACTAGTGAATGAAGATTGTGAGTGTAACACATTATTATTATTACATTTTTTGGCAGTACCACCTTTGCAACTTTCTATTATTTACAGCATCCTAAGCTTTGTGATAGGACTTGCAAGAGAAGGTGAAATGTAGTCATGGGGAGGAGAGCCAATGTTTTTTCAGATTAGCTACTTGGAGCCCTTTTCTACTTCCAAAACTAGATGTCAGATGATAAACACTTAAAGTGCCTCCTCACACACAAAAAAAATTACTTGTTCTATGAAAAACACATTTTACTCAAACTTTTAATAAAATGACAATGTCTGCCAAATGTACAGCTTTCTACGTTCAGTTTAAAGAGTTGAATTCTGTTTATATTGAGTATTTAAACATCACAAAACATTAAGTATTAAGCAACATTTATAAATTATTGCAATATATTGAATATTGGCCTTCCAAAACAAGTCCTCACCCTTGGAACTTTAAATGTTACCTTTAAAAAAAAAAACTTTGAAAATAAAATTAAGAATTTTGAGATGAATTCAGAAGTGCCCTAAATGCCATCACAAATACCCTTAGAGAATAATTAGACATACACAGAGAAGTCAATGTGAAAACAGAGGCACTTATTACAATGTTGGAGGCACAAGCCAAGGATTGTCAGTTCAGTTGAGTTCAGTCGCTCAGTCGTATCCGACTCTTTGCCACCCCAGGGACTGCAGCCCACCAGGCCTCCCTGTCAGCAGCCACGAAAACCAGGAGGAGAAGCATAGAATTCTCCCTCAGAATCTCCAGAAGTCAACCCTGCCAACCCCTTGATTTCAAACTTTTGGTGCCCAGAACTGAGAGAGAAGAAATTTCTGTTATTTTAAGTCAACAAGTTTGTGGTAATTTGTAATGGCAGCCCTAAGAAATGAATACAACTATTACAGCACATATTGTGAATTCTTAAGCTAGTCATTTTCCGTATCAATATATGAAATTTTGCCATTAGAAAAGTTGCATTAGTTGCTTATGTTAGTTGCTTAGTTGTGTCTGACTGTTTGCGATCCTTTGGACTATATAGCCCACCAGGTTCCTCTGTCCATGGAATTCTCCAGGCAAGAATACTAGTGAGTGCTGCCATTTCCTTCTTCAGGGGATCTTCCTGATCCAGGGATTGAACCCAGGTCTCCCACATTGCAGGCGGATTCTTTACCATCTGAGCCACCAGGAAAGACTTTGTCATTAGAATATCATGTCTACCGTATTTACTACCATGTATTATAAGAAAAAAAGGAAGGGGAAATTAAATACTAAGAGCAGGAAATTATAAAGTTTCAGGGAACAAAATGTAAAGATCTGGAAGAAAAAAAGTAAAAATTAATGAAGATTTTTTAAAGCATAGTTCTTAATGAAAGTAGAAATTACTTTGTCATTTCCTCCAGTCTTTCCTGAGACTGTCTTTCAAATTTATTTAACTGAAACACCATGAAAGATGGTTTAATTTAGTATTTTTTTTACTTTAAAGATGAATGACATGCTTTTATTCCAAAAGCCAAATTTTGTGTACCTTCTAAATGGAAAGATAAATTAGATTTGGATTTCAAGAGTCAATATCTTTAGAAATTAGTTCTTTTCCTGACCTAGAAGAAATTTAAAAAAAAGAAAAGAAAGAAAGAGAAGAGAGGGAACAAGAGAAGAAGAAGTAGAGTGTGTTAATATTCAGGCTGCCACAAAAATCACTTTCGAATCAGATTTCTCCTCTGGGCTAGCCCTAGGCAAAACTTGGAACTGGGTATGTTTTAGTGGTACCTCTCCTTACTTTTGCTCCCACTCTCCTACTAAAATGAAATCATGCATTTGAAAAACATGTTCACACCAATGCTATAACAGAGACTTTTAGTTCATCCCCTCCCCGTATCCATTCTCTCTAGTATCATAGAATCTGAATTTTTAATTGGGCATATGTTTGCTCAGAATAAAGCCCACATTTTCCAGCCTCTTTTATAGCTAAGTGTGGCCACATGAGGAAGATGAACGTGTTCTTAAAAGGAAGAAAATATATCCCCATTTTTAGTTGCTTATAAGCAGATGCTATAATTCAGTTCCAAGCAGCCCTTTTTGGCCAGGAATGGAAGCTACGTGTGGTGGACAACAAAATATAAGACCCGCAGACATTTTGTATAAGGACTAATAAGAATAGTAGAACTAATAAGTTTTGGTCCCTAATAATCATGTCTTACCATGCCATTCAAGCCAACCTCTTAACACAGTGCCTGATGCAAAACAAGTGCTTATTAAATATTTTCTATTTCTTGTTAGTTTATGACAGCTATTATTTAATTCATTGCAATGTATTTGATATTTACACAGACATTCCTCACTATCTAGAAAGTTAGATATTATTAGCATCCTCATGTTTTACAAACAGAAAAAAAAATTTCCGAAAGATGCCCAGTGTCACAGAGCTAGATATTAGTATATGAGACCATCCTATCAGGGTATCTAATTACCAGTTGAGTGGATGTACAGAACAGACTCGTGGACTCTGTGGAAGAGGGCAAGGGTGGGATGATATGGGAGAATGGCATTGAAACATGTTAATTATCATATGTGAAATCAATCGCCAGCCCAGGGTTGATGCTCGGAGCTGGTGCACCGAGATGTCCCGGGGGGAGGGAATCGGGAGGGAGGAGGGACGGGGGTTCTGGAGGGGGAGCATATGTAAACCCATTACGGTTTCATGTCATTGTATGGCAAAACCAACACAATAAAAAATAAATAAATAAAAAAGATCATTTGCTGTCTGATCCAGAGACATTCTAAGGTCTTGTATCATTTTAAAAATGCAGTAATTGAACCAAATATAAATGGAATAATGCACTGAAACAGATAGCATCTTGCTTTAAAAAATAAAAATAATATATGGAACAAAAAATCTGTAGGGAAAAGAATATTTTGGATGCGATTTCTGGTATTTCCTGCTACTAATCATGCAGGAAATGTCTTTTTCATCCTTTTCCTGAATCTCCACATTCAAGATTTCAGCACTTCTATTTCAGACTGAAGGCACCAGTTCCAGGCCTCAGGAGGAAAACAAAAACACAGAATCAAAATAAGGGGGGGAAAGGAAAAGAAAAAAAAAACACTTCTCACTGCATTTAGAAAACATAAAATTCATCAACATGAGAAGACTTGAATGAATGTTTCAAATGTCCAACAGTTTCTTTTTTTTTCCTCAGAAAAGCTTTGCTTAATTTTTTCTTACAAAGATAATTTGCTTTCAGATACTTCAAACATTCTGACCACAAATAACATTGTGATATTAGAAAACAGAACATTGTCTTCCAGACTAATCAGAAGGAAGGAAATATGTTAACATTATAAGCTAATCCCAGCTTTTATTCCAGTGCAATCTTTTCTTTGCAAATTGTTGGCTGCATGTTAAGTGGTTAGAATATTTTTGAAAATCCGGCTGCACAAAGAGACTTGGCCAACATCAACATTACAGTTATATTTCAGAGCTCTTTATTTGGTCAGAATCTACTCAATAATGTGGAGATAGAAAAACACCCCATTTGTGAGCAACATGCAAGTGAAAAGAATGCATGCTATGATATTAGATGATGTATAAATTAATTTTTGTTACATAAAAAAAAAATCAGCCAAAACTTTGTGACTTGAAACAGCGCATATTTGTTAGCTCATAGCTCTGTGGTTCCGTGGTTTAGGCTGGGTTCACTTGCGCAGTTCTGCTGACCTGGGTTGAGCTTCAGATGGCTTGTCAAATGTTCACTCATGTGTTCACAATCAAATGCAAGTTCCTTTGGACTGGCTAACTGTGGGATGGAGTTAGGATCTTTCACCCTCCAGCAGGCTAACTTGCTTGTTCGTTCTGTAGTCTCATGGTTCCACAGAGTAGCAGCAGAGAATAAAAGACCCTACAGCAATCACTTCTCAGGTTTCTACTATGTCACATTTACTTCTGTCTCATTGGCTGAAACAAGCTGCAGGGCCAAGCCTTGAATTAGGTTAGGAGAGACTAGCAACGTGCAGGGGATAAAGAGAAATATAGATAAACGGATGCTGTTGTGTAAATAAGTTACAATGCCACTGTGGCCATTCCTGCAACAATCTATCACAGATGATAAATAAGAATGTTGTTTTTTTCATTGGCAAGAATGGCAAACCAAAAATTTAAAGAGAATTTTCATAGGGATAAAATATAGAATACAGTAGTTGCATTCAGAACACCCCTACATAGGTAGAGAATGAAGGAGACCTTATTTAACTTACATTGAAAAGTTTTAGGAATTTTTGTTGGCAACACTGAGCACTGTGAACTGACCATCCAAAGAAAGAAAAGAGCTAGTGTAATCTTCAGTGACAGTACTGAAAGTAGAGATGGCAAAAACAATGGAGCGATAGTCCTCCAGCATCTTGCAGACCTCACATGTTCTGCACACAATAGGTAACAGGTTAAAGTGGAACAAAGTGTGTTCCAGAGGAGTGTGATCTAAGTGATAGGAAGCTAGAAATACAAATCCTATCCTGCAAAAGAGAAGATTTAAGATTTTAAGGAACTGTGAAAAAAATAGCTTTCTTCAAAGACTTTAGAAGATTATAACATAGAAGCAGGATTAGATGTGCTCCTCTGTTCGTGGCTTTGGAAGGAAGAGGGAGCTTATAAGTAGAAGCTGAAGGAGTCCTTGGGCCTACAAAAAAAAAACAAGGGTCTCAAAGGCCCTTGCTGAATCATCTACCTTCAGGGAAAACAAAACCAAACTTAAAGCTCCGCCCTGATACCCCGGGCTTGTTGCATCTACCTGGGATTGATCACCCCCTACCCAGAAACCTCCCACCCTCGACATCTGCAGGGACTTATCACCCCTGTCCAGGGGACTTATCACCCTCTTCTCAACACCTTCCACCCCCTGTTCAACTACAAACACCATCTCAACTAAAGATTACCCAAAACGTCCCTCCTGACTAACATTTCCCTTATCGCCTCCTCAAACCTCCCTTTAACTATGAAGCCTCCCTGATCGCTCTTGTGCTCAGCTGGGTCCTTAGGCCGACTGTCACCCCTCCTTGCCTGAATAAAGGTAACCTACCTCTGTTGAGGTCATCTCTTCTTCTTTTCTGCCTCAGCCCAAACTATACCTTACAGAAGCTACAAGGGGACAGTCACAACTTTATTTTGGGGGGACTCCAAAATCACTGCAGATGGTGACTGCTGCCATGAAATTAAAAGAAGCTTACTCCTTAGAAGAAAAGTTATGGTCAATCTAGATGGCTTATTAAAAAGCAGAGACATTACTTTGCCAACAAAGGTCCGTCGAGTCAAGGCTATGGTTTTTTCAGTAGTCATGAATGGATGTGACAGTTGGACCATAAAGAAAGCTGAGCACTGAAGAATTGATGCTTTTGAACTGTGGTGTTGGAGAAGACTCTTGAGAGTCCCTTCGAGATCCAAGGGATCTTGTAAGGAGATCCAACCAGTCCATTCTAAAGGAAATCAGTCCTGAATAGTCATTGGAAGGATTGATGTTGAAGCTGAAACTCCCAATAATTTGGCCACCTGATGTGAAGAACTGACTCATTGGAAAAGACCCTGATGCTGGGAAAAACTGAAGGTGGGAGGAGAAGGGGACAACAGAGGATGAAATGGTTGGATGGCATCATCGACTCGATGGACATGAGATTAAGTAAACTCCGGGAGTTGGTGATGGACAAGGAAGCCTGGTGTGCCGCCGTCCATGGGGTCACAAAGAGTAGGACATGACTGAGTGACTGAACTAAACTGAATTGAACAAGGAGACAAACTGAGGCACAGTGGTAGGAAAAGCACTCCCACAATCATATGTGTTCATAAATGGAATGATCTACCTGCCAAGTGATGAGCTTCCTCTCATTAGAAGTGTGCAAGCAGAGAAAAAATGGTTATGATGGGAAGCTATGCAAAACCCTCTGCAGCAGTGGTTCTCCAACTGTGCATTATAATCACATATAGAGCTTGTAAAGTACACAGATCGTGGCACACCTGTGGTATAAAATCTGGACAATTGTTCTTAAAACTTCCTAGCTGAAGATACTAATAATCTGACTAGGTTTGGGAATAAATGCTCAAGACAGAGTCATCCAACTATGGCCTGCCATCTGTTTTGTATAGCCCTAGAGTTAAGAACAGCCTTTACCTTAATACTCTGTGACAGGTGAAAATTACATTAAATTTACTTGTCACTGTCCATAAAGTTTCATCAGATGCAGCCATACTTATTCTCCATGTTTCATGTACAACTCTGTAACAGTGGAATTGAGTAGTTGTCACAAAGACTGCATGGCCTGCAAATCCTAAAATATTTATCATCCAGCCCTTTACAGAAAAAAAGAAAAATGTCATCCCCTGCTCTAAGATCTTACTATCAAAAGTGTGGTATCACCAGGAAAAATGTTAGAAATGTAAAATCGTGGGTCCCACTCCAGACCCACTGAATGAGAAACTGCATTTTAAATGATGTCCAAGTGATTAGCATTCACATTAAAGTCTGAGAAGCACAGCTCTAATGTTGATTGATTCTAAACATCTAGAGTCTGCATACATTTAAACTCCCAGTTGTACAGTTTGCCTCAATTATTCAATGGAAACTAGAATATTACTTAGCCTGATGCTCTCCTTTAAATGACCTATTCAAAACACATTTAAATGACCCAGATATCCACTGGTAAAATAGACATGTACCAGTCTATAGACAAGAAGGTCCCTTCAGTCAGATAGAGAAAACTATTATTACAAAAATTAGACAGTCTTCCCATAATCCAGATCTTGGCTTTATTAACATTCTCCAATAAAAGGAACTAGAGGTCATTGGAGAAATGAGTGGCTCTAGCACTGGAAAAGGCAGAATACAAGACTGGAGCATCTTCTAGTGCCACAAAGTAAGGAAGTGATCAAATATAAAACAATGTCCCTCCAAGGGACATAGGAGACAACTTAGTGAACTCCCAGTGGCTAAAGCCAAAATAATTTAAGTAGGAAAATAAATAATGCATTATTAGACTATAATTCACAGTATAAATAAATATGCATGAGTCTATACTGAGGTAAATGACTGAACAAATAAATGAGAAGGAAGAGACAAGTCTTGCATGTGTGTGTGTGTATGTGTATGTTCATTTGCTCAGACAAGTCCCCTGTACATAGTACCAAATAAAGTGGAGCACAACTCCCCACTCCTTAAGTATGGACTGTGCATCCTCACTTCCTTATAAAGAGTACAGTTTGGAAAGGTGTATTCCTTCCAAAAGTGGCCGTGTGGAGCAATTTTACAAAGTAAAATCTAATGAATGTTACCTAAGCTAGATAATAGCGTTCACATCAATAGCGGTTATATTGATATCATACACCCTTGATATGTGATGAAAATGGCAGTTTACATCAGTAAGTCCATAATCCCAGTCTGTTCGTTGACAAAAAAAAAAAAAAAATCAGAAAAATCCCGAATGAGAGATAGTTTACACAATACCTAACCAGTACTCCTAAAAGCTGTCCAGGTCATCAAAAACAAGTCAGAAACTATCATAGTCTGGAGGAGCTTAAGGTGACATGACAATTAAATAATGTATTCTGCACGGGATCCCAGAACAGAATACGAGCGTTAAGTAGAAACTAAGGAAATATGCATTAAGAAAGTAAGTGAAAGTTGCTCAATCATGTTCGATTTTTGCAACCCCATGGACTGTAGCCCTCTAGGCTCCTGTATCATGGAATTCCAGGCAAGAATACTAGAGTGGGTTGCCACACACCTCTCCAGGGGATCTTCCCAACCCGGGGATCAAAGCCAGGTCTCCTGCATTGCAGGCATATTCTTAACAGTCTGAGCCACCAGGGAAGCCCATGAATAAAGTATTAGTTCAGTGCACTCGGTCATGTCCGACTCTTTGAGACTCCATGGACTGCAGCATGCCAGGCCTCCCTGTCCATCACCAACTCCCAGAGTTTACTCAAATTCATGTCCATCAAGCTGATGATGCCATCCAACCATCTCATCCTCTGTTGTCCCCTTCTCCTCCCACCTTCAATTTTTCCCAGCATCAGGATCTTTTTAGAAGAGTCAATTCTTTGCATCAAGTGGCCAAAGGATTGGAGTTTCAGCTTCAGCATCAGTCCTTCCAATGAATATTCAGGACCGATTTCCTTTAGGATTAACTGGTTGGATCTTTTAATTTCATGGCTGCAGTCAGCATCTGCAGAGATATTGGAGCCCCAAAAAATAAAGTCTGTCACTATTTCCTCTGTTTCCCCATCTATTTGCCATGAAGTGATGGGACAAGATACCATGATCTTAGTTTTCTGAGTGCTGAGTTTTAAGCCAATTTTTTCACTCTCATCTTTCACTTTTATCAAGAGGCTCTTTAGTTTTTCTTTGCTTTCTGCCATAAGGGTTGTGTCATCTGCATATCTGAGGTTATTAATATTTCTCCTGGAAATCTTTAATCCAGCTTGTGTTTCATTCAGTCCAGCACTTCTCATGATGTACTCTGCATATAAGTTAAATAAGCAGGATGACAATATACAGCCTTGATAGACTTTAGTAAATAATAAGGCTCATTAATTATAAAATGTGTACCATATTAGATGTGAATAATGTTAGATTCTAATAATAAAGGATGCTATTACTGTGTAAGTGCACTGTATAGTTTTCTGTTACAGTATATGGACACTCTGTACCACCTTCACAATTTTTCTATAAATCTAAAACTATTCAGGGAGACAGATAAAGATGGTCAAGCAGGAGGACACAGAGCTCACCTCCCTGCAGAAACATACTGAAAATATAACCACATATGGAGCAGTTCTCACTAAAAATGAACTGGAGATTGGCAGAAAGATTCTTATATAACTAAGGCTGTAAGAAAAAGATACATGGAATTGGGTGGGAAGGGAAGAGAAGCTCTCAGGTTGAGACTTGTGACCCTGGGAGAGGACACAGGAGAGGAGGGGTATTCCGTGGGTTGAGGGACCCTCCCTGAGGCATGAGCAGTTAGAGCCACATATTCAGCACCCCGGCCTTGTAGTCCAGCACTGGAAAGATCAGTCCACTTAGCTGATTAGAAAACCAGAGGGACTACCAGGAGGGTTGTAAGAAACCCAGACTGCACTCCTGAAAAGTGCAAAGACGCTTGTCTACTCCAGAATGAAAGCAGAGAAAGCAGAATGGAACTGCATGAGAGTCTGGCCAGTTTCCTGTGATCAGTCCAGCACTTGTATCAGCCTGAGCCAAGCCCCCAAAGTGGCCCTGCTTGCTTTGTGAAGCAGATCCACACTAGGTCAGGAGTGTTGCTGCAGGAAGAGTGCTCAGTTGTGCGAGATGGGGTTGGACACAGAACAGCATTGGAACAGGGAACGGACAGCCATTATTAACTCTCGTGGAGACAGCATGTTGAGAGCGGCCTGGACTGGGACCAGGACCACCATAGCTGGAGTCCATACCCTCACCAAGTGCCCACTCGGAGACAAAGGCGTCACTTAGAAGAAAAGGAGCCAATTCAGACCTGACCCTCAGGGCTTCTGCTCCAGAAGCTTGACATGACCTGACCTTCAACAAGGAAAAGTCCTGGCTCATGACTGGCTGTGGCTCTAGCCCCTCCATTTTCATGCCGCCTCCTACTAAGGAGACAGCTACCAACATGCTCTGGGAAGAAATGTGACTCATATCAAATCCAGCTCCTCCACTGTAGCCAAGGGTACACACAGGGTATACAAGGACATTCCTTCAACACAGTGAAAGGTAACTGCTTCACCTAATTTCATCAAGAAAGTTAAGCAAAATGAGAAGATAGAGGAATTTGCTTTAATTAAGAGAACAAGAGAAAACTCCTGAAAAAAACAACTAATAGAACAAATAATTCATTAAATAATGAACTCAAAGTGTCATTAATTAAAAAGGCTAACTGAATTAGAGAAAAGAATAGATAAACATAGTGAGAATTTTAACAAGGAACAAGAAAATATAAAAAGAACTAGCCAGAACTGAAGGATACAACAGCAAATGGAAAACACACTAGAATGATGGGATAGCAGACTAGATGATACAGAAATGCCTAAGTGATCTGGAACATAAAATAATGAAAATCACCCAATCAGAAGAGCAGAAAGAAAAGCAAAATAATAATAATAATAATAATAATAAAATGACAACAGTTTATACTTGACACTATCAAGTATATAAACATTTGCATTACTGGGGTCCCAGAAGAAGAGAAAATAATTGAAAATGTATTAAATAAAGTATGGCTGTAAACTTCCCAAATCTGAAGAAGAGAAAAAAAAGAGGAAACACAGAGGTTTCACTAAACAAGGTAAAAGTGAAAGATAAGGAGAAAATTCCAAGGACAGCAAGGGAACAACAAAGTCATATATCAGGGAATCCCCCTAAGATTCCCTGGAGAAGGGAATGGCAGCCCACTCCAGTATTCTTGCCTGGAAAATCCCATAGACATTGGAGCCTGGTAGGCCACAATCTGTGGGGTTGTAAAAAGTCAAGCATGACTAAAGCAACTGAGCATGCACGGATGTATAAGACTATCAGCTGACTTCTCTGCAGAAACTTTATAGGACAGAAGGAAGTGGAATGATATATTCAAAGTGCTGAAAAGGAAAACCTTGCAACCTAGAATACTTTAACCAGCAAGATTATCATTTAAAATTGAAGGAGAGATAACTTTTCTTACAAGCAAAAACTAAAAGAGTTCATCAATACTAAACCAGCCCTAAAAGAAATGTTAGAAGATCTTCTCTAAGTGGAAAAGAAAAGGCTACAAAAAATAAGAATCTATAAAAAAGGAAAAATTCCACTAGTAAAGGCAAATATAAAGACTGTAGATCAACTTTAAGTAAGCTACTACAGTGATTAAAATTTTTTTAAAAAGTAAAATTAAAAATAATCACAATAAAGAGTAAAGGGATAAACATGAAGATATAAAATACACCAAAAACACAAAATGTGGGAGTGGGGAACAAAAAAATGCAGCTCTTTCAGCATGTATTTGAACTTAAATAACTATCAGTTTAAAACAAGTAGATATAGTTACAGAGAAACACATATGAACCCTGTGGTAACCACAAATCAAAACCTACAACAAATAAAATACACCAAAACTAGAGAGAAAAGAACATAAGAATAATGCTTTAAAAAGCATCAAATAACATACACACACAAACCCTAAAGGAATATTAAAAATGTTCTAAAATTTAAAATTTAATTGGGACTTCTCTGGCAGATAGTGGTTAAGACTCTATATTTCCAATGCTGAGGATGCAGTTCAATCTCTGGTCAGGGACCAAAAATCCCATGTGTAGAACAGTAGCCAAAATAAATTAATTAATAAATAATAATAAATTAAAATAATTGGGCCCTTTTGAGTGTTGACCTTTAATTTAATATATTCATTAAATATATAATGTCCTTAAGAAGTTTCCTAACATGTTTTGTGTAGAATGTCTTTTGGAATTAGGTTGATTATAAATCATAATTTACAAACTAAATAATTAAGTCATGCCCATAATCATATTTTGGTGCATCATCTGGTTAGTTCTTCAAAGAAGAAGCTTTTTTAATTTGCCTGAATGAATAAAGACTTGTACTATCCATTAGCTCTTGCAATCTGCCAGGTCTAAGCAAAGTGAGTGAGTCTTTTTGGGGTTTCAGTTTAAGAAGCAAAAGTGGAGATTGATGTGGTCTGAATATAAGTTGAAGTCATCAAGCGATTCTGACACATGGAGAGGCAGAATTTTGACCTTCAAGCTTTTTGGAAATGTGAATGATTGCTGAGAGCTGCAGGGGAGTCTCAGCAGGACTGAAGAATGTTAATGAAGTCTGCTTTTCTATAAGCAGTTGTTGCTGTAGAAAGAAACCACTGCTATTAATGGTGATATATTGTAGAAAATTCTGTAATGTAAGCAGTTCTTTCTCTTATAAATATCCCTCTCACAATCCTCAGAAATAGCCACTAGGGGCAAGGAAGGCATTGTGAAAAAAAATTTTTTTCAAGCTTTTGAGGCATTTGTGGTCTCAGGAGAAACCAAAGTTGCTGTGAAATGTAGGAAGAGGTGGCCTTTCAGCATATTCTCAGCTTGCAATGCCCTGAATAGATGGTGACACACACCTGGACAAATATATCATATACACACCACCAGAATTTTAACTTAATCTGCTGCATGCTCAAAATTCAACCAATTCATCTTATTAAGAAATATAGCTGGCACCCTTGTGAACCTCTGTCTTTCACTATTTATGTGAATTAATTCCATCAGAGGATTGCTGCTTGGTTAATATCTAATTGAGGGTGGCTGTGCTTCGGGCAGAGAGATTTCCTTTGACTGTAGTAAGGAAATCTCTTTGGCATGGTGTAAGTTTACAGAAAGATCGGAGACCATATACCAAAGTGGTTTGCAATGCAATTTCAAACAAATTTTAGAATCAGTTTGGAACATTCTTAAAAACAAGAGAGAGAGAGAGATCTTGCTGGAAATTTAACTTCAATTGTGTTAAATCTATAGATGAGCTTAAGGAAAATTGATATATTAAAATATTGAGTTGGTCAAACCATGCACATGATATATATATCTCTCCATTCTTATTAACTTCTCTCAACAATGTTGTGTAGCTTTCAGTGTACAGGTTTATATCTTGCTTTATTAACCTTATCTTTAAATATCTCATGCGTTTGATGCTATTATAAATATATTTTAAATTATATTTTCTGATTGTTCACTGGCAATGTTATATTTGCTGTATTAACCTTTGGTGTTGAGACCTTGTTAAATTTCCTTTTTAATTTTAACAGATTTTCTGTACATTCCTTAGGAATCTCTGCATTACACAATCATTTTGTTTGGGAATAAAGATAGCATACCTTTTTTCTTTTCCAAACTGGAGGTCTTCTATTTTTCTTACCTTATTGTACTAACCAGTAATACAAGTATAATGCTAAATAGAAGTTGAGAGTGAATATCCTTGCCTTGGTCCCAATTCTAGGAAAAAGCAGTCAAGTTTTCATCATTAAGTATGTTATTTGCTGACATATTTTAAGTGTTCTTTTTTAGAATAAGGAAATTTCATTCTATCCCTAGCTTGCATAGAAATTTTATCATGAATAGGAAATGGATTTTGTCAGATGTCCATTTTCATCTATTGAGATGCTCGTATGGTATTTCATCTTCATTCTGTTAATATGTAAATAAACCAGTGTTTTCCAAATGTTAAATCAACCTTATAACATAGAGACAAACAATACCTTGTCATAATTTATTATTATTTTTATATGCCACTAAATTATTACTAGCAAGGATTTTTTTCTTGTATGTTCCTGAGAAATATTAGATTATGGTTGCTTTCCCATAATGTATAGGGCTGATCTTGGCACCAGAGAAATGTTAGCTTCAGATATGGACTTAATGAATATTATTCCTCTTCTATTTTCTTAAGAAAAATGTTTGTATACAATTGATATTAATTTTTCCTTTAAGAGTTGAGAAAATTCAGTGAAATTACAGTTTCCTCAAATCCTCTATATGGAAATATTTTTAAAAACATTAAAATTTTTAAACTGGTAAAATCTATTGAAATTTTCATTTCTTTTTGAGTTTATTTTTCTAATTTGTATATTTAAAAGCATCTGTTAATTTCTTATAAGCTATAATGCATTGGCATGCTGTTGTTCATAATATTTCTTCATTATCCATATAACATGCAGCAACTTATCTTTCTTCCTCCTTTTCTGGAGTCTAGCTACATGTCTATTTTTATTGATATTTTAAAATAACAAGTTTTTAATTTAATTGGTATTATTATTTACCACTATTTCCTTGAATTTGATTGCCTTTTATTTCATTTAATTTTTTAAATTTAAATGAAATATTCATTTAAGCTGCTCTTTTTTTTTCTAGTTTTTTAAGGTAGAAACTCATTACTGAAGATCTATCATCTTTCTCTAACATGAGCATGACAAACGTAAATCTATAAATTTACTTTTAAGCATTGCTTTAGCTTTGTCCCAAATAGTTTGATATCTTATATTTTGTTTATCATTAATTTCAAAATCTTTTAAATGTCCTTTGTTATCTTTTCTTTCACTTATAGATTATTTAAAAGAGTGCTGATTTAATTTCTATTTAACTAAACTATTATTAGAGAACATACTTTCTATGTTTTCAGGTATTTTGAATTTATTAAGACTCATTTTATGTTCCAGGATAGTCTCAGCAAAATTTCAGAATATGTTCTATCCCAGTAAAATTTACTTGAATACTGGAAAAGAAGTGAACCATGTTGTGTGGTATTCTAGAAAGGTCAATTAAGTCAAGCTGATTGATAATATTGCTTATGATATTTTTACTTATTTTCAGTTTATTATTTTATCAATTGCTGAGAGAAGAGAGTGAAAATCTTCAACAAGAATCAATGATAATAATGGATTTGCCTATTTTTCCTTTAAACTATGTAAGTTTTGCTACCTGAATTTTGAAATTTTGTGATTAGGTACATATATATATTTAAGATAGTTATGCCTTTTGATGAATTCTGTTTTATCACTGAAATTTTCTTTATTATTGGAAATAATTATTCCTTGCTCTGAAGTC
This sequence comes from Antilocapra americana, assembly GCA_007570785.1. Classification (NCBI taxonomy): domain Eukaryota; kingdom Metazoa; phylum Chordata; class Mammalia; order Artiodactyla; family Antilocapridae; genus Antilocapra; species Antilocapra americana. The sequence goes on along the minus strand of ML662442.1, from coordinate 34,509,109 downwards.
TTTGTCTAATAACAATATAGTTATTCTACTTTTCATTAGCAGTTTTATGGTATACCTATTTCATTATTTTACCTTTAACTTATCTGTGTCTTTATATCAAAAGGGGATTTCTTATAGATAGCATAAAATTGAATTGTGCTTTTTATTCATTTTGATAAACTACACCTTTTAATTTATGTGCTTAGACATTTACATTTCATGTAATTATCAATACAATTGCATTTAAGTCCAGCATCTTGCAAGATGTTTATTATTTGCTTCATCTACTATTTATCCCCACTTTCTTTTTTCCCTGCCTTTTTTTGGTTAACTGAACAATTTTCAGTATTCTATTATATCTCATTATTTGCTTATTAGTATATAACTTTGATTGATCAATTGACTTATGATTGATTTATCCTTAAATTTTCAGTATTGTTTTGTTTAGTCACTAAGTTATGTCCAACTCTGTTATGGCCCCATGGACTGTAGCTCGCCAGGCTCCTCTGCCATGGTATTTCCTGAGCAAGAATACTAGAGTAGGTTGCCATTTCCTTCTTCAGGGGATCTTCCTGACCTAGGCATTGAACTCACATCTACTGTATTAGCAGGAAAATTATTTACCATTGAGCCATCAGGGAAGCTTTTCACACTCAACTTTCACATTATATTTTATTACTGTACATATCAGAACTTTATATTCTCCCTAATCCTTTTTGATAGTGTTGTCATACATTATACTTTTAATTATGCTGTGAAACCCCAAATCTATAGCTACTAACCTGTGTTTAATAGCTGTTTTTAAAGATATTTTAAGATGAGAAAACTTTTACATATATTCATTTATTCTCTAGGCCAGAATACTGGAGTGGGTAAACTTTCCCGTCTCCAGGGGATCTTCCCAACCCAGGAATCAAACCAGGATCTCTTGCATTGCCAGAGGAATTCTTTACCAAGAAACTATCAAGGAAGCCCCATTTATTTACCGTTTAAGGACATTTCCCATTTTCTTTGTAGGTCCAAGTTTCCATTTGAAGTCACTTCTTCCATCTGAAGAATTTTTCTTGGAGTACAGATATTCAGTGCTGTTCAGACATTCAGTCATGTTTGACTCTTTGCAACCCCATGGACTGCAGCATGCCAGGCTTCCCTGTCCTTTACTATCTCCCAGCATTTGCTCAAACTCATCTCTATTGAGTTGGTGATGCTATTCAACCATCTCATCCTCTATCATCTCCTTGTCCTTCTGCCTTCAATCTTTCCCACCATCAGGATCTTTTCTAAGAGTCAGCTCTTCACATCAGGTAGTCAAAGTATTAGAGCTTCAGCTTCAGCATCAGTCCTTCCAATGAATATCTAGGGTTGATTTCCTTTAGGATTAACTGGTTTGATCTCCTTGCAGTTCAAGGGACTCTCAAAGAGTCTTCTCTAACACCACAGTTCAAAAGTATCAACTCTTCTTTATGTACCTAGTAATTCAGTTCAAAAGCATCAATCCTTTGTTTTTAAATGGATGCTTATCATTGCTGAGTGTTTACATTCCGTTATATTCTCTTAAGGAGAAGGCAATGGCACCCCAACTCCAGTATTCTTGCCTGGAAAATCCCATGGATGGAGGAGCCTGGTAGGCTGTAGTCCATGGGGTCACAAAGAGTCGGACACAACTGAGTGAATTCCCTTTCACTTTCACTTTCATGCAATGGAGAAGGAAATGGCAACCCACCCCCGTGTTCTTGCCTGGAGAATCCCAGGAACGGGGAGCCTGGTGGGCTGCCGTCTGTGGGGTCGCGCAGTCAGACACAACTGAAGTGACTTAGCAGCAGCAGCATATTCCCTCAAAGACCGTTGAATCTTGTTGAGGTAGCAGTTGATATACTTTTGGGTCATAGTGATTCTTTCAAGACTTGTTCATAAGCTATTTTAGGAAATATGCAGAACTGCCTTTGTATGAGGACTAGTTCAACCCTATTCTTCAGGCATGACCTTTCTTTAATCTTTACTGCATATATAAGGTGTTTAGTGAGTTCTCTCAAGTGTGATTGGTCAAATTTAAACACTTTCCAAATTTGTATGAACACTGAGAAATGTCCCATTTACAGCTCTCAGGTACTTTTTTGCCTGTCCTCACAGGGTTTCGATGCTTACTCTTACCAAAATTTTCAAAAGAAACTTTAACAATATTACTGTAACTCTTTTTCTGCAAAATTTTCTTTCTAGTACTCTTTCCTAGCACCCAAGATCCCTCTCCTATGAACTCTCATCTGTTCAACTCAGCAAGACTATTGTCCTGAGTTGAAATTCCCCTAATTTGTCCACAGTCTGTAAAGCGCTTCTAGATAGAAAACCAGGGCCATCGCAGACCTTACCTCATTAATTTCTTTTCTAACAGGTATCACAGTAGTCCTCTGAGCCTACGGACCAAGATCTGAAAACAATAATAGTAGTGGCTTATATTTTGTCATGTTTTCCTACTCTGAGGTCAATTTGGTATTATTATTCTGACACGGCACAAATATCCCTTCAGTGAAGATTTAAAATGTTACATCCTGTGAGCAAATAAAAACACATAATGTACACTGCAATGGAATAATATTCAGCAATATTCAGAATGAAGTACTGGTAGATGCTACAACCTGGATACATGTTGAAAATACATTAAGTAAAAGAAATCATACTCAAAAGAATATATACTGCATAATTTCATTTATGTAAAATGTCCAGAAATATAGACCTAAAGCAGATTAGCAGTTGTTTAGGGCTGACGTGTAAATGAGGAATATCTATGAATGGGCAGAAGTTTTTTTCAGGATGATGCAAATGTTCTAAAATTAAACTGTGACAATGACTCTACACCTCCATAAACATATTAAAACTTGTTGAGTTGTACTATTAAGATGGATGAATTTGGGGAACTTCCCAGCAATCCACTGGTTATGATTCAGCACCTTCACTACCATGGCCTAGATTTAACCTCTAGTTTAGGAAATAAGATCCTGCAAGCTATGTGGTATAGCCTCCCCCCCCCCAAAATAGTAATATTAATACAATGGATGAACTTTAAGATATATGTTACATCTCAGTAAAGCTATTAAAATTATTATACCCTATAGGTAACCATATTTTAGACAATTGATGAAAGATTTATATTTACATTTGGGACAAAGCAATATGGGATGGGCAGGCAGCTATCTCAGAAGACAACAAAATATGACCTCAAAGCTTTGGAGCAGATGTAGTGTGGCCAGCATAGCTGGTGGAACGACAATGGCACGCGAGCATTGCTGAGGATTACCATATATTACGTTGTGGTTGTCTGGACATTTGTGTGTGTGTGATTTGAAGGGAGAGAACATGGCTTAGTGTTAGCTGGGTATTAAATGGAATTCCTGCTGCTTGTAAATGGGGTGCACAGAGACAGGAGCAGTACAAAGATTTAAGGTGAAAGTGAAAGTTGCTCAGCCGTGTCTGACTCTTTGCGACCCCATGGACTATACAGTCCATGGAATTCTCTAGGCCAGGATACTGAAGTGGGTAGCCTTTCCCTTCTCCAGGGGATATTCCCAACTCAGGGATCAAACCCAGGTCTTCCACATTGCAGGCAGATTCTTAGCCAGCTGAGCTAACAGGGAAGCCCACAAAAGATTTAAAAGATGTAAAGACTTAAGAGCCAAGTACCGCAAAAGGTATAGCTCTTATAAGAGAAATTTGTTTCATTTTAAAAAAAACACACAGAAACTATAATGTAGCTTCTTTTAGAGACCTTTTAAAGACTCTAATTTTATTAAATAGATATCAAGTCTCTATTAGCAAAAATCTTTTCTTGGTGTATATATCTGAGATTGTTAAAGGTCCCTGCTTCATATAACATGAAGAAATTACTAAACTAGCTCTCAGCATGCCTAAGGAGTCAGCCTGTGGCTTTTTAAAGGCAGTTGAATATTCTATTGTTCAGCCCTACAAAACTGCGTTGTTGGTACTGCTATGGTGCACCAGGAAATTCCTTACCATCAACATTCATATCCTTGTACAGTCAATGCAGTGATGTCCAAAGATTAGTTGGATTTTACTTATAGGTGTCTTGAACAATTTTGGGGATCAGATTAAAAAGAAAACAAACATAGATTGAATCTGTTTGGTCAACAAAGTTAAACAATCGCAACAGGGTTTGACATGCTTGACCACACTGATGTTTTGAAATTTAATTAGAATTTAGTTTGAATCAGGGTAATCCTTTCCTAATTCATAACCCAAACACACTAGAACTGAAGACAAATAGCCGATTCTGTTGATAGACTCACAGGGTTATATCATCCTTTAGGAAACAAAATTGTGGCTGAATATGTTAAGAATATGTTTTGTTCCCTATTTCAGGGTTTCACCCTTGTAACATATTGCCTCTCCTGCTGTTGCTTGCAATCTTTTTATAGTTGGCATAAATATGTACATTAAATCTATTCTGATTATTATAGACACCCCACCATACAGCTCCCACTACAATGGCATCTGTTAAGCAGTGTTTTTATTGCCTAAGTTACCATGCTTTTGTAATGTGTTATTAAGTGCCACCTCTTTTCAGTAGTTTGAGGCTCTATAATTACCAAAGGAGGCAACTGTATGATGTTTGCAAATTTAGACAGAAGCTTGAACAGAAATGCTGGCTGCTAAATGGCAATAACAGAGTTTGTGCCTGGGGATCCCACTGAAAACTGGTAATTTCAATTCAATATTTTTTAATTTCCAGGGAACCATCTGAATATAGACCCCTGGGCGACCACAACTCCATGCATTGGAAAGAAGCATGACTGCAACACTGACAGACGCAGCAAAATTCGGTCAGAGCATTCTTCCTCTAATATAGCTCCACATGCAGCACTGTGCTTCTTCATGGACTTGGGGCTTTATTTGTTTATCTATTTTTGATTTGACAATGTATATCATTGTTTGCAATTGAAGACAATCTCCTCCTTCCAAACCAGTTTTACTGCACAAATCTGAATAAAAATAGGGGCAGACATTCCTGTCTTTATATATAAGCTACTCCTCACTCATAAGTATTTTCCTTATTATTTCAGCATCCTGTGCTTACATACAAATAAAGAATTGTTCAAGTCCACTATAGTCAATTAAGTTAAAAAAATCAAAGTTCTAGAGGCAGAAACAACTAAGGATATGATTAACCAAGGAGGAAAGATATTTGGGCCAGAGTGACCCAAGAAGCATATGAAGCATAGTATGGGGGTCAACACATAGGATTCTAGCTCACAGTAGCCATATTTGTGGCAAACTATCCTGACAAAGAAGTCAAATTTGTCCAGTACTACATTTTACACTCATACGTATCATATCAGCAGAACAGAAATGATGTTGTTGTGAATTTACAAAATTACTGAAGGCAACTGCATTTACAACCAAAGAACTTTTTGAATAATGTACAACAATATACAGTCAAATGACAAATAATAAAGTACAAAAAGAATCAAATAATTTTAAAAGTTGACATGATCTTTATGGGGTAAAGCATTTGAGAAAAACACCATACATGGATAAAACTGAAATGAAAAGGGGAAGGTTTATTACATATAAAATAAAAGCACAAAGGAAGCTTAATATACCTGAATCATGTGATACATGTTCACTGGTTTATTTATTAGATACAGGCAATAATAATAAAATGCATTTCTATAGTACTTTGGGCTTCCCTGGTGACTCAGTGGTAAAGAATCTACCCACCAATGCTGGACCCAGGTTCTATCGCTGGGTCAGGAAGATCCCCTAGAGTAGGAAATGGCAACCCATTCCAGTATTCTTGCCTGGAAAATCCCATGGACAGAGGAGCCTAGCAGACTATAGTCCATGGGATCTCAAGAGTCGGACACGACTTTGCAACTAAACAACAACAAATATAGCACTTCGCAACTCACAAAACACTTACTTCACTGTGATTGATCTAGTAACTTCTTGACATAAGTCTAGCAGGTACCTTCAATTTCCAAAAAAGAAACTAACACCCAGATATATAGAAAGTTCAGTGATGAGTATACAGCTGAACCTATATCCTAATGTAATGTTCTTTATTCATCAGTACATTAAATTTAAAAAAAAATAAATAATGGGTCTGGAATGACACCTTAGATATCTTTTATAAAGGAAGTATTCACATTTAACAGTGGCAGTTCTGGCTCGTGGACATATTTTCATGAAAATCCAACTCACCATGCTGGGGCTTTGTTGTCGAAAAGCAAAAGAGATGAGAAGGTGGTCTGAGAGCAGAAAAAACAGAGGAGGAGCAGCACCATTCCTTGTCTTCAGAATGTCATGCTATCATTTGGCCTACTTGCTTTGAATTTTCCAAAGTCTTATTTGTTTAAAAAAAAAAATGACCTTTTCATTTGACTGGAAAGGACTCTGTAGAGGGTGCTCCACTGTATTTGTATATATTTTACTGAAAAGATTACTAAGGGTGCTTGATATGTTTTAAGTGTTTCCTATATTCAACAACTAGGAGTTTATAATAGAATGTTATTTCCTGTTTTCATTCTTTGTCCAGATACTAAGTTGATAACCCTATTTGATGATTATCTGTGATGTGCCATCAGCTCACAAGTAAACCTCCAGCATGTGAACACAGGGAATTTTAAATACTGGGCTCTTCAATATGGATTTGTTTTACAGTCATGTCATTATCTCACCCTTCCACAATTTCAAAGGATCAGATGGCTATAATTGCAGAGAAGTAAATGAGTAATCTCTAGACTATTTTAGCAACAGGAGACCAGATGATTCCCCTTCCAAAAAGGACTAAGATTTCATCCGCTGCTGAAGCTGAGTCTGATAAGGATGGAGCAGTTTCTGTGGGTGGAATCTTAACCAAAGTAGGCAATGCTGTTTTCATTTCTGAAACTGACATATGTCCAGAGGAACAATCACCTAGTAAGGCCATCCTCCAATAAAAGCATTTCAAATGGGAGGTTTTTTTTTTTTCTTCTTTCCTTCAGTTCCCCCTCGTAATTCTATCTTAAACTGCATCTTGAATCTGAATGAGCTCCAGACAAACCTCACATACAACAGACAGGAGAATTCAAACCAATGCATTTATTATGCTCAGGAATCACAGCTGACTCCCAACGCTGCCAAATCCAGCAGGGTTTGCACAAACTGCACGTGGTTTTCATAAGCATTGATTGCAGCCCAAATTCTGTCTTGTGAGTTGAATTTTTATCCAGTTGCCAAGTGACAAATGTTAACTTTGCCTCAATATGAAGGTTTATTAAGCTTATTTTATGACTTTTTGCTTACTAGCGTATTTGGTTCTGCAAGAATGTAACATGAACGTGAAATTCTCCTTTCAAATTACTATCAATGATGACAACATTTTGTTTTGTTTTCATGAATCTTGAGCGGCTAGACCACAATTAAATACCAAAAAAACCCAAGGTATAGAAATCAATCCCTTCAGTGATTTCAGAATATGAAAAGGTAATTTTTAATCTATAAAGAGAATTGTGTTCCTGCATCTTTATCTATAAAGCCAGTAAAACAATTACTAGCAATGGAAGCTTTTAAAAAAAATAAGTCTTCCATGTAGAATAGATAAAAATAAAGTCCAAGGCCCAAAGGAATTCAGGAGCATAAAATTCTTCATGTAGATGCGTGGAAACAATGCTGGACTTAAGTACAGTAACAGAACTTATCTCTAATTGAGATGCTCCCTAAGGAGCCTGTTACCACAAGGTCTATATAAAGGGTTTCTAAAAACCATCTGAGTCTTGGTCATCTGGCTAGCCTTCTATAGTAACAGTTTTTCCCTGAAACTCAGTCTTATTGATAGCTATTCATTTTTTTTTTTAAGATAGGAAAGAGAAAGCTTAAGGAAAAAATAGACAAATAGAATTACTACTTTAAATGAGGCCCTCTCCTTTAAGATGTAAATCTGTTGAGAGTAGAAATGTCATCCTTGCCGTTTTCCCTCTCCTTATTGTCAGTCTCAGCTAAGGGAGTAAAGAGAGATGAGGATGGGAATTTGAAGCAGACTCTTTTTGGGGGGATCCTTGTTCTAGAAGAAAAAGCTTCCCATGGGAAGGATGGTTACAAATGTCTATGCCGTCAGGCTTTGTGAAAATATGGGAGGCTTGTACAGCAATGACTTCAGTGTGTATTTGCCAAAACAGAAGGAAAACAGTTAAATTGACTTCAAACCAACACCATAGACTTGTGTGTGTCGTTAGCTATTTGACAAGGTAGCCTGTCTTAGTATCACGAAGACAAAAGCAGAATGAAACAAAGATTTAAGTCCGTTACTAATCAATAAATTTTATCTCATAGAGATCTGTCCATTTCTGATAGATTTTTATTTTGGGTTTTTAGTGATGGTGCTCTGGAAATACTGGCATTTGTGTTTCCATGTGGAAGCTATCAGCATGGAAATAGGTCAGGCCAAACCCAATTAATTCCAAAATCCCAAACAGTACAGTAAAACATTGTATGTTTTCAGATTCTCTAAATTCCTTTTATCATTGTTCCAGAGTGTACTGGCACTTACAAACACACTAATGAAATAAAAATTGAGTACTGAAATTTTAAAATACACATTTTCAGAATATCTATATTTAGTGTTATAGTTCATTTTATGATACTTATTTTAAAAATACTTTCATACTTCAGTTTTGAATACCACAATAAAAAATTGATCAAACATTAAGATTCATTTTCACAGGATCATTTGAATATCAAAGTACTCCTAGAATGTAAACTCTGGACAATTTTTAATTACAAAACCTAAATGATCCTAACATGGTTCTTAATAATGTCTCTAAAAAAAGTGAATTCAATATCTTAAGTTTTTCCAATAAATGAAAATACATAACAAAATCATCATCAGAATGCTGATGAACATGGACACGTCATTCATCATCACTTTAACCATATTCAATAAAAATTACTAAAAAAAATGTTGGAAATGTAGTGTATCTCAGTAAACACACAGAGCTAGGTAAGATTATTCACATTTCTATAGCTAAAAAAACTTCATGGTGACTCATTCATTTGTTAGTGAATGTTGGGTGTTGGGTGCCAACCAGATTCCAAACTATTGCTAGCTACTGACAATAAAAATGAATAAGTATGTCCTAACATCCTACTTAGGCAGACAGGAAGTAAGCAAATAATCCTGATATGATGTGACAATTACCATGATCTTGTTCTACAGAGAACTCATCAGTTCTTTTGTGCCCTGAGTTATACCCTCAATAATGCCTTCTGCCTTGAACACATTTCCCCAGCTCTCTACATGATCCCATTCCATGCAACATGTAGTGTGCTCAGGTTTCTCCTCCACTGAGATGGTTTTCTTTCCTTCATGTCCCTGACCCTGTCTGGTGCTATATCTAATTTGCATTTTATTTCCTATCTTCCCCATTAGACACAGGCCCCACATGGGTGGGGACTTTGTCTTGTTGACCTCCATAATTCTAGTTCTCGAAGGACAGCCTGGCATAAAAGTAGGGGCTTACTAAATAGTTGTTACACATATCAATAAATGTAGAAACCATAATAATGGCAAAAAAAAGAGTTTCACTTTTTAAAAAGACTATCATTTTCTGTTAAATCTATATCTTATGAATAGGTCATAATGGCAGGGCAGCTTTAGAAATGAAAGAAATTAAAAGATTGAGGGTCTACTGTAAAAAGAAAGAAGAGAAAAACATTGAGAGTCTACTAAATGGTCAGTTAGGAAGGGAGGGCAGGGTCCTTTTCAAGATACTTGCTTCTTTCTTGGTTAATTAAGCCCAGGGTCTAATCATGGTTACTCACCCAGTACCCCAAGAGTTGTTCTTTTTCAACTAGCAAATGCGTCATGGGACTTCCTTGTGGACAGTTCTTTGCCTGTCTCCCCAGCTTCTGAAATAACTATGTTTTTCATTAGATGATGAAAAAATTAATCCAATATATTACCAGTGAAGTCATTTATGGTTATTTTGTTTGTTTGTTTGTGTTTTTTTGCCTTACTAACATAGGATTTTTTGAAGGATTACATTCACATCTTGAATTGGGAGTTTTCTCCAGCTCTCATCTTCACCCTTAAAACCCATGTTCTATTCATATCAGTTTGATCAGCCTGATCAAGTGGAGACCGTGTTGCACCTGGGTACGAGCCTGCCTTCTTGAGTTGAACTGCTGGCACATGACATTGGCAATGTCATTTTTCCTCTCTGTTCCTCAGTTTAACTAGCAGTGACACTAAAACAATAATACCGCTCTTTACAGTATAATGAAAGTGAGCAGGTTTGTCACCCAGTCCTGTCCAACTCTTTGCAAACCTATGGACTATAGCCCACCAGGCTCCTCTATCTGTGGAATTCTCCAGACAGAATACTAAAGTGGGTTGCCATTCCCTTCTCCAGGGGATCTTCCTAACCCAGATATTGAACCCAGGTCTCCCACATGGCAGAAAGATTCTTTACCATCTGAGCCACCAGGGAAGCCACATATAGTGTAAGAGCAAGGATTAAATGTGAGAGTCCATGGATACACTTAGCCTGCTAGGCCCTTGTAAATGACAAGGTACCATCAATCTTCTTTCTTCTCTTAATGCAATTTTCCTTTCCTCTTAATGCAAAATTCTGGAAATTTTATACACTTAGTCATTTATATTGTGGACTTTGAAAGTGAATGCTGCAAGAAATGGTTATTGTTCCAGCATTCATGAGCTCAGCTCAGTATCCAACAGGGCACTGGGGGATGGGGGAGGCTCAATCAGAAGATTAAAGATAAGTCATATTTCTCCAATTTTTTTTGCATTTGCTGGAAAATTTAAAATATGACTCAACCTAATTCATTCTCATGGGATTGTTTGAAGTAAACAGGCCATTGTGAATGCCTAACAGGCACATTTTGCAAACTAAATTGCCCTGCTTGTATGCCAATAGCAATAGTGACTAAAAGAGAAAACTGTCATCATGGCATTAAGATCAAGATCAACCTGAGTTTTACAGTCAGACAGATATGGGTTCGAAGATCCATAACCTATGCTACCGTGGGTATGTTATTCAACTTTTCTGAATTTCCTCATAAGGCTATTCCTAGTAGCAAACCACAAAATGCAGCTAAAGTGGTTATCAGGTGCTAGCACATAGGCAGTATTCAGTATCTCTGAGTTTTTATTATTACCAGGCAGCATCCTAAATTCTCCTTAGTCATGATTTTAAAACAACAGCCATTACAGAATCTGACTAGTCTTCCAGCCATATAACAGGAAAGTTAAAATTGAGATCACATACCACCACCCCCCACCTCCACCTCCAAACACACACACACACACATACACACACACACACTTATGCACACACAATTGTAGCTTAAGAAATTCAATTTCAATATCCTAGATGCCACTATACCTATGATTTTATAACCCATCATCTTTTACTAGTGCCAACTTAGTTAAAATTGTAACATGTTATTCCTCAACAGGGGAAAGGGTACCCCTCTTGATTGGCAGAACAGCCCTGATTTATTTACACTAAATCCTGTGTGATGGGCAGGAATGGTTTCTCTCTGGCTTCGGATTCTAGGGCAATGTCTGACTTTTTCCTGTGGTTGGCAGATGCTATGTTTTTCCGGTAACCCTCAAATCACACCTGATTGTCAGCAACTCAAGCGTTAGCAGAACTGAAGTAATCTCTTTTCTGGGACTTCAAACTAGACATTCCCCAAGGCACCAGTGCAAACTGGAAGCTTCCCTCTCCATGTACATCTGCCAATTAGGCTCTCAGCCAATTATAGCAGCCAATTACAATTCACTGGAGGTTTCAGTCTAAAGGGTTCTAAGTGGATTTTAAATTTAATCCTAGGACAATTATCATCATATAATACTCCTTTGGTTTCTGTGATTTGGCAACATCAATGAAAATGGGTCTTATTTATTAGCCCTTTCATTTTCAGCATAAGCCAGGGTTAGTTTCATATTACATTTGAGGTTGATGAGATCTATCTAAGAGCCTCTCTCTTCAACTCTATTCCAGAACATATGCCAAGAGTCACTAACAGGCCCTGTTCCAGATCCTTCAATATCCTTGATACCTGCAACATTGAGATTCAGAGAATATACTCTCCAAATCAACCCATTTCCAATCTGTCTCATAATGATCCTTATCTTAGGACCCTACATTGAGTAGTTATCCTCAAAAACATTCATGTATAAATTTTTAATTAATGTATCAATGCATTCAATATTCCCCCACTGGGTGCCAGGAGAAACAACACGAGGCATAGGCTCTGTGCTTGAGAAGTTAAGATGAAGAAGACACATGAAAAGAAGTTGGTAGATAAACTCGGCAATTTCTGTATCGCTTTATTTCTGCCCATCTTGAAGTTGGATTCAGTCCTATGACAAATCCCCAAAATAGACCTAACTCCTTAGAATATCATAACAAATCAAATCAATTTGTAGCAAATAACTATAGTATTAGGTTGATGCAATATTAATTGTGGTTTTGCATTGTTGAACTTTGCCATTTGATATTGGAATACATTCTTAAATGTGGTTATGTTATATATCATTTTAATGCATATTTATCACTATGTATTTTTATTACTTATTACTTACTGTTTATTTTATATTTATTTTAAACTATAGAAATGATGTTAGACAAAAAGAAAATTTGAGCAATTCTTTTTATTCAAGTTCAAATGTGTCATAAAGCAGCAGAGACAACTCTCAACATCAACAACATATTTGACCCAGGAACTGCTAGCAAATGTACAGTGCAGTGGTAGTTCAAGAAGTTTTGCAAAGAAAGCCTTGAAGATGAGAAGCATAGTGGCTAGCCATCAGATATTGACAACCACCAACTGAGAGGGTCATCAAAACTGATCCTCTTAAAACTACAGGAGAAGTTGCTGAAGAACTCAACATCAACCATTCTACAGTCATTCAGCATTTGAAGCAAATTGGAAAGGTGAAAAAGCTCAATAAGTGGGCACCTTTTGAGCTGACCACAAATCAAAAAAATCATTTTGAGGTGTCATGTTCTTTTATTCTATACAACAACAATGAACCATTTCTCAATTGGATTGTGACATGCAATGAAAATTGGACTATATATAACAACTGGTGAAGACCAGCTCAGTGGTTGGACTGAGAAGAAGCTTTAAGGCACTTCTCAAAGCCAAACTTGCACCAAAAAAAGCTCCTGGTCACTGTTTGGTACTCTGTGGTTGGTCTGACATATTACAACTTTCTGAATACTGGCAAAAGGATTCATTACATCTGAGAAGTACACTCAGCAAATTGATGAGCTGCACCAAAAACTGCAAAGCCTGCAGCCAACACTGGTCAACAGAAATGGCCCAATTGTTCTCCAGGACAACACACAACCACATACCACACAACAAACACTTCAAAAGTTGAAAAAATTGGGCTATGAAGTTTTGCTTCATCCTCCATATTCATTTGACCTTTCACCAACCAACTACCATTTCTTCAAGCATCTCAACAACTTTTTGCAGGGAAAACACTTCCACAACCAGCAAGAGGCAGAAAATGCTTTCCAAGAGTTTGCCCAATCCTGAAGCACAGGTTTTCATGCTACGGGAATAAACAAACTTATTTCTCACTGGCAAAACTGTGTTGATTGTAGTGGTTCCTATTTTGATTGATAAAGATGTGTTTGAGACTAGTTATGAAGATTTAAAACTCATGATCCGAAACTGCAATTACTTTTGTACCAACCTAATATGCTTATGCTTACTAAAAAAACTCAATTATATGAAAATTTTACTTTTTAAAAAATTTGAAATAGTCTATGCATATCTAGCCATTGAATAATAATTTACAAACACCCATGTACCCACCACCTAGCAAGAGAAATAAAACATTTTGATTTAATTAATGTCCTACCATGTACTTCCTAGAAGATCATTGCAGTTTCTGTCCCCAGAGTTAAAAACTAGCCTGTAATTAGAATTTATTATTCTCATTAACATTTTAATACTCTTTCTGGTGGTGATGGTTTAGCTGCTAAGTTGTGTTCAACTCTTGCAACACCATGGATTGTAGCCTGTCAGGTTCCTCTATCCATGGGATTTCCTAGGCAAGAATACTGGAGTGGGTTGCTATTTCCTTCCCCATAACATTCTTTCTACATTTTTATGTATTTATGTATCATATCAAATAATATTTTACATAATTTTTAACTTTATATAAATGAGCTTGCACTGTACCCATTTTCCTCCAGTTTGCTTTCTCTCTCAACAGTAATTTTATAAAATTTATCCATACTGTTATTTGTAGATATATGAATATAACACAATTTATTTATATACTGTATGGTGGTTTAAACACTAAGTCATGTCCGACTTTTGCCACCCCATGGACATGCCTGCCAGGTTCCTCTGTCCATGAGATTTCCCAGGCAAGAATACTGAAGTGGGTTGCCATTTCCTTCTCCAGGGGATCTTCCCAATCCAGGGATCAAACTGGGGGCTCATGAATTGTAGGGAGACTCCTTCACTGCAGGAGGATTCTTTACCGACTGAGCTATGAGGGAAGCCTATACACTGGATAGGAAACGACAACTCAGCAAGTGTGAGCTGTTCACAACTGCACTTTCAAAGGAAAGATTTGACCTTTGTCCAGCTCTTGGGAGGTATCCTCTAAGCCCTTGGAGTGTCCTGCATGCTAAGAGTGTCCTTGTTTATGGAGGGCCCTCGGGTGGTGCCAGGCAGTCTATGTTAACAAAGTGATTTATGGTGGAGGACCTGAATCATGCAATGTCTGATCTATAGAGGGGGTAGAGAGTAAGGTCAGCCTAAGATCAGTGACACAAGCCACCCACCAAGCTTACGTGACAATCCAATAGTGTCCACTGGATACTAAGACTTAGGTGAGCTTCCCTAGTTGAATATATTGTCACCATCGATGTGAGAAGAAACAGCGCTGTCTGTACTACTACACTGCAAGAGAACAACTAGAAACTCATGCCTGCTGTCTCTGGAACTCTGCCTGATGTGCCTTTTTCCGTTGCTAATTTTAATCTCTATCCTTCCACCATAATAAACCGCATGCGTGTGTTTAGTTGCTCAGTCGTGTCCGACTCTGCAATTCTTTGGGATGTAGTCTGCCAGGCTCCTTTGTCCATGGGACTTTTCAGGCAAGAAAATTGGAGTGGGTAGCCATTTCCTCTGCCAGCAGATCTTCACAACCCATGGATCAAACCTGCATCTCCTGTGTTTCCTGTACTGCAGGTGGATTCTTTATTTGCTGAGCCATCAGGGAAGCCCTGTAATAAATCTTAACCATGAACATAACAGCTTTGCTGAATTCTGTTCAGTTCTAGCAAATTACTAAACCTGAGGGTGATTATGGGACCCCCAAATATGCACACTCTCCTACTGACTGACTTTTTTTTCAATTTTTTGAAATTGCAAGCAGTGCTTATGTAGAATACAATGCATATTTTGTCTACCTATAAGTGAAATTCCTGAATCAAAGGAATTATGTTCTAAAATTGTGAATTGTTCTTCAAAGTAGCTGTACCATTTCATAATCCAACCAACATTATCCAAGAGTTCTCAACATTCTGAGCTTCACCAACCTTGGTACTGCCAGACTTGTTAGTTTTTTGAAATCTAATGTTATGAGATTGTATTTCACGATGTATTAACTTGCATTCCCTTAGTGATTAATGAGGCTGAGTTATCTTTCTGTATGATTTGAGATTTTATTTCCTATTAATTGCTTATCTATATCTCTTGCACAGTCCTGTTGTATTATCTCTTCCTTTATTTACAGACACTATAAATTTGGAAGTAGTTATTTAATGGTTATATTATAAATATGGCAAATGTCTATCCCTATGGCTTATCCTTTTACTTTATCAAAATTTGTAGTACAAAATTTTGAAGGTTCAGTGTTGTATATTTTATCACTTTTTAATTTATGATTTACCCTTTTTGTGTCTTATCTGATTTTCCCTAGTTCACTGTCATAATGATAGCCCTCATATATTTTTCTAAAAGGTTTTAAGTTTTTCCTTGTTTACACTTATGTATTTTTCTCTCTCTTAAATTTTGTTTGTGCATGATGTGATAAAGAAACATTTTATCTTTTCCCACATAATCAATTTTCCCCATAGCAGTTTTTGTATAAGTAGTATATTATCCCATCATTTTTTAAATAAGCCCATTAGTATTTTAAGTTGTTGAAAATTTAACAAAATGTCTTTAAAGACAAACAGACAACTAGTAATTGCAGTTACACCTAGGATGAGGAACAAAGGAGCTGTTCTGTTAATGTAGCAACACATCACAATTCACCCTACAACAAGGTGGCTGGAAGCAACAGTATTTATTTATTAATTCTCCTTATGCTGCTCAGTAGGGTGGTTCTATTATATTCAGATTATAGTCAGGGGTTAGGGCCATCTTGAAGGCTTGTTCATTCATTCTTCTGATACCTATATCCCATCATTCTTAAAAATGTTTCCTTTATTATAGCTCAAGTCTCTTCCATTTTTTGCTTGTTTAGTAGCATTATTCTTTATTCCTGCACCAGTAGTATACCTACTAATTAGTACAGCTGTATTTTCAAGCTTGACCTAATTACTAAAACCTCAGTATTTGGAAGATGCCTCTTGTTCTTTTATAAACTGATATTTACCGCAAAGCCAACTTTTAAATTTTCTCAAAAACATTTAAGATTTTGAATGATATAGCATTTTGTGTGTGTGTGTATATATATATAAAATCATCAGAAGTACACATATGGGCAACAGTCTTCCTATATATGACATGGTGACTCCTTGTATTTCTATACTACATTTAAATACACTTCCACAAAATGTTACCTATTTCTCCATGAAGATTTGCATATCTTTTGTTACATTTATTCATTAGGTACCATATATGTCTTGATTGCTATTGTAAACACTATTCAAAACAATAATTACTGGTATCTAGAAATACAACTGACTTCTAAATGTTAATCACAAATCTTATTGAATACTCACCAATTAAAAAAAAAATTCTCTCCATTTCTAGTATTTTCCTTGTAGACAAATATACTACAAGAAGATAATAACAATTTTGTTTTATATTTCTCTATTTTCTTTAAACTAAATTAATTTTGATTGAGATTCTATCCTACTAAACTGGTGGGAAATTCTGCCTCAGTTGTTACAGATCATTACCCTCTCATATTCTATACACCCAACGTTATTCCATTGCCCAGGATCTTACATGTAACCAAAGAGTCAGGGAGCCTCTGTTAGTCAACACTTAAGGTCCCCACAAACTTAAGGTCACAAGATTCTCCACATCTCAAACCACAGAGTACAGTCAGGTCTGGTACCATGTTTAAGGTACAGAAATCTTTGATAATCCTGGGAGCCCACATCCAGCCTCTATCAGGCCCATATTCAGCCATCTCCTGAGATCTTTCTCCCTCTCAAACTGCTGCCATAGTTCCACATGGAGAAGCAAGGTGGGAATTCTTACCAATTACTCCACTTCAGATTAGCTCTTTAAAAACAATCAAAGGGTCTATCTATTTGAGTGGAACTAAATACTCAAATTAAATCTTAAATTAACTACTCACATGCTAAATTCACCTTTAAATAGGTTGTTCTTTCTGTAATAGTTCTACCTAGTTGCTAGGGACTGGGTATTTATTGCTTGGCACCTTACTTTCTGCATCTCTCAGCCCTGTATGTACATATTCATATCTTAGTAATTTGGCCTATTTGGCTCCAGCCCTATTCTTTGACACATTTAATCTTTGCCTTCCTAAAACATTTTCTAAAACAAGGAATGGAACACTAACTTCTCTCATTTGCTTTCTTTCTCTCATCACTTCATTCAGTCAGCAAAGAATCCTTTTTAGGAATTCTCAGTAAGAAATAATTTCACTCTCATAATCATTTTTCCCAACCAGGAGGACATTTACGATACAATCAGTAGGTACTAACCTGAAAGACCACATAAAATTCTGAAGGGCACTGACCCATTTATGTGAGTCAAGGTAGGATCAGGAAGAGAGAGAAGGATCAAAGAAAGAGGGAGGCCAAGTATAGAAGAATAGGTAGGCACTTTGTCTTTGCCAGGCTAAGGAAACGGAGGGCAAGAGGAGATTTCTAACAAAAGGATTTACCTGTCCAAAAGGACAGGGTCTTGGTAGAATATAGCCCATATTTGCACACCCAGGGCTTCCCTGGTAGTTCAGACAGTAAAGGATCCATCTACAATGCAGGAGACCTGGGTTTGATCCCTGTGTTGGGAAAATCCTTGGGAGAAGGGAATGGCTACCCACTCCAGTATTCTTGTCTTGGAGAATTCCATGGACAGAGAAGCCTGGCGGGCTACAGTCCATGGGCTCAGAGAGAATCAGACACAACTGAGAAACTAACATTTCACTTTACTTTCAGCCCATAGTTTCAAAATTTGAAAGAGGAATGTATGCCTCTCAGCAAAAACCAAAAGGGAGAGATAGTAACTTGGGCTAAACAAAATTACAGTTAGACAATTATGGGCCTTTTAATTAATATATTAAATTATATATGTCATTTTATAGGTGATTGGACTGAAAATATTTGAGTGAAGAAAAGAGGAATTGACAAAATATTTGTCCCTTTCTTAACTGAAAATGTGATGTTAATTATTCACGTGAGCTTAATACAATAGCCTTTCTAAATGTGGGAGGGGGGTTCTGGAAGGGGAACAAATGTATACGGATGGCAGATTCATGTCACTGTATGGCAAAACCAACACAATAATGTAAGGAAAAAAAATAATAATAAATAAATATTTTAAAAATACATCAAAATTTTTAAAAGATATGTTATATCATTTGGGAAATTAACACAAAGACATATCATTATAAAACTATTAGAATGATTGACATCTTAAAAAATGACGATACTAAATGCTGGTGAGGATGTAAAGCAATAGGAACTCTCATTCATTAGAGTAAAAAATGATAAAGTCTCTTTGGAAGAAAACTTGGTAGTTTCTTACAAATTTAAACAGTCTTATGTGGTACCCTGGAGAAGAAAATGGCAACCCACTTCAGTATTCTTGCCTGGACAAAGGAGCCCGGCAGGGCACAGTTTATGGACTCACAAGAGTCAGACATGATTTAGTGCTATCTTTCTTCCTTTTTATGTGGTACATCAATCACATTACTAGGTGTTTTCCCAAATGATATAAAACCTAATATATACAAAAAACATATGAATGTTTACAGCATGTTTACTTGTAATAATCAAAAACTGGAAGCAAACAATATGTCCTACATAAGTGGATGGATACAAACTGTGGTACATCTATAGTGTGGAATATTACTCAACAATAAAAAGAAATGAGCTATCAGGTCACAATACATGAAGGAACTTTAAATACACGCCAAAAAAAAGATGTCCTTTTCATTATAAGGGACTGGAATGCAAAAGTAGGAAGTCAAGAAACACCTGGAGTAATAGGCAAATTTGGTCTTGGAGTACAGAATGAAGCAGGGCAAAGGCTAATAGAGTTCTGCTAAGAGAACACATTGGTCATAGCAAACACCCTCTTCCAAAAACACAAGAGAAGACTCTACACATGGACATCACCAGATGGTCAACGCCAAAATCAGAATGATTATACACTTTGCAGTCAAAGATGGAGAAGCTCTATACAGTCAGCAAAAACAAGACCAGGAGCTGACTGTGGCTCAGATAATGAACTCCTTAACTGCCAAACTCCGACTTAAATTGAAAAAAGTAGGGAAAACCACTAGAATAGATCTGATAGACAGAGTGCCTGATGAACTATGGACAGAGATTTGCGACACTGTACAGGAGATGGCGATCAAGATCATCCCCAAAAGAGAAATGCAAAATAGCAAAACGGCTGTCTGAGGAGGCCTTATAAATAGCTGTGAAAAGAAGAGAAGTGAAAAGCAAAGGAGAAAAGGAAAGATATTCCTATTTGAATTCAGAGTTCCAAAGAATAGCAAGGAGCAATAAGAAAGGCTTCCTCAGTGATCAGTGCAAAGAAATAGAGGAGAACAACAGAATGGGAAAGACTAGAGATCTCTTCAGGAAAATTAGCGATACCAAGGTAACAGTTCATGCCAAGATGGGCTCGATAAAGGACAGAAATGGTAATGGACCTAACAGAAGCAGAAGATATTAAGAAGAGGTGGCAAGAATACACAGAAGAATTATGCAAAAAAGATCTTCATGACCCAAAAAATCATGACGCTGTGATCATTCACCTAGAGCAGGACATCTTGAAATGTGAAGTCAAGTGGGCCTTAGAAAGCATTACTACAAACAAAGCTAGCAGAGGTGATGGAATTCCAGTTCAGCTATTTTAAATCCTAAAAGATGATGCTGTGAAAGAGTTGCACTCAATATGTCAGCACATTTGGAAAGCTCAGCACTGGCAACAGGACTGGAAAAGTCAGTTTTCATTCCAATCCCAAAGAAAGATAATACCAAAGAATGCTCAAACTACTGCACAATTGCACTCCTCTCACACGCTAATAAAGTAATGCTCAAAATTCTCCAAGCCAGACTTCAGCAATATGTGAACCATGAACTTCCAGATGTTCAAGCTGGTTTTAGAAAAGGCAGAGGAACCAGAGATCAAATTGCCAACATCCGCTGGATCATCAAAAAATCAAGAGAATTCCAGAAAAACATCTACTTCTGCTTTATTGACTATGCCAAAGCCTTTGATTGTGTGGATCACAATAAACTGTGGAAAATTCTGAAAGAGATTGGAATACTAGACCACCTAACCTGCCTCTTGAGAAACCTGTATGTAGGTTAGAACTGGACATGGACAGTTAGAACTGGACATGGACAACAGACTGGTTCCAAATAGGAAAAGGAGTATGTCAAGGCTGTATATTGTCACCCTGCTTATTTAACTTATATGCAGAGTACATCATGAGAAATGCTGGGCTGGAGGAAGCACAGCTGGAATCAAGATTGCCGGGAGAAATATCAGTAACCTGAGATATGCAGATGATACCACCTTATGGCAGAAAGTGAAAAAGAACTAAAGAGTCTCTTGATAAAGTGAAAGAAGAGAGTGAAAAAGTTGGCTTAAAGCTCAACATTCAGAAAACTAAGATCATGGCATCTGATACCATCACTTCATGGCAAATAGATGGGGAAACAGTGTCAGACTTTTATTTTTCTGGGCTCCAAAATCACTGCAGATGGTGATTGCAGCCATGAAATTAAAAGACGCTCACTCCTTGGAAGGAAAGTTATGACCAACCTAGACAGCATATTAAAAGCAGAGACATTACTTTGCCAACAAAGGTCTGTCTAGTCAAGGTTATAGTTTTTCCAGTAGTCATGTATGGATGTGAGAGTTGGACTATAAAGAAAGCTGAGTGCCAAAGAATTGATGCTTTTGAACAGTGGTGTTGGAGAAGCCTCTTGAGAGTCCCTTGGACTGCAAAGAGATCCAACTAGTCCATCCTAAAGGAGATCAGTCTTTCGGTGTTCACTGGAAGGACTGATGTTGAAGCTGAAACTCCAATACTTTGGCCACCTGATGAGAAGAGCTGACTCATTTGAAAAGACCCTGATGCTGGGAAAGATTGAGAGCAGGAGGAGAAGGGGATGGCAGAGGATGAGATGGTTGGATGGCATCGCTGATTCGATGGACATGAGTTTGAGTAAACTCTGGGAGTTGGTGATGGAGAGCAAGGCCTGGCATGCTGCAGTTCATGCGGTTGCAAAGAGTCTGACACAACTGAGTGACTGAATTGAACTGAATGAGGGAGACCTGGGTTTGATCCATGGGTTGAGAAGATCCCTGGAGCAAGGAAAGGCTACCCACTCCAGTATTCTGGCCTGGACTGTATAGTCCATGGGGTCCCAAAGAGTTGGACACAACTGAGCAGCTTTCTCTTCACAAAACTGGGGATGACTCAGTACTGCTGCTTTGGGTTTCCCTGGTGATTCAGATGGTAAAGAATATGGTACAATGCGGGAGACCTGGGTTTGATCCTTGGGTTGGGAAGATCCCCTAAAGGAGAACATGGCAACCCACTCTAGTATTCTTTCCTGGAGAATTCCCATGGTCAGAGAAGCCTGGCAGGCTACAGTCCATGGGGTCACAAACAGTTGGTCATTACTGAGCAACTAAGCACATACACACATAAATGCATACTGATAAATGAAAGAAATCAACCTGAAAAGCTTATATACTGTCTGAGTCCTATCTATAATATTCTGGAAAAGGCAAAACCATTGAGTAAAAAGATCAGTAGTTCCCAGGAGTTAAGGGTTTGAGGGTAGGGAGGAAGAGAAAAAAAGAATAGGTTTACAAAAGGGATTTTCAGAGTAGTAAAATTATTCTGTATGATACTGCAATCATAGATATCATCACAATATATATTTGTCAAGATACATAGAATTACACAACACAAAGAGTAAACTCTGATACAAACCATGGACTTTAATAGTAATATATCAATATGGGTTAATCAGTTACAATAAAATATACCAACTAATCCAAGATATTAATAATAGGAAAAATTAATGAGGGAGGTGGGAGAAGAGGTATATGTGAACTCTGTACTATCAGCTCAATTTATCTGCAACCGAAAACTGTTCCAGAAAATTAAGCCTATTAATTTAATCAAAAAGGATACACACAGAGAGAGAACATAGCTACATCCAAATAAATTAACATTTCCAACCAATTACCTACAAGCACATTTCATTATTTATGCACATCCATGTACATGCTGTGTTCCAGACACCATTCTCAGACAAAATCTTCATGAGAACAGGAATCTCTGCCATTGGGATTTGCCTCTTTGAGGTATCCCAAGTGTCTGCCATTGATAAGCCCTTTATAATTAATCAGTAATGTAATATTTAAAATAATGAATAAATCAGTACAAATATGAGTTAGAGAAGAGGATTTGGATAGTGATCAGAAAAAATCCCCACTGAGTAGAAATCACTTTTCAGTGTAACAGTGTTAGCATCAGTGAAAGAAAAAATGGAAGGATGAGGCAGAGCCAAGTAGGAAGCCCCAGTGGTGAATAAGTTGTCTTTGGATTTGCAGAAATGATTAGCATGATTGGGACTCTTGGAAAATAACATTAGAAATCAATTTATCTATTTGGTCAGGTGGGTGAAGTCCAGGACATACAGAGATTTGACCATTGTTATCACAGAAAATTTAATTTCCAAATTTCTATGTCAATGGTTGAGATGGATATACTCCTTAAATAAGAAATTTCTTTTGAGATATTCCCAAGGTAAGAGATTCTATCCTATATTTCACATATGGGAAAATGCTAAAAAGAATTTGAGGTGAGAGTGAAAGAAAGTTTCAGGGAATTTTTATGACTATACAGACATTTGCTTGTCTGGATAGTGAAAAAAAAATCTTTAAGGTGGTCAAAACTCAGCTTAGAAGGATTGAATTGTAAATGAAGGAATACTTCATTTATAGTACTTGAAGAAAATACAGGAGACTTTTAAAGAAATAAAGCCAGGAATCATAAATGAAAAGCATTACCAGTTGGCCCTATAAAATTTTAAATGTTTGGTTAATACTGGTATAAAAATGTTACAATATAATCACAAAAAGATCTTCAATTTTAAATACTGGACTAATATTCATTAGCCAAACAATAAATAACAAAAAGAGAAAAAAATAAATATTTCACAGCAAAAGGTAATCAAAGCCTCAAAATACCCTAAAAATTTTCAATCATCCTTATAACCAAAAAAAAGGCTAATAGAGATTATTTTAAAAATCTGTTAGATTGAAGGCAGGAAGAGTAGGGCACAACAGAGGATGAGATGGTTGTATGGCATCAGAGAAGGTTGTATGGCATCACTGACTCCATGGATATAAGTTTGAGCAAACTCCAGGAGTTGGCAAAGGACAGGGAAGCCTGATGTACTACAGTCTATAGGGTGACAGAGAGTTGAACACTACTGAGAGTAGGTTTCCCAATTAGGTGGGAAAATATTTAAAATATTATTTAATTTCAATACAGTTTAACTTCAATACAATGTTAATACAAATTATTCAGTGATTCCATTTTGCTAGGAGTATAATAGATAGGCTTTTATAAATGTTCTTTATGAAGATTAAACTATTTCAACTTTTTTGAGGTTGATTAAATAAGTTGACCAAAAATGATAGCAAGTAGTTACTACATGCTATGTATTGTTAATAGTATTCTATGCTTATTAATATTTAAGAATCTATGAGGTAGATTCTGTTCTTATCAACCATATTTTGATGAGAAAATCGAGTCAATGGAGCGATCAAATAACTTACCAAGGAAAAAATCCACACACCCAGGAAGCAGAGATGCTGGAATTTAAACCCAAGTATTCTGGTATCAGAGTTCATGGCAGAAACAGGCAAGGCAGAGTATGATAGCTGAGCAGACTTAGGACTGGATAGTTTGAAATTTTTCTATAGGTTATGTGCTACAGGATAAGCAGGTCAGAGGAATGTTTCCTGCTGGAGTATAAGAACAAAACAGAGTTCAGAGTATAGGCTTTAGATTGATTGATTTATATATTAAAGGTGAGTTTGCAGGCAAATTGTTATTCTCTCTTGAAATTAGACGACCCTTGGAGGAATAGTCTCTCCAGGTTCAGAAAGGTCCCAGATGCCAGAGCATCAAGAATATAGGAAGTAAGGAAATATATTAATTTTTCATTTGGTATTTTTTGGGCTTCTCTGGTGACTCATTGGTAAGAATCAACCTGCAATGCAGGAGACCTGGGTTCAATCCCTGGCTCAGAAAGATCCCCTTGAGAAGAGAATGGAAACCCATTCCAGTATTCTTGCCTGGAAAACCCCATGGACAGAGAAGCCAGGCAGGTTACAGTCCATGGAGTCGCAAAGAGTAAATATATTAATACTTATATGTATACTCTTTGACTCAGTAATTTACCATCTAGAAATTTATACTATAGAAATATACACACAAGCAGAGATCCGTAAAAACAAATGCTCGAAACAAAACTGTTACAATTGCTTAAATTTACTGTTAAGCAAACTGACTCAATGGACATGAGTTTGAGTAAACTCCAGGAGTTGGTGATGGACAAGGAGGCCTGGTACGCTGCAGCCCATGGAGTCGCAAAGAGTTAGACAAGACTGAGTGACTGAACTGAACTGAAACATACGATTCTGGTCTTTGTGAAGGCTAAGAGACTAAGGGAAAGAAGTTGGGGATCTGGCAAAACATTTTGGTATGGGTGATTCTGAAGAGTTCAAATCACTGGACAAAACAGGAAAACAGTGGTTCTTAGACTTTAGTGGGCATCAGAATCACCTGAACTGCTTGTTAAAACAAAATTCAGAGCACTGCTCTCTACCTCTAGAATTTCCAAATCAGACAGTATGGGGTGGCCCCACCAAAACGTTACAATTTTAACAAATTCAGCATGTTGATGTTTCCAGTCTGCAGATGATGTTTTGAAATCAAATGCCCAAGAGGAAGAGCTGTTGAATGAGGTCACCAATTTGAAGACATTCTAAAAGCTTCACTCAGCTGACTTGACAAAGGAGCCACCAATCACGCCTGTGAGACTGGGTGAGCCTAGCTTGCCACCAGAGGGCAGTGCTAGAGATCCTAGTCACCCCAATTTGGACAGAGCCGCTGTCCTAATTAAACCTGACTTAATTGGATGACAAGTATCCAAAATAATTCACTTTTCAAGTAAAGCTAAGGAGTGATTCTGTAACACAGATGTTTTGAGCAATTGGCTGCAAGGTCAGTCCTTAGGTATGAAATGCTCAGATGGCCACGTCACAGACAGGTTATTGAGGACCCCAAGTGAAAGTGAAAGTGAAACCCCTCAGTCGTGTCCGACTCTTTGCGACTCCATGAACTGCAGCCTACCAGGTTCCTCTGTCCCTGGCATTTTCAAGGCAAGAGTACTGGAGTGGGTTGCCATTTCCTTAAAGGGACATTAAAAAATCTTATAGCTTAAAAGCCCAGATACCAGGGATGTTATTCTGAAAAAAAAAAAATGTGTTTTAGCTTCCCTATGTGGTCTCTTCACTATTCATTCTTCTGGAAATTAGATGTGGGGAAGATAGCACTAAATATCACCCTGCTTTGCTAAGGTAATGCTATGAGTTGTGTTTTGAAATATATCACTTTTTCATGAAAAGTAGTAGAAAATTCTTGCTTGAATCTTTGCTACAAATTTTAGTCAAACTCATTCACAAAGCTGGATTTCAGTTCTTTTACTTCTAGAATTATGGACCAAATGTTGAAAAAATATACCAGTTCAGTTCAGTCTCTCAGTTGTGTCCGACTCCCTGCAAAACCATGGACTGCAGCATGCCAGGCTTCTCTGTCCATCACCAACTCCTGGAGCTTACTCCAACTCATGTCCATAGAGTCAGTGACACCATCGAACCATCTCATCCTCTGTTGTCCACTTCTCTTCCTGCCTTCAATCTTTCCCAGTATCAGGGTCTTTTCAAATGAGTCAGTTCTTTGCATCAGGTGGCCAAAGTATAGGAGTTTCAGCTTCAGTATCAGTCCTTCCAATGAATATTCAGGACTGATTTCCTTTAGGATGGACTGGTTCGATCTCCCTGCAAGTCCAAGGGACTCTCAAGAGTCTTCTCCAGCACTACAGTTCAAAAGCATCAATTCTTCAGCACTCAGCTTTCTTTATAGTCCAATACTCACGTCCATATATGACTACTGGAAAAATCATAGCTTTGACTAGATGGACCTTTCTGGCAAAGTAATGTCTCTGCCTTTTAATATGCTGTCGAGGTTGTTCATAGCTTTTCTTCCAAGGAGCAAGTGTCTTTTAATTTCATGATTGCAGTCACCATCTGCAGTGATTTTGGAGCACCCCACACACACACACCCGCAAAATTAAGTCTCTCACTGTTTCCATTGTTTCCCCATCTATTTGCCATGAAGTGATGGGACCAGATACTACATTCATAGTTTTCTGAATGTTGAGTTTTAAGCCAACCTTTTCACTCTCCTCTTTCACTTTCATCAAGAGGCTCTTTAGTTCTTCACTTCTGCCATGAGTGGTGTCATCTGCATATCTAAGATTATTGATATTTTTCCTGGCAGTCTTGATTGCAACTCATGCTTTTTCCAGCCTGGCATTTCACATGATGTGCTCTGCAAATAAGTTAAATAAGCAGGGTGACAATATACAGCCTCGACGTTCTCCTTTCCCAATTGGAAGCAGTCTGTTGTTCCATGTCCAGTTCTAACTGTTACTTCTAATCTGCATACAGATTTCTCAGGAGGCAGGTAAGGCGGTCTGGTATTTGCATCTCTTAAAAAATTTTCCACAGTTTGTTGTGATCCACAGTCAAAGGCTTTGGCATAGTCAATAAAACGGAAGTAGATGTTTTTCTGGAACTCTCTTTCTTGTAGTTACCTTACTATATTCATATCTCAAGTAATATTTTCTATGAGAAATTTTGCAAAGAGCTAATCTCAAAAAGAATGTAATCATATTGACTGAATTACAGAATAGTAAGGAACTGGGAGTTTTTTCAGTTGTTGCCATTTAAATGTAGCTTTTATCATTCTTTATTTTATCCTTTATAGAGACAAATGGAATATTATTAATAGGTGCTGTTTTATAGATAAATTCTAAGAATTTATTTCTAGTTTAGTCCAAACTAATTTGGACAAAACACTAGAATTTCACTTAGAGTCAAATATATTCTCAGTGTTAAATACATTACAGAGTAGAAAAATAAATCGTCATGAAAAGCTATAATTTACTTTCTATTATTTAATATTAAAGTCAGAAAACTGATTCTCCCAACTGTGAGAAATTACAAACATTTTAGGTACCTATATCAATTCTTTCTGCATATGACATTCTGTGTTATTTGTTTTTAGAAATAATCTAATTGCAGTGACCATTTCTTACATCACAGATTCTCATTCTTTCTGTGAGATGGTAAGAAGAGGGTGGCAATGGTTGACGAATACGCAGAGTGGACAAGTGGCATTTATAGATGAGCAACACGTTTCCCAGCTATTAATACCAAGAACTAATCATAGTTGATAGAGCCTCCTCACTCTTCACAGCCTGGCAAAGAGCTTTAGCAGGAGAGGGCTGTGTCATTTCTATCAGCCCATTGCCATGGGATCCTATAGCCCTGGAGACCCTTCTACCAGAGTCTGCATCTTGGTACTAGCATCACTCACACTGGGAATTATCCCAGGGCAGGAGCTGAGGTGGCCCCCTCCGTGACCTCTTTGCAAAATCAGGAAGTGTCATTTCTGCAGTGGTTAAGTGAGTTTTCTCTTTCCCATGAGTAAGCTAGTTTGGTCATTTCTGCTTTTAACCTTATGCCATTAAGTGTTTTGTGTGTGTGTGTGTGTGTGTGTGTGTGTGTGTGTGTGTGTGTGTTTTAAAAATAACTGACTTCTAGTGCATCAATATGACAAATGAATTATTGTATTGACCCACCTCTTTTCTAAGCATACAATGTTGATTTACAAGATTAAGTCAAGGGCTCTGCTATTCTCTCTGCTCTGAATTTTGTATATTTTATACAAAAATGTATAAAATATTCAAAAAATGTATTACAAATTAACACTGAAAAAAAACTATCTTTAAAATGAATAAAATATATGCAATTATATTTTAGGACTGGAAGTAAATATATTTGTACAGGTAAAGCTTTCATCACATAGTGTCCATTTGTTTACATTTCATGATAACTCAGAGCTGAGGATTAAATTTAGCTTTTAAACAAAAAAAATTTTTTCTTACCCAGTTAATACGATAAGATCAATGAGGTAATGTTTAAACTTCTTAAAAATGTATGTATTTTCAAACATGCTAGAACAACTTAGAAGTATTGATTTAAACCTTACATAATTTATATGTATATATCATTTCTATCTGCCTGATAAAATTTTACCTTTTGTCTGCTAAAGATTCTTCTACAATAATTCATTAACTTAATTGAAAAACAGTACACGAAAGAGAAGCAAAAGACAAAGGCAAAAAGGAAAGATAAATCCATCTGAATGCAGAGTCCCAAAGAATAGCAAGGAGAGATAAGAAACCCTTCTCAAGTGAACAATACAAAGAAACAGAAAACAGTAGAATGGGAAAGTCTATAGATGTCTTCAAGAAAATTAAAGATGACAAGGGAACATTATATGCAAAGATGGGTACAATAAAGGACAGAAGTGGTATGGACCTAACAGAAGCAGAAGATATTAAGAAGAGGTGGCAAGAATACACAGAAGAATGGTACAAAAAATGTCTTAATGTCCCAAATAGCCACCATGGTGTGACCTATCACATAGAACCCCACATCATAGAGTGTGAAGTCCAGTGATCCTTAGGAAGCATCACTATGAACAAAAATAGTGGAGGTGATGGGATTCCAGTCGATCTATTTCATGTCCTAAACGATGATGCTGTTAAAGTGCTGCATTCAATATGCCACCTAGTTTGGAAAACTCAGGAGTAGCCACAGGACTGGAAAAGATCAGTTTTCATTCCAATCCCAAAGAAAGGCAATGACAAAGAATGTTCAAACTACCACACAATTACATTCATTTCACATGCTAGCAAGGTAATGCACAAAATTCTTCAAGCCAGGCTTCAAAGCTACATGAACTGAGACATTGCGGATGCACAACCTGGATTTAGAAAAGGCAGAGGAACCAGAGATCAAATTGCCAACATCCATTGGATCACTGAAAAAGCAAGAGAATTCCAGAAAAATATATACTTCTGCTTCATTGACTATGCTAAAGCCTTTGACTGTGTGGATCACAACAAATGAAAATTCTGAAAGAGATGGGAATACCAGACCACCTTACCTGCTTCCTGAGAAATCTGTATGCAAGTCAAGAAGCAATAGCTAGAACTGGACATGGAAAAATGGACTAGTTTAAAATTTGGAAAGGAGTAAGACAAGGCTGTATATTGTCATCCTGCTTATTTAACTTATATGCAGAGCACACCATGTGAAATGCTGGGTTGGATGAAGTACAGGCTTGAATCAAGATTGCTGGGAGAAATATTAATAACCTCAGGTATGCAAATAACACCATCCTAATGGCAGAAAGCAAAGAGGAACTAAAGAGCCTTTTGATGAAGGTGAAAGAGGAGGGTGAAAAAGCTGGTTTAAAACTCAACATTCAAAAAACTAAGGTCATGACTTTCGATCCTATCACTTCATGGCAAATAGATGGGAAAAAAATGGAAACAGTGACAGACTTCATTTTCTTGGGCTCCAAAATTATTGTGGATGGTGACGGCAGCCATGAAATTAAAAGATGCGTGCTCCTTGGAAGAAAACCTAGATAGCATAGTAAAAAGCAGAGACATGAGTCTACTTACAAAGGTCTGTCTGGTCAACGCTATGGTTTTTCCAGTAGTCAAGTACAGCTGGAAATGACTGAGTGACTGATAACAACAACAACACAAAAGTCACTCAACAGCATTTTGTAGAATGTAAGTTTTAAACTAATTCATGCAAGAATTAACCAAAACAGGAGTAGAGTAGCAAGGTTCAGAGATCGGTATTTTGTTTCTCTACAATTCTATGATACAGGATAATTTTATGAAAATTTAAATTTTTGATTCAATTAGTATTTCTGGAACGCCAACTGTGTGCCTAAGGTATTGGTTGCTGAGACAGACCACTAAGGGCCAATCCACTATTCAAGCACCACTTCTTCCTAAAGAGTAGAACCTACTTTCTCCGGGGCATGGCACTGTATCACACTGAAAAACGACATTTCCCACCTTCTCTTGCAGATAAAATAGACACAGAACTGGCTGGTAGCAAGTGGCACAAGCTGTAGGGTGAGTCAACTTGGCTGGAAGTTGGCTCTCCAATTCTTATTTGGCTGGTCGCCTGGAACACAGACGTGAGGGCTGGATCTCCAGGACAGAAGCGAGCATTCATAAGATCAGTGCTACACAGGAGGAGGGCCTGGGACTCTGGTGACTACATAAGTGAGGGTACTGAGGAGGAACCCAAAGGATGTGAACATGTTACATACAAAGAGATTTGATAGAAGGAATCAGCTCATGCATTTATGAAGTCCCAGGGACTGTAGTCCGCAAACTGGAAACTCTGGAAAGTAGATGTTTCAGTCTGAGTCTGAAGACTGGGGAAAAAATCATCTCAGCTTGAAGGCATTCAGGCAAAAGGGGCTCCCTGTTATTCAGCTTTCTGGTTCTATTCAGGCCTTCAACTGATTGGATTTGGTCCACGCGTAACAGTGAGGGCAATCTGCTCTACTCAGGCCACTGATTCAAATGTTAGCCTCATCCAGAAACACTCACACACACGCACTCTAGAAATGTTTGATTAAATACCTAGGTACCCATGGCCCAGCCCATTTGACATAAAATTAACTGCGTTAGTGATGTTTGGCCAAACGCTGCACTTCTCTCTGTCATGATCCTTGCTATATTCTATTATTCTGATGACTCTGACAATCCATGAGTCCTCTGAGGAACAGATTTATGTTTTATAGGGCTTTCTTTCCTTTTCAGTAATTTGGATTTCAAGTGAGGAATGCTGCTTCTGAATACATTGTCCACTGTTGCCCATGATCATCTTAAGGTCACCCACTGCCAAATTGTACCTATTTATTTACTCATGTACTTAGTCTCTGTAGAGAACTGCAATTCCTCTGCCATCCATAGGCAACTGTGCAATGTGAAAATGCACACCCTTGAATTTGTGTTCCTGTTGTTCCCTATTTTATGTGTATTTTTTGAATTTTTATAAATGATATTGTGTTACATTCTAGGTTTTAATTTGTTAACTAAACTTATTCTGTGTTTTTATTTGTTTACTCAGTATATTTTTAAGATCCATCCATGATGTCACAGGTACACTCAATATCAATTGCGTCTAACTGATGCACAATGTTCTCTGGTAAACAGTTGCCGCAAGTTACCTATTTGTTCTCCCAAGACATTTACTGGCTGCTTCCAAATCTTCACCACCACAGTAATGCAGCAACAAGCATTCATTTACAAGCCCCTTGAGACCTCATGAAAATTTCTTTAGAACGTGTATAATGTGTGCATATGTACAATGAACCCCATGGACCATAGCCTGCCAGACTCCTCTGTCCATGGAATTCTCCAGGCAAGAATATTGGAGTAGGTAGCCATTCCCTTCTCCAAGGGATCTTCCCAACCCAGGGATTGAATCCAGATGTCCTGAATTGCAAGTAGATTCTTTACTGCTGAGCCATCAGGGAAGCCCAAACATATATCAACACGTATAAATCCACCTGCAATTTAAGAGACCTGGGTTTGATCCCAGGGTCAGGAAGATCCCCTGAGGCAGGAAATAGCAACCCACTCCAGTCTTCTTGCCTGGGAAATCCTATGGATAGAGGAGCCTGGTGGGCTACAGACCATGGGGTCGCAAGAGTCAGACACGACTTAACCATACCACTGCCACATTTTATATGTAAGCACACACATGTGTATAATGTATGTGTGTATATACATAGATGTTAAATATATACATATTTTGAGAGATGAATTTCTGGGTCACAAGAACTTCACATTCTGATTTAACTAAGGAGTGTGAAAATATTCTTTCCAAAATGGCTTAATCTGTCAACCCTCCTACCCACAGCACATAAGAATGTCAATACATTTACATCCTCTCCAACACTTGGCATTGCTTACTTCCCAAATCTTGCCTTTCCAGCAATGCAAAATTACATTTCTGCTTTTAATTTGCATTTTTTTGGATTAGTACTGTGATTCAGAATCATTTCATATACTTAGTCTTTTGGTGGTTTCTCTTATCTACATCATTATCCATATTTCTATTGGGATTGTTGTCTTTTTGTTGTTGTTGATCATTTTCAGAAAGTTTTTGTGTATTCTACATATTGATCCATTCCCAGCTTTAGGCATTTGAAATACATCCTTCCATTTTGCTATCTGTTTATTACATAGCCCATTAAATTCGTCACAGAATAGAAATGCTTTATTTTGATATAAAATAACATTTCATTTCATGGTTTGTACTTTAAGTTTTATTTAAGAAGTTTTTCCTCACTCCATCTCTTAACCACAAAGATATTATCCTATATCTTCTTTTATTCTTTCCAGTTTTGTCTTTCACACTTAAATATTTTAGTCCATCTGTAGTCTACTATTGTATGTGGCAAAATACAGGGATCCCATTTCATTTTTCTCCATACAGTGAGTAATTTTCTCAACATCATCGACTAAACAGCTGGTTCCTTTCCCATTAATTATGATGCCCTCTTTATCACATATTCATGCACTAACCTGTCTCTGAGGTTATTGCTATATTTCTTTTCTTTTTTTAATCTATTCTTATTCATCATATTGATCTCTATATTCCCAAAGCCTAGCAGAATGCCTAAAACTTTTGGTGAAATAAATGATGATAGCACATTCATAACAAAGCCTTTTTAACCAGTGTCCATTTTACATAATTTTCAGATCAGCCAGAGTTCTCTTCCAATTTTAAACATAGCAGCATGCTCACAATCTCTGTATACTCACAGCTGAGATTTTTCATTATTAAAAAGTCCCTTGCATCTTTATACCTACCAATTAAAGTATATGTTCATAAGAATTAGTTATTTTAGTTTCAAAACTGTTTATGTCTACTATACTTATTATGGCAAATAGAGAAGGAGATGGATAGATACAGAGGAATCCTCCACTTACATGGTTTTAACTTCTTATACATTGTGGAGACATTGAATCTGGAAAGCAGACGTATCTTATGGGCATGTTTATGAAAGAAAGATGAATTGGAATTATAAACAGGTTGTGTGCATGGAGGCTCAGTTGCCCAGTTGTGTCTGACTCTTGGCATCCCCCAGGACTACAGCCCAACAAGTTCCTCTGTCCATAGGACTTCCCAGGCAAGAATACTGGAGTGGGTTGTCATTTCCTCCTCCAGGGCATCTGACCAATCCAGGGATTGAACCCACATCTGCTGAATTGGCAGGAGGATTCTTTTGCCATGAGCCACCTGGGAAGCCTATGAACAGGTTGCCTGTAGTCAAAAAGAACATGGACGGTAACCAAAAGACTGACACAAGAATGTACATGTGCATATCCATAGTGAAACAAAATGTATCAGTCCATCTATCATTTTTATGGTTATCTGTTTCAACCAACTTTTTAATTCATAAACCAATCATGAGATGAGATAAGAGATCTTCTTTAACGCAGTTATGTAAAGATGATTACAAGTTCCAAATAAGCTGTGTATTCAAAATCTGGGGACATATATAGGGAAAAAAATCTCTAGAAGCATATTTAAGTTACTGAACTTTTTTCCCTAGATTATTAAAACTAGAGGTACTATGGTAAAGATTACTTCAGGATGGGGCCCGAGCACACACATCTTTAAATGTTCTGAAAGACACAAGCTAACAAAAACTGTCACAAACAGAAAGAATGCCACCAGCTCCTGGGAAATTTTGAGGAATTCTTGAAAGATAGGAAGCAGATGGAGTCAGAATGTCAGAGAAACAAAATTGGAGAAAACAACAGTCCAAACACACAGAAGAGAAAATTACTGTTAAGCAATTTCACATATAAACAAAGCTCAGAGTCAACAGACAACAGGACCTTATAAAATAAACAGAGAAACTGAAGCAACAGATTCTGAATAACTAGGATCCTTTGACCCTTTTTATGCCCACTTACGCTAAGCCACAGGTAGTAGGTACGATTCCTCCAAATACCCTTTCTTTCACTCATTCCAAAGAAAACCTGGGTCTTGAAAATGTGAATGATCTTCCAGATTAGCAATTTTAGCACATCAAAGTATAGAGAAAAATAGAGTAAAGCCTAATGAAATATCACCTTCCAAAAGGAAACCAGAGAAAGAAAGAAACAAGGAGAATAGTAGACTTTAGTTTCCTGTGCTAAAGCGTAAATTACAAGATTTTCTGAAACTGTGTAGTTTTGGCATAACAGACTCCCAGAATAAACACTGTACCTAGAGAAATAAAGCAGTACCTCATTTATTTAAGACTGTGGAATGAATAGGGAGCCTCTACACTGTATCAGCTCCCTATTAATGATATAAGTGGTGCACTCGTAAAGAACCCTCCTGCCAGTGTAGGAGACATAAGAGACTCAGATTCAATCCCTGGGTGGGGAAGATCCCGTGGAGGAGGAAATGGCAACCCACTCCAGTATTCTTGCCTGGAGAATCCCATAGACAGAGGAGGCTGGTGGGCTATAGTCCACAGGGTTGCAAAGAGTAAGCCACAATTGAAACAACTTAGTACATGCACACTGTGGCAGAAAACTTCCTTATTCTTCCACACAATTTTCAGAGAAAGCTACTCTAATCAGAATATATGCTCACAATTAAACACTGATTATCATGTGAAAATATGAACAATCAAGATCCACTAAGATTTGAGGAAAACCAACACCAAAAAAAAATTTTTTAAAGGTGCCATATTCACTAAATAAAAGAACACTCACGGAAACTGAGTTAAACAGAAGACAGCTTACATGCAATGTTGCTGTTGCTGCTGCTGCTGCTAAGTCACTTCAGTCGTGTCTGACTCTGTGCGACCCCATCAATGGCAGCCCACCAGACTCCACCATCCCTGGGATTCTCCAGGCAAGAACACTGGAGTGGGTTGCCAGTTCCTTCTCCAATGCATGAAGGTGAAAAGTGAAAGGGAAGTCGCTCAGTTGTGTACCAACTCTTAGCCACTCCACAGACTCAGCCTACCAGGCTCCTCCGTCCATGGGATTTTCCAGGCAAGAGCACTGGAGTGGGTTAATTTATATCCTCAGAGAGGTTTTAGTTGATACTGAATTCATTCTATGAAAGAAAAAAAAAAAAAAAACTAGAGATCTTAGAAAACCATGATCACAAAGTTTAAAAAATAAAAACAATTAACGTGCTGAGTGGTATACTGGATGGAGAAGAAGACAGAACACATAAGCTGGAATATCTCCCTAAGGGATACTCAGAATGTAGATACAAGGGACAAAGAGATGAAACACATATATAGAAAAAGTTGAGAGATATTTATAGTATGTCTAGCATTCTTTCCATTTTAATTTGATTTTTATAGCCACTTGGTATGATAGATGTAATTATTATTTTTCATTTTTCAGATGGGGAATTGTAAATCAAGGCCCAGTGTAATTGAGGCAAGTCAGTAGCACCCCCTCAGTCCAGAACTTGAGTCTCTTAAGTTATAGGCCAAGTGTTTCCTCTCGTAGGCCCCAAATTGGTTGGCTGATGAGCTGGGGTAACTCTCAAATAGTTGTTTTAATATATTACAATCCTGAGGACATCCAAGAGGAGAGAATGAGTATGGCTGTATATCAGACAAAATCAAGGAGACTTAAGATCCAGAGAAGACTCTTGGAGATGGCAACTGATAAACCTTGAGAAAGACTTCATCAGGGCTGTGGTTCTCAGAAATCAATAGCACTGTGTAATCAACCTACAGAATTCTGGGCCTCATCTCCAGTGGGTAACCTCAGAATCTCCATTTTTTAACAGGCACCCCATGTGATTCAGAAGCAGGTTCAAAGATTGACAGGACAGAGTTGAGGATATAGAGAGATCAAGGTAGGTAGAATTACCAGGACTGAGGCCCAGAATGGAGAAAAGTAGCTCTGGAGATAAGCAGAAGACCCTTAAGGCTTTAACTAAGAACTAATCGGCACATGCGTATGAGGAAATTGATCCAGGCTGGGGAAAGACTCACCAAAGCAGGGGGAACAATGTTTAGAGATTACACAAGTCCAAGGAGAGTTTATGTTCCCACAAGCTACAGTGGAGAATTCCCATAATACATAGGACATTAAATAGAGTACTCAGAAGGGTTTTGCCTGAATAGTGGAGCAAAATTTGCCGTGGCTCAAATGACATTCTTGTTCCATCTAACAAAACAAAAAAAGAAAGGCTTGAAAGAGTCAAGTAAAAACTTGGCTGAATCCCCTCAAAAAAACTCAATAACATTTAAAGAAATATTCCTTACTCAAAAAAGTAAACTCGTTATATAAAAATGACCAGACTTGCAAAGAATCAGGCCTTTCAAGAGTAGAAAAATTAATTAATGGAAACAGACTCAAATTACTCAGACAAAATAAGTAGGAAGGATATAAGGATTATTGTATCATTATAACTATATTCTGTATATTCAAAAAAGGTAGAGGGAAGCATGAGCATGTTAAGAGAGACATGGGAGATACAAAGAAAGTACAAATAGAACTTCTGGAGATGAAAAATAAATCCAAAGGATAGGTTTAACAATGGATTAAATAGTGTAGAAAAAAATAGTGAACTTAAAGATATAGCAATATAAACTATCAAAAAATTAAAAATGAAGCAAAAGAAAACTGAAAAAGAAAAAATGAATATAGCATTAGCAAATGGTGGCTCAGATGGTGAAGAATCCGCCTGCAATGCTGGAGACCTCGGTTTGATCCCTAGGATGGGAGGATCCCCTGGAGGAGGACATGGCAACCCACTCCAGGTATTCCTGCCTGGAGAATCCTCAAAGACAATCAATCAGAGACAGAGGAGCCTGGCGGGCTACAGTCCATGCTGTCACAGAGAGTCGGACACGATTTAACGACTAAGCACAGCACATTAGCAAACTGTGGACCAACTTTGAGCATTTATGTATAATTAAAGTTCCTGGGTAGGGGGTGAAAGTATATTTGAAGAATTAATTAACAAAAATTTATCAAATTTGATAAAAACAATACATATAGATTCGAAAAGTTCAATGAACCCAAGCACAAGAAGCCTGAAAAAATTACACCAAGGCCTAACATAGTTAAGTTGCTTATAATGAATAAAGAAGAAATCTTAAAAGCAGCCAGGAAAAAAATAAAAAGAGACACTAACTACCTACAAAGGAGCAAAACTAAGACTGACAGTAGGTTTTTTCACTGGAAACAATGCAAGCTAGATGATAGTGGAAGAACATCTTTCAAGTGCTGAAAGAAAAATAATGAGAAGGATAAGGTTTTCCTCATCTTTGTGTCAGAATCCAGAATAAAGACTGGCTGCAATAATTTTCTGATGAATGAGTGACTATGTGACCCTTTTCCCTCCCATCAATAGTTGGCTTAAAGGGTATGGTTAGAATAAAACTGTAAATTTGAGTGCAATCTATCCCTTTGTACGCGCATTTATGTATAATTAGAATTCCTGGGTAGGGGGTGAAGTATATTTGAAGGATTATCCAGTGGGTTCCAAGGTCTCCAAAGTTGTTGTGAACCTGTCTCAGGGTCCAGATGGCAGGGTGCAAAATCTCACAAGCGATACTATGTTTATATGTAAGAACAACCTTTAAAAACCATTGATTTATCATCAAAAGAGAGGAAAAATAGAATTGATGCATTGAAAAAAGAAAATGTAACATTGTTTTAAACTCTTCTCCAAAACAGGGAATGGTTACTGCAAAGGGCAAGCTCCCACTTCCACACTGGTGTTCTGCTAAAGTCAATCCTGCTTTATGTACAGCTGGATGAATTCTCTTCCATTTCTTTTCCATTCTTCATCCTCTTCACTAGGCCCCTATTCTCATTAAAGCCACCAGAAAGCAGATGGATGTCCATGAAAGCAAATCCCCAGTGGGTCCCAAGGTCTCCAAAGTTGTTGTTAACCTGTCTCAGGGTCCAGATGGCAGGGTGCAAAATCTCACAAGCAGCCCAGAGACCCAGCAGTGGAGTTCAAGCCCCTATGAATAAATCATGCTCCCCCACCCAGTATTCTGGCCCTGGTACAGGATAGCATTTGCCATTCACCTGAGTCCTGAATATCTCATCATACAGCTTCAGGAATTTCTAATAATATTCTCTATGAAGAACTTTTATGCAATACTTGGGTCTCGTTGGGTGTGTGTCCATCTATGCAAGGAATTCTAAACTTGCTCTTGGTAAAATCACCCCAACAGTGACAGAGCCTCCTACACGCCCCTCTATGAAAGGGTACATTTGGTTCAATAATAATTAGCATCAATGATGGGAGAGTTCTGTGCGAAGACTGAGCCTTGCCGTCCCAGGCTGCAGGTGCAGAATTATCCCCTGACCTTTGGCTCCATGACCGCTCACTGAGGAGAGGAGTGGGAGCCGTCAGGAGGGAATCACAGGCCCGTTTATCTTCCCTAAGAATCATTGTCTGGCCTCTGCTATTCATGTCAGCGGCAGCATTTCCCTCTGGGGGAAATTACAGGACCGGCCGAGAGGCCTCATCTGCACGCTGGCTTGTCTCAGCCTTGTGAACGGGCACCTGGTTTTATTTTCTGGGTATCTTTACGCTCATTCTCTGAGAAAGAAAATCCACTTTATTACAAGGAACAAAAACATAATGGAAAGAACCCAGGTGGCTGGAGGCTGACTGACAGGCAAGGACATCAGGAATAAGACGCCAGACAAGGGCCCTGTGTTTCAAAAGGGCAGTTTCTGGCTGCCCGTGCCCACGTGAAGCCTGCCGCGTGTTGGGGCAACCACTATCCTACCACCCAAGGGAGTCAAAGACTACCTCACTTCACTCATATGCTGCAAATAACACGTGTTCCAAGATGATACCTGCAAATCTGTCTTTTTTCTCAATTGTTTTAGGTTATTGTTTCATATTCATAATAAAAGAATGAAAGAAAATTCAAAAAGCCACTGTGACCAGCTATTCTGAACTGTTTTTAGAATTCTATAGGACTGAATAGTTTTCTGGCTCTTTGCCACTTTTGGGGATACACAGAACTCCTACTTAAGCACTTCTCAGTTTTCCCATCCTTCCTGGCACTTTCCTAATCACTTTATATCATAGGTGACGATGGTCTGAGCTCTGTCTTCCCTCCCTGTAAGGTCCTGGAGGGCAGAGGCAGCATCATATCCATGTTCGCCTCCCACCTCAGCTCTTCCAGACTGGCTGGCAGCTCATACTCAGGAAGAGGAAGTGCCCATCAGCCAAAACTGGTACCAGTCAATGTTAGCCTGCTAAGCCTCAGATTCCAATTGCAAAAATTAAGAGTACTAAGATCTATCTCACTTCCTATAGGCTGTCATTGTAAAGTTACCTTCTCAATGACTTTCTTAACAGAAATTTCAAATCCTAACATCTTCTATTACCCTTCCTGCTTTATTTATTGATAAATACTTTCCACTGTCTAAAATGCTATCTAGCCCTCTTAGTTATTTTAATTATTGTCCATCATCCCCACTGAAATATAAATGCCATGATGGCAGAGATTTCTGCCATTTTATCAACTACTTTCTTCCCAACAGCTACCATGCAAAAAATGAAGCACTGGGTTGAGAACAGAGACTTCCATACCTTTATTCTTACCTCCATTGGGTGTCAGGCCCCTTAAAATTCTTACTCATGATTCATGGCCTGGAGTGGATCATCTTTGAGTTCCAAGTCAAATGTATTTATTTCTCTCTCACTTCTTCACTGAATTATCATACATTTGTGCAGCAATTTTTCCCTTTGCCTCGTGTTATATTTACTTTGCTCTAAAAGGGCAGGTTCATGTTTTCCATCTTTATATCTCTCAGAACACCTAGCTCAGAATCAGACACACAGTGCCCATCTGACGTATTTTCAGTGATTAACTAATTGCAGAAAGAGAGGGTTGTCTATTTCCCTCATCTTTAGAAAGATTCATAGGGTGTAGTTTTACTCGGTTGTCATCTGGGCTTGGTAGAAAATAGCCTTAAATGCATATTAAAAGATAGATGGTAAATAATACTCTCAGGTGTCAGGAAGTAAATTCAGTAAGAGATCCTGTAAGTGGGTGGAAGTGCTCATAGAAAACAGCTTGAAGGACTGAATTACTGTCAGGAAAAGAAAACAAAATACATAATGTAATCAAAGATTAAAAAACTGAATAAGTAATAACACAGGTGGCTGTGTGACACAAATAAAAAAGAAAACGGCAAGCTTCTGAAGGTAAAAAATAGAAAGGTAAAGAATCAGGCAGTTTCTCACTAATGTGAATAAAAACAAACACTAAAAAGCACACACACACTCCAAAGAAGAAAAGATGAGAATACTGGCAAGACGTGAACATGGCAGGTGTCTAACTTAGCTACTTACCAGGCTCAAAAAAATTCACTGGGCAAAAAGAATATTTACCTTATTTTTTTTCTTTCCCCCAGCAAACATTATTTGTGTCCCTGATATTTGCAAAATATTTTAATAATCATCCCTGGGGATAAGAAATTTAAAAATCACTCCTGGCTGTAAAGGTGCTCCTAGAACAATAAGGCTAGAGGGCAGTATATATGGAGTAGCTATGAACACGGAAAAGGGAATCACAGTTATAATCAATGGACGTACTTGAGCATCTGTTGGTTATATGCCTTAGGATTGTTTGGGTCAGAAATGATAGAAAACTCAAAAGATATTGAGGAAAGTGAATATGTATTGGCTTCTATAACTGGAAAGCTCATAGATGGAGCTTTCTGGACACATAGCTGGATGTAGGTCTCAAATAATATCAAAAGATAATGATCTTTTCATCTCTGCTGTCTTCCAACTGTTGGCTTTGTTTTAAATTTATTCTAAATTTAATAATCAGTGGGGCTAGTGTTAAAGAACCTGTCTGCCAGTGCAGGAGACATGAGAGGTGTGGGTTTGATCCCTGGGTCTGAAGATCCCTTGAAGGGGGATCCCCTGAAAGGGAAATGGCAACCAACACCAGTATTCTTGCCTGGGAAAGTCCATTGGCAGAGGAGCCCAGTGGGCTACAGTTCACAGGGTCGCAAGGAGTCGGACACGGCTGAAGTGACTTAGAATGCACAATAAAAATATCAGCTTTATGGGGAGGGCATAAATACACAAGTTGATTTTAAAGTTTGCATAGAAAATTAATCAAACAAGAGTTGCCAGCAAAGCTGTGAAAGAGGACAATCAGCAGAGATTAAACCAACTATTTAAGTAGATTACAAAGATTTAATATTTAAAACAGCTTCATACTGACATGTGGACAAAGACTAATGAGAGAGAGTCCTGAAACAGACTAAATACAAATGACCATTCATTATATACTACATGTGGCACATCAGTATATGATATTGGAATGGATCTGTCCTTCCCACTGCATACTAGGTTCAATTCCTAATTCATTAGGATTGGAATGTAAAAAAATATTAAAACACAAGAATACTAGAAGAAAACGTGGGGAAATGCCTTCATAAAAAAGATAAAAAGGACCTTCTAATTTACTTGAAATTATACCTAAGCCACAAAAGGAACACTTTATAAATTTAATACAAAATTTTTAAAATGACTACTTTGCAAAAAAAGAGCAGTGAATTCAAAAGACAAATGAACAGCAAGTATGCCATTCTATCATAGACAAAATGCTAACACTCCAAAATTTATAAAGAAAAAGACCAATAATAAAATAGGAAAATGGTCAGAATACAATTCATAGTAAAGCAAAGACAATGGCTCTTAAACATAAACGTTACTCAACTTCATTTGCACAAAGAAAACTGAAGATCAAATCTACTTTGTCTCACTCTTTTTTCTTACCCATCAAAATGGGAAGTATTTGAAATTTTGATTATCACTTTTGAGGATGCTATCAGCGAACAACCAACCTCATACATTACTGTCTGCATGCCCTACAAGGACAAGTGGGTAATCATTATCCACGTTACAAATATGTGTGCTTGCAGACACAGCAATATCACCTTTAAGAACTATATTTAAGTGAAAATGTGCCTCAAAAGTGACTTATTGCTGAGTGTGTAAGAACCTAGGTTCAGCTACAGTCCCAATGGCTAGCTAAAGCACACAAGTTATAATTAAGTAACTTATCAAATACAATTCACTGTAAAATACAAATTGAGATGCATATCTTTTGCCATATCATGGATATCAAGTGAAAAATGAAAGCTATACAACAATGAATAAAACTTTCTACCTTTTATACAAAGTAAGGAGGAAAATTAGGGCAGATGATTATTTTTACATGGCAAACATTATGTGTTGCTTTCCTTTTTCAATTATACAACTCACATACAGTAGTCATGTATGGATGCGAGAGGTGGACCATAAAGAAGGCTGAGCAC
This sequence comes from Antilocapra americana, assembly GCA_007570785.1. Classification (NCBI taxonomy): domain Eukaryota; kingdom Metazoa; phylum Chordata; class Mammalia; order Artiodactyla; family Antilocapridae; genus Antilocapra; species Antilocapra americana. The sequence continues at coordinate 34,466,060 of ML662442.1, read as the reverse complement.
CAAAGAACTGATGCTTTTGAGTTGGTGTATTGGAGAAGACTCTTGAGAGTCCCTTGGACTGCAGGGAGATCAAACCAGTCAACCCTAAAGGAAATCAATTCTGAATATTCATTGGAAGGACTGATACTGAAGCTGAAGCTCCAATACCTTGGCCACCTGATGCGAAGAGCTGACTGATTGGAAAAGACTCTGATGCTGGGGAAGATTGAAGGCAGGAGGAGAAGAGGAGAAACAGAGGACAAGATGGTTGGATGGCATTACTGACTTGATAGACTAAGTTTGAGCACATTTTGGGAGATGGTGGACAGGGAAGCTTGGTGTGTTGCAGTCCATGGGGTCACATAGAGTCGGACATAACTGAGCAACTGAACAACAACTCAAATATGAACATATTTTGGCAAATTTTATATTTTTTAAATATTCTAAATATTATTATGATCCATTAAGTGTGTTTATTTTACAGCCTGTACTCACAACTTCTTGTTGTAACCTGTGTCCTTTTCTTTTCCACTTATATCATGGAGACACTAGCTGAATACCTCATACATATCCAAAATGACAATATCAATATTATTAATACCAATTACAATGATAGGCCAGTTATAAGGTGCCTGTTATTTTCAATATCTTATATCTTACAAATATTGTTTTTAATTCTTAAAACAATCTTGTCATGAATCAGTTGGCTGAGGGGCGAGCCAATCACAAAGTCACATAAGTGGAAAAACTGTGCAGATTTGGGCAATCGGTCCACCCCAGAGCCTGTGTCCTTCATTCCCATCACCCCTTATCCTTGTCTCTTCTATGGGTTCAGAAAACATGTGTATTTGCTGTTTGAGTAAATGAATAAATAAGGATTTTCATTGCAAGGGAACAAAACTGAGAGGGTGTCACTCAATCATGCTTCCAGTCCCAGGAGCTGCACAAATGTCAACAATTAGAATGCAATATTTTCTGAGAGAGCTTGTCAGTCAGAAATCTTTTGTTTGGAAGCAAACTGGCTAAGAACAAAAGGAAATATGAGTTCATATCATCTGAAAAGTTCAAGGGGTGGATTAGACATGGTGAGATCCATGATCACAAATGATGTCACAACAGGCTCTCTGGCTCTCCCGGCCCCTTTATTTTCATCCACCCTCTGTTTCCATCTGTCTCAATTCTGCTTTTTTCCAGGTTCACTTTATTCTCAACCTGACTTAACTATACCTAAGGGACCACAAAGCACTCTATAAAATCGAACTTTTCTTTCCTCTGCTCACTGTTTGGAGGTGAATTAGACTTTCCTATGACTTTACATGACATTTAATTTTATCTTTATAACTTGCAGCCATGTGTTTGCTGAGAGAAAATAACCTGTCAGTGAATTTCTGCAGAGCAGGGCCAGAGAGGGCTGAAGAAATGACAACAAGGCCTTACGTTTTATACAAGGAACAGAATATTTTAGGGTAATACAAATTTTTACTGAAACAGGGGGGAAGGAGGTCCTTTTAAAAGCAAAGTCCACGTGGCTCTTTCAATTCTGGTTTCCTCGGTGTATATGCCCAGCAGTGGGATTGCTGGGTCATATGGCAGGTCTATTTGCAGTTTTTTAAGGAATCTCCACACTGTTTTCCATAGTGGCTATACTAGTTTGCATTCCCACCAACAGTGTAAGAGGGTTCCCTTTTCTCCACATCCTCTCCAGCATTTATTGCTTGTAGATTTTGGATTGCAGCCATTCTGAGTGGTGTAAAGTGATACCTCATTGTGATTTTGATTTGCATTTCTCTGATAATGAGTGATGTTGAGCATCTTTTCTTGTGTTTGTTAGCCATTTTTATGTCTTCTTTGGAGAAATGTCTGTTAAGTTCTTTGGCCCACTTTTTGATTGGGTCGTTTATTTTTCTAGAATGGAGCTGCAGGAGTTGCTTGTATATTTTTGAGATTAATTGTTTGTCCGTTGCTTCATTGGCTATTATTTTCTCCCATTCTGAAGGCTGTCTTTTCACCTTGCTTATAGTTTCCTTTGATGTGCAGAAGCTTTTAATTTTAATTAGGTCCCATTTGTTTATTCGTGCTTTTATTTCCAATATTCTTGGAGGTGGGTCATGGAGGATCATGCTTTGGTTTATATCAGAGAGTGTTTTGCCTATGTTATCCTCTAGGAGTTTTATAGTTTCTGGTCTTATGCTTAGATCTTTGATCCATTTTGAGTTTATCTTTGTGTATGGTGTTAGAAAGTCACGTGTACCCCAATGTTCATCGCTGCATTGTTTACAATAGCCAGGACATGGAAGGAACCTAGATGCCCATCAACTGACGAATGGATAAGAAAGCTGTGGTACATATACACAATGGAATATTACTCAGCATTAAAAAAAAATTCATTTGAATCGGTTCTACTCAGGTGGACGGAACTGGAGCCTATTATCCAGAGTGAAGTAAGCCAGAAGGAAAAACAACAATACAGTATACTAACGCATATATATGGAATTTAGAAAGACGGTAACGAGAACCCAGCATGCAAGACAGCAAAAGGAACACAGATGTATAGAACAGACTCGTGGACTCTGTGGATGAGGGCAAGGGTGTGATGATATGGGAGAATGGCATTGAAACATGTTAATTATCAAATGTGTAATCAATCGCCAGCCCAGGATTGATGCTCGGGGCTGGTGCACCGGGATGACCCAGGGGGAAGGAGTCGGGAGGGAGTCGGGAGGGGGGTTCTGGAGGGGGAGCATATGTATACCCATGGCAGATTCATGTCAATGTATGGCAAAACCAACACAATAAAGAAAATTTAAAAAAAATAAATAAATAAAATGAAAGCAAAGTCCATTTTTCTTAGCAAATTTGCTGACATCATAATTTTTAAATGCAATATGAGCAGTTTCGACCTTTCTTCTCGTTTGTTGAGGCCACTGGAAAAGAAAATTGAAATATTCCAGCTACCATCAAAAGGGATGGAGAAGAGAGGCTTGAATGGCATAAGCTTTGATTGTCAGGTCAAAAGTTCCTCTCTCTGTGTTGTTCTTTATTTTCCTTCTTTGCTGTGAAAAAAAAAAATTTACTAGTTTGAAAGCCAAGTTGGAATAACTTGTAGATAATAATTTCATACATTAACTTAATTTAAAATCAAGAGAGAAACTGTTTAGATTCAGAGACGTAACTGTGAAAACTGGTAACTCCCTCCACGAAACACATCTGGTGACTCTTCTCTGCCAGGATGGAGCTCCAGGGACCCAAAGAGCCATCATGTATCTACCTGGATGAGATGCTGCATTTTCTTCTCCTGTATATGCCTAGGACACGGTCTTATAAAGGATCTTTCCCGCTTGTAGGACAGGGGCTAGGGCCCAAGATAAAAACACAAAGTCAGCTCAGTTCAGTCGCTCAGTCATGTCCGACTCTTTGTGGCAGCACACCAGGCCTCCCTGTCCATCATCAACTCCGGGAGTCCACCCAAATACATATCCATTGAGTCAGTGATGCAATCCAACCATTTCATCCTCTGTCATCCCCTTCTCCTCCCACCTTCAATTTTTCCCAGCATCAGGGTCTTTTCCAATGAGTCAGTTCTTCACATCAGGTGGCCAAAGTATTGGAGTTTCAGCTTCAACATCAGTTCTTCCAATGAATATTCAGGACTAATTTTGTTTAGGATGGACTGGTTGGATCTCCTTGCAGTCCAAGGGACTTTCAAGAGTCTTCTCTAACACCACAGTTCAAAAGCATCAATTCTTCAGCGCTCAGCTTTCTTTACAGTCCAACTCTCACATCCATACATGACTACTGGAAAAACCACAGCCTTGACTAGATGGACCTTTGTTGACAAATTAATGTCTCGCTTTTCAATATGCTGTCTAGGTTGGTCATAAATTTCCTTCCAAGGAGTGTCTTTTAATTTCATGGCTGCAATCACCATCTGCAGTGATTTTGGAGCCCAGAAAAATAAAATCAGCCACTGTTTCCACTGTTTCCCCTTCTATTTGCCATGAAGTGATGGGACTGGATGTCATGATCTTAATTTTTTGAATGTTGAGCTTTAAGCCAACTTTTTCACTCTCCTCTTTCACTCTCATCAAGAGGCTCTTTAGTTCTTCTTCACTTTCTGCCATAAGGGCGGTGTCATCTGCATATCTGAGGTTATTGATATTTCTCCTAGCAATCTTGATTCCAGCTTGTGCTTCCTCCAGCCCAGCATTTCTCATGATGTTCTGCATACAAGTTAAATAAGCAGGGTGACAATATACAACATGAACATATTTCTTTTCCTATTTGGAACCAGTCTGTTGTTTCATGTCCATTTCTAACTGTTGCTTCCTGACCTGCATACAGGTTTCTCAAGAGGCAGGGTAGGTGATCTAGTATTCCCATCTCTTTCAGAATTTTCCACAGTTTTTTGTTATCCACGCAGTCAAAGGCTTTAGTATCATCAAAAAAGCAGAAATAGATGCTTTTCTGGAACTCTCTTGCTTTTTTGATGATACGATGGATGTTGGCAATTTGATCTCTGGTTCCTCTGTCTTTTCTAAAACCAGCTTGAACATCTGGAAGTTCACAGTTCATGTATTGCTGAAGCCTGGCTTGGAGAATTATAAGCATCACTTTACTAGCGTGTGAGATGAGTGTAACTGTGCAGTAGTTTGAGCATTCTTTGGCAGTGCCTTTCTTTGGGATTGGAATGAAAACTGTTAGAAGAAACCAAATCTGTGTTTCAAGGAGGAACCCTCATAAGGTGACTGACCAGTTGTGGTTTGCCTGGAGCTTTCCCATTTTAACTTAAAGAGCTCTATGTTCCAGGAATTTCCTTAGTTCTCAGCAAACCATGCTCTGTCTGTTAATTGTATTTTGTGTGAGATTTGAGGCAGAGGTTAGAAAAGATTTTTCAAAAACCTCATATTAATACTTAATGATTATCTGACTACTCTGAAGCAGTAACCATTGATGATTATACATTAATCAACTAAGGCAAATTTTATACTGGGCCTTGGGAGTTCCAAAAGATAATGTACAAGAACCCACCAAAATGGGTAAAAGTTAAACATGTCAATAAATATTTAGCATTCCTAATTAAAAGAAACGAGAATTTACATAAACCACATAAAGAACAAAGTTAAGTGTGAGCAACTGAGTGGTTCACTGGCTAAACTATAAAAACAGTGTGACAGATTTCTCCAATATTTTTCTTTAATTCCTGAACTTAAATGCCAAGGAGAAAATATAATGAGAACTCTGATTAGCCTTCATGTTAGAGAAGGCTCTGCAAGTGAAGCTGCTTAATAGCTACACTGACTTCAGACTACATTGTCAAAATCTTGCCATTATGAAGAGGAACAGAAATACAGTAGTCTTAATGTCACGCTTTATTTCTTCTGGTGTGTTTGGCAGACAGAAATCTACTTTGACTTGAGAGCAAAGTAAGAGTGGATAGAATAAAAGAAAGCTTTTGTAGGCTCTAGGGAACATGGAAAAGATGGCGCCTAGCACCAATCATCCACGTGCTCTCTAAAATTAACAGTATCTCGTGGCTCAGCTAGTAAAGAATCTGCCTGCAATGTGGGAGACCTGGGTTTGATTCCTGGGTTGGGAAAATCCCCTGGAGAAGGGAAAGGCTTCCCACTCCAGTATTTTGGCCTGGAGAATTCCATGGACTCAGTCCATGGGGTCACAAAAGGTCGAACATGACTGAGTGACTTTCGCTTATAAATAGGTCGTGGCCATGTGAATGACGGCACACTGAGAAGACTGTGAGTGAAAGCTCAGCTTCATGAAGCTAAGAAAAATGGGAATTCTCTGTAGACGCCTTGGCTGAAAGTGAGGAACTCTGAAATAGGGGCATTGCAAATGGAAGCACCTGACTCCCTGAGACAAAACTAGAGGGACACAAAGCCACAAACACCTGATCTGTATCAGATTATGATGGGAGCAAGAAGTAAACTGTGTTCACTCAGGGGTCTTGTATTAAGCCACTGAAACTTCAGAGTTTGTGCTACTGACCTCTAATATTACATGTTGAAATGATAAAAGCTAAGGTTGTCCACTAGGCCCCACTAAGATGTCCTCTTGTAAAGAAGCCACGACTCTATATTACAAAGTATCAGGTGGGCATCTCATAACAAAATCGACTCAAGAATAGATGCCTTCAGCTCTTTATGTCCTTAATAAAGCTATCTGTATCCTCCAAATGGGGTGACGTGTTGTGTAGCCCAGTTTGTAGGGCAGGGACATTACAAACCTTTTTTTTTTTTGTATGAGACAGCTAGTCTGAATTGCCATGTGTTTTGTGCTTTTTCCTCTAAAGCTCCTCTTATCCTCTATTCACTTTTATAGCCTTCACTTTTTTGTTCAACATTACAGACTGTCATGTTGCATTCCAGTGGATGTGCTGATTATTCATTCAAATGAATACAGTAGTAGTAAAATAGAAAGAAAATGTATGGCTTTAATAAAATGCCTTTCCTTGACTACAACTGCCTCCTGGACTGTCCCCACAATAGGTCCCTACCGCTGCAGTATTATGAAATGTGGATTCACAAAGCACAGAATCAAGCTTGTGCTCCACTACTGACTAACTGTATGAACTTGGGAATGTTATTTTACTTTAAATCTCAGTTTTTATCTACAAAACTGGAGTGATGGCATCTACCTTATAGCTGCTTAAAGAGGTATAAATGAAATAAGGGTGGCAGAAGTGTGTACTGTAAACACCTGATACACACACACACAGTGAGTGCTAGGTAAATATGCGCTGAGTGCTCAGGAGCTCACAGCACCAGAGAGCATCAGAGGATTGAGGCCTGCGCATCACCTCTAAGGGCTGTGCCCAGGAGTGTGCTGGTAAATATTAACAGATGGCTTTCCCAGGGTGGAAGGTGCACATCTGTAGTGTTTGCTTAACTCCATGGTCCAAATGCTCCTACCATGGCTAATGCCAAGCAACCAACATTAGGTCCTTGGATGTGGAGTTGAGACAAGAGTGCAGCAGCACATCGTCATACGGTATTATATGTCCTCCATGTATATGCAACAGATACAAGTAATCTCAAGCAGATATAATGGAAAACTGTGGAAAAATAATTTAGAAGTGATGTTTTTAGTTTTTACTGTCTTTTTAAAAATTTATTAGAATTTGAGTTTATGGATTTTAATGCTTATTAACAGGCAGAAGAGGCTCGTGGGCTATAGTCCATGGGGTCACAAAAGAGTTGGAAACCACTTAGTGATAATAACAACATGTCTGTATGTAACAGCCATCACTTGAAAATTCAGCAGCCAGCTCTTGGAAGCTGATACAAGCTAGCTGCAGCATACACTGGGAATGTCTACCTAAGTCTGCTGAAGTTCACTCTCAGTGAACGTCGGTAGCACGTTGCATTCTGGGAGACTCGGTGTGGTCCCGGTGAGAGGTCACCTGCTACGGTAGGGAAATTGGGCTCAGTCCCAGCTCTAAGGCATGTTAGCTCTGAGACTTTAGACAAATGTCTTAAATTTTCCAAACCTCCTCTTCTTCATCTTTAAATTAAGGGTTGGGGGAAAAAAACGATACCTAACTCAAAATTTTTATAAATCGAAGTAATTCATGTAAAGAACTTGAAACACTGCCTAACACAACACACGAATTCCGTAATGCTAGTACCATCTTCCTCCTCCTCTCCCTAAACCTTTTTAGTCTTTACAATGTTTAGAGGAAAAATAAATTAACCAAGGGAACAGACAATAAAACCCCTTTGGTTGTGATACAGAAAAGCCCTTGAGCCAGGTAATTTCACCCAGATTGTGCCTTTGTGTATTTTTGTGTGTCTTTGTTCTCCATACAAGAGCAGTAACTAGAATTACCTCGAGTTGGTTGCTTCACAGGAGCAATTACTATTTAAGTGAAGCAGTCCTTACATCAAGTGCAGATAAAAAACAAACTTACCTGAATCTTTTGAAAGGACTGGGTTTTGAATCTGGATCAAGTAGAAGGTTGTATATGGGTTATAGGTGTGTACGAGAAAAAAGAATCTTGAAAATACTAACATGTCCAAAGAGAATCTAGAATTCAAACTGGAACATCTTTTATGAATCCATTTCTGACTTTTACTAATTTCAAGCATAACACAACAGGTTGATATTTAACATACAAAATATTCCTAAATTTAAAAAAGTCATAGTATAGAATGCTATTTATTCAATATCAGACCCTTTTCTTACAGCCATTAAAAATAATATGAAGTCATGACATCATTTAATATCTACTGTACCTGCTATTTAAATATTACTAAAACTTTCTTTTTAAAGATCTTAAATGGGTTCATTTTAGCCTTAGCCACAGGAACATGCCTAAAGAATGGAAATATCTTTTACAATTAACAATTTACCTTTATGTTTGGTTTTCACGCTAGTTGACATAAACAATTAAATGTCATCCATACCTCCTCCCTTCATCAAATTACCTGGAAGCAAGTCACAATTCACTTAACCCTATTTCTCCTTAAAGATATACCACCTGACAATACCAGCTCCCAAACCATTACCTAAAAATAGTATTATATTTAATTAAATAATAGGATATAATCATTTCTACTGGAAGGCAGATATAGTTACTAAAATTTAATAATTAAATAGGTATTTATGATTCTGTGTGATATTTTTCAACAACTTTCCACTCCCTGTTTTTTTATGAACTTTTTGGGGTTTCTTTTGCTGTCCATGGGCTAGCACCAAAATTTAGGCCTGGCAATTTAGAAACGGTAAGACCCTAAAGAGTCAATATTTCAAATTATCAATAATTTGTTCAAAAGATTTGACTTTACAACACTAGCTAAAAGCAGTGGGCAGCTGAGTAGTTCCTTTCTAGTGAGAGTTCCACAGGGTCGGTTAAGGTAGGTTCAGCTTTTAAAAAGTTGCTGCCATTCGTGTCAACACACATGAGAAGGCGCCTGTGTCCTGTTCTGGTGTCTGCCCCTGCAGGTGTGAATGGGTGTGTAATGGGCAACATACTACGGATGCAAGGTAAAGAGCAAGCCCTTGGACCATGACCCTTGATTCGTTTTGAATCTCACAAGACAGAAAGAGTAATTTCAACTAAAAAGAAACCGAGGGACTTCCTACTGTGAGACAACCCCACCTTCAGGCTCTACATCTTATGTAATATAGACAAATAAAAACAAAATCAGCCCTCTGGTGTTTATAACCTGCTGTCAAGAGCAGACATATATACATGTAATTCTGTATATATGTCCAGAAGTGGACATGCCTTTACCTGTGATGGCATGTTCTCAGGCAGTTTGGAAGCTTTTTATATTTAAGGTACATTTGACTTTAGCTACACAAGTTAAGGTCTCCACAATCAAAGTTAAGGTAAAGACGGTAAAAGGTATCTAGGACAGAGCAACAAAATCAGAAGCAGAAGTGAGTCAAGTGCACAGCGTCATCAGGGAACAGAGTGGGGCCTGCGGTGCTAGAACAAGGCCCACACGGGCAGCCGGGGATGAGAAGGCTGACTGCATGGTGCTTGACTGCTTCACTGAATCCTGGGATGGAATCCTGAAATCTATGGGAGACGCGGGGAAGGACATGGTCAGATCAGTGATTACATGTCACTTAAGTGTAGAGACCAGCGGACAGGGTGAGAGGCTACACAAAGGGAAATGGACTAGGAAGCCATTTATAACCTCAGGTAGGGTGGAAACCAGAGAGAGAGAGAGTTGAGAAGCTTTTGTGTCAACACTGACGGCAGTTGGAGATCTATCAGATGAGAGTGTTGAAAAAAAAGACTCAAAATGGGGACTGTGAGCCACGATGGTACAGAGGTGTCTGGCTCAGATGGAGGTGGCTGATACTAGTCTGATGGAGAGTTCTGAGGAGCGGGTATATGGGGAAAAGACTGCATTTGGTTTGATGATCAGGTAGTTCATGCACAAGAGCATCCATGAGGTGAGGAGATCCATGTGAGTATAATGCACACTGTGAAACTACAGCCACTAGCGCACTGAGCACTTAAATGTATCTACTCTGTACTGACGTGTGAGGAACTATAAAATACACACCAGATTTTAAAGACTTCATACAGAAAAAAAGAATGTAAAATAGTTCACTAACAATTTTTATGATGATTACATTTTGAGATAATATTTTGGACATAATAGGGTTAATTAAAATATTTTAATGAAATATTAAATATTTCCTGTTTCCTTTCACTTTTTTTAATGTGACTATGGGAAACTATTACCTTCACATATCTGTCTCATATTTTTATTGGACAGTGCTAATGTGAGGAACTTTTAATAAAATATTGAATTAAAAAAAAACCCTTCAGGAGGTTTGGGGGAAGAATGGATACATGGGTATGTATGGTTGAGTCCTTTCACTATTCACCTGAAACTACCACTCATTGTGAATTGGCTATATTCCAATACCAAGCAAAAAGTTTAAAGTTACAAAAAAAAAAGAAAGAAGGAAATGAATAGAGCGTCAGAGTCCTGTGGGACAATTTAAAGACTAATAAATTTATTTATTAAAAAAATTCTCCTCCAAAAATATTATTTCTATTACTGAATTATGATAAATCTATGAACTTGTTTCTATCATATCTTTGTAAGGAATCTTGTATCTCATTCATGTATTAAATGGCATGTTCATGTTTCGGTGTAGAAGGACTCTGATTATGAAAATGAATCATAAGGGAAAAATTTCTAAGTTTCAGGGTGAAAGTAAAATGGGACCAGAGACATCCAGGAAGCAGGTGGGATGGCAGGCACGGCAGATTTAGAGGAAGGGCTCTCGCGTCCCCTGCTCCCCATGTAGCCCCCATGACCTCGGTCAACAGTGACTCCTCGATCTCACTGTCCTCACATACAAAATAACTAGGCTAACCTCCTTCAATTTCTATGACTTGATGCTATCGTTTCATGAAACACAAAGGAGTACATCAGGTTTATACGCATTGATAGTCTTTGGCTACAAGAAAAGGATAGAATTCCATAGTGGGAAGTGGGTGAGCACTTACAGAGGCACCAACTCCAAAAGGACCAATACTTTTCAGGAGAATGGTAAGTAGACCATGCATTTTAAGGTAGATTTATGGAGGGAAAGCTTGAAAACACTTGAAGGTAAATTGCAGAAAATTTCCAATGCCAAACTAAGGAAACAGAACTTACCCTCTATGTAAGTGGTTTTCAACATCCACTGCCCCCCAGAAGCATTGGCAAGAGACACTTGGTTGTCACAACTAGAAAATGAATGGCTGCAATCAGTAGCAAGAGGGTACAAACCAGAGATGTTGCTCGGTATCCTATAGAGCACAGCCATCATCCTAGGAAAGAACTACCTAGCCCAGGTGTCAATAGCACCATGACTGAGAAACCTGGTTCTAGGAAATAGGGAGCAATTCTGTATCAGTGATTCGGTCATCGGATTGCCTCTCTTTCTGTCCTCAGCTATGTGTAGTACCTATGCTATGCACTTTAATCTAGAGAGCTGAACAATGTACACTCTGTCCCCTCATCTTACACAGACCATGGTTACAAATGTGCCTATTTTAAATAAAAATAATCATTACAGTATCAGGGAATTTACACTACAGATACGTTCTGAGTTGATGCTTTACGGAACTATAGTTAGCCTTGGAACTAGAACAGCAGTTAGTGGGCTGGACCAACCTGTTCTAATTAAATAGAAAGTTAATTTAGAAGTGACCTAAAAGTGAACCTTTGTGAAAGTCAGGAATGTGTTTGCACTAATTTGGGACTTTATTTTCAATTTCTCTCTGTTAGAAGAGAGAATGAAAAGGTAAAAGCCAGAAATTATCTTCACTGAATATCCATCTGGAAGAACAAAATGACAGCAATATTGGAATAACTCCAGCCCAATTTTGCAAAATTCAAGAGGAGAAATGTGGAATGAACTACTGTTTATAAAACTCCTGGAATCCAGTAGGTTTTAACTAAATCGAACTTCTTCTAGTCTTGTTTACCTGTTCTGAGAAAAAGTGCACCTGGGACAAATTATCCTACCCTCTTGGAGAGGGGAATGGCAACCCACTCCAGTATTTTTGCCCAGAAAAACCCAAGGACAGAGCAGACTGGTGGGCTATAGTCCATGGTGTCACAAAGAGTTGGATACAACTGAGAAACTGAGCAGCATGCACGCTTGAAGGGGACATACATCTTGCGGGATTTTTGCTTTTCAAAACTAAGCTCAATGTATCATTTTTAAATTTCAAATGTTTCCCTTTCCTACTTCCTTCAAGCTAAACGTAGCTTGAGGACAATGACCTGTAGAGCTACCAAGAAATACACAGGCCTCACACTCTGTACCCAAAGTTTTCCTTTACCTTTTCAGCAAATACAGAGTCTGTCTGGGCACAAACAAAACCGAGCAGTAAAGCAAAGGAAAAGATTTTGTTTTGTCCATGGCACTGGTCAACCACTATACATTGATAACTGTGAGAATTTTTTATCCCCAACACTGCCCTCTCCTCATAATTCCAGCATTATTCAGTCACCTGGCATGACTATTTCAAGGACTACGCAATAGTGCAAACTCACTATGTACCAACCAAAGCCCTCACTTCTATCCCTAGACCTGCTCCTCTGGCAGCTTCTGCATTTCTGCTGATGACAATTCCACCCTTCCAGTTGTTCAGGCCAAAATCCTTCACTATATTACCTTAAAATTTTATTTGGAAACCAACTTTATACTCATCCCCCCTTTTTATCCCTTCTACCCTGGAGCAAGTCACTCTCCTTACATCACTGCAACTGCCATCTAACTGGTCTCTGTGCTGCCATTCCTGCCCCCAGAATCTAGTCTCATAAGAGGCACCAGGACAAACTTCTCTAAAACATAACCTGGATCATGTTACTTCACAAACACTCCATGGGTATCCCATTTCACTCAGGGTAAAAATCCAAGTCCTTGAGATGGCCTACAAAGGCCTATATCAGGAGCTTCAATCAGTTTCTGCACAAAGCCAAAGAGTAAATATTGTTTGCTTCATGATAAAATCAAACAAACAAACAAACAAAAAACTGCTCTCCATCTCAACTACTTACTCAAGGCAGCAGTAGACAAGGTATAAATGAATGGTCATGGTTAGTATTTGCAAAACCAAGCCATGGGCAAGATTTGGCTGATCAGCCATAGTGCCCCACATCCTGTCTAACATTCTGCTTTTCTGCTTTATTCTCCTCCACAGCACTTAATGCCATTTCTGCCACACCGTGTATTTACTTGTTTATTCTATGTCTCCTCTAATTAGGGTATAAGCTACATTGTCTCTTTCCTTTAAGCAGTATCTCCAGTATGGAGAAACCTTTCTTGTTACCGGTTGTGCTGAGCTGTGCTTAGTGGCTCAGTCATGTCTGACCCTTTGTGACCCCATGGACTGTATCCACCAGTCTCCTCCATTCGTGGAATTCTCCAGGCAAGAATACTAGAGTGGGTTGCCATGCCCTCCTTCAGGGGATCTTACCAATCCAGGGATCAAACCCAGGTCTCCAGCATTGCAGGTGGATTCTTTACCACTTGAGCCACCAGGGAAGTCCTTCTTGTACACAATAGGGATTTAATAAATAATTGTTAATGAATGAGGAAAGATGAAGATGCAGCCATGCAGGAGATCACTGGTCCACTGGCTGGTAGGTCACTGTTCACACATAAGGAGAAGTTAAACACACAGGCCACTATGGACACTGTGAGGCCCCATCTTATTACACCCAGCGAATCTCTCCAGACACCACCATCTACACTTCTTAGTCATGAGGGTTACTGTAATCAGGAAAACAGAAGGATTTCTTACATTTTGGTAACACTGTATTTTTTCAAAATGACTCTCAATGCATATTATTTCATCTGGATAAAAATCTTATAAGGAGTCAGAGAAAATTGTTAATATCCACATTTACTAATTAAAAAGACATGACAAAGAGATTAAGTAATTGTACAACGGTTGGAACTAGTGAGACCTTTGCAGAAACAAGCCTAGAACTGAGTGATCACTTTGCCCTGATACATTTTTTACCTCTCATACATTTGAGTCAAGGTAGTCCAGGTTTCATGCTTCATAATAAAAGGGAATATATTCTGGCAGGTGGGAGATGAGAAGTACTTTGACCCCTGAGATACTTTGGCAAAGTTGTGGGAGACAGCAAGATGATTAAATTCACCCATCCCTGAAAGTAATAATCCTCTAGGCCTTTAGAAGAGAATTATTGGTTGATAAATGACAATTTGCTAGTAAGAATGAAGAATGGAAGGTACTATTTACTGGAAAGGTGGCAAAAACTTGGAAAAATAATCCAACTTTTAAATTTCTATGACCTTCATTTCTCCAGAGACACTCCCACTGGGTCTTGGCAGGGGTACTCACAGTCTCGAAACACTTCTGCTTGTTCTTCCAGCTTCTTTCTTAATCAGGGGTTTGGGGAACCAGTGTCGGTTTTCCTAGTGGCAAAGAGGCAGGCAGGGAGATTTCTGAATTCCTATTCTGAGGTCAATCATTTCCTAAGGGAGAAATGGAAATGTGAAACACTTTTCAGCATGACATCCTGATTTATGACATTTGGTGTGTTGTGGCTTTGTTTCTTTTGGAGATAGTGAAGTGAAAGTTGCTCAGTCATGTCCAGCTCTTTGCAACCCCATGGACTATAGAGTCCATGGAATTCTACAGGCCAGAATACTAGAGTGGGTAGCTGTTCCCTTCTCCAAGGGATCTTCCCAATTCAGGGATTGAACCAAGGTATCCCACATTGCAGGCAGGTTCTTTACCAGCTGAGCCACCAGGGAAGCCCAAGAATATTGAAGTGGGTAGCCTATCCCTTCTCCAATGCATCTTCCCAACCTAGGAATTGAACCCAGGCCTCCTGCCTTGCAGGTGGATTCTTTACCAGCTGACCTACCGAGGAGATAGCATCCCTGTAAATTAAACACACTCTTTACATCTTTCCAAACAACAGCCAAAACATGTAGCATCTCAACGCTTGAAATATACTTTAGAAATTGATACAAAGAACACATTTCAGCAACATCTGGTTTTCATATTTGATTTCTTCCCTTCCATTCATTATTGCTAACAACATAGAAAAATCTTTATAACCATCAATCTACCAGTAAAAATCCACCTTGTTATTCAGTTGCTTAGTTGTGTACAACTCCTTGCAACCTCATAGACTGCAGCACACCAGGCTTCCCTGTCCTTCACTGTCTCCCAGAGTTTGCTCAAATTCATGTCCACTGAGTCGGTGATGCTATCTAACCATCTCATCCTCTGCTGCCACTTTCTCCTCCAGCCCTCACTCTTTCCCAGCATCAGGATCATTTCCAATAAGTCGGCATCAGGTGGCTAAAGGATTGGAGCTTCAGCTTCAGAAGCCTCTCTCTTGCTACCAAAATCACTCCGTGATCATGCTTCCCTTTTCTAAAAGGTTGCTCTTTCCCTATAATGCAGTCCCTCTACATATCTACAAGCAAGTAACTCTGCATACCAACAAGTGACCTTTTACTATTCGAGTATGAAGATATCACCGGAGGAGAATGTACTCCATACGGTTGTGGCGGGGCCCCATGTCGGGTGTGGCTGGGATGGGGATCGAATACACTTCACAGAACAATGAGCTGAGTTTTCAAAGAGGAGAGGAACAGTCCCTACAGATGGAGAGAAAAGGACAATGCAGACAGAGGAAGAAAGCTGGGTGCCCAAGGGCCCTACCAGATAGTTCTACTTCTTCTTAATTACCCAGTCTCTCCTGCCTCAAACCCCAGTGCACACTTTGCTCTTTAGCTGTCAATTTAGTGCTTCTTGTTCCTTCCTAACATTTAAATCTCCCTCGTTTAACTTCAAGGCGAGGCTAAGGATTTGAATTTCTTTGAATCCTTCAAAAATGTATTTCACATTATAAAGGATTAAATATACTCAGTGCAAAAAACTAGTAATTAACTTTTTCTCTATATTCTTTATATTCCTCGAGTTCTTTGAGCTTGTAGCTGTCTGTGATAAAAATCCAAACTTTTTAGCAGGACATGCAAAGTCCAGTCTGGTCTGGAGCTAACCCACTCCTCTCTCTCAGCCTCATTTCCCCACCACTCTCAATGCTGCCTCTTCCCCTACTCACATTATAGTCCCACAAACACACACTCACCCACTTCCCTTAGGTTACAATAGTGTACTACCTGACATTCCTCAAGTTGGCCTTGTCTTGCTTCATGGATTCCTGAAACTTCACATCCTCCCTCTGTCTGTATTGCCCTTTCCTCCCTAATCTACGGGACCATCCCTCTTCTCAATCTCGGAAACTCAGTTCAGTGACAACTGCTCAGTGAGGTCCATCCCATCACATACTTTAGAATGTGCGTATTTATCACATTCTAAAGTTACTTGTTTGTATGTGTCTCTCTCCTCCTAGACAGTGAGACTCTTGACATCCATGTCTTATTCATCATTGTTGGTCAGAAGTGTTTAATCAATGTGGTGAAAGTGACAGTCAGTGTGCAAAAGTGAAAGCGGCTCAGTCAGGTCCAACTCTGCGATCCCATGCACCGTCGCCCACCAGGCTCCTCTGTCCATGGGGATTCTCCAGGCCAGAATACTGGAGTGGGTAGTCTATCTCTTCTCTAGGGAATCTTCCCGACCCAAGAATCAAACTGGGCTCTCCGGCATTGCAGGTGGATTATTTACCAACTGAGCTACCAGGGAAGCCCGATTAATATGGAATATTATACATAGTTCTGAAGGGAATAAAGAAATTATAAATACAGAAGCAAGGGTCTCCCCTTCTCTTGGGAAATTAAAAAAAATATTTAGATGGATTAGGTATGTATACATTAAGAATACCTATAAACAACTTGCATCAGTAAGGGTTCTGTTAGGAGACAGAAATCAGATCCGTAGTTTGAGTAGAAAATAAAGTAATATAAATAATTATTAATTCATAAAAGGAGGCGAACTACTAAAAGGACTAAAAGAGAACTCTAAGCAGTCTGGAATTTCGATGTGCAAAAATGCAGCTTCTACCTCTTGGCTGAGGGAAGGGAACCCCAAAGTGAGATTCAGATCTCTTCAGAGAGAGTGTGGTCTGAGAGTTCAACCACACTCAGAAGAGTGTGGTGCTCAGAAGCAGCCCCGGTTGATGAAAGTGTACTCTGAGAATGTAGCTGGAACTTCTAGACTACCACGCTGAAAAGCAAATGGAAGCCTGGAACCTGGAGGGAAGTATCAACCTGGCACTATCGACTTGCCAGTATCCCTCTAGTGCCCTCTATTGGCAAATTTGAGCATCACACCAGCAGCGAAGGAAAAATGTTTACAGGGTCCAGTTCTTTTTCCCAAAGCAGGGCAGAGAAGGGTGGATTCCAAGCTGAAAGACAATTAAATGATTACTGACACAAGCTTCAAAGCAAAATTAAAAACTGGAAATTAATATACAGTATAATATAAAATTAATACAATACAGAAGTACTGTGCTTAGCCACTCAGTCATGTCTGACTCTTTGCGACCCCATGGACTGTAGCCCACCAGGCTCCTCTATCCACGGGGATTCTACAGGCAAGAATACTGAAATGGAATGCCATTTTCTTTTTCAGGGGATCTTCCCAACCCAGGCACTGAAGTCAGGTCTCCCACACTGCAAAAAATTCTTTACCATCTGAGCCACCAGGGAAGCCCCACAGAAGTACTAGGGCCAGTTAATCCATCCTATTTCTAAAAGAAAACTGTGAAAGTCTCTTTGATTTTTTTTTTATAAACCAACAAAAATTTTAAAAGAGAGCCTTGCAAAGGTAATACAGCTTGGTTCAAATTAATTACAGGTTTTTAAATCCCAGGAGTCAAACACATTAGTTTTTCTTTTTTCTCTTTGAAATCTAATAAAAAGGAAGGTTTATGTAACCTGAAATGAGGAGTATGAAATATTTGAAATATTATCAGAATTGTCCCAGATGACCCTAAGCAGAACCTACAAAAGGAAATATTTTCACACAACAGAGTTACTTCTTTACTGCTCTTCAGAGTAATAAAGAGATGATGCATGTGTGAAAGCTCAGTGGATCAGTCATTTCCATCTCTTTTGCAATCCCATGGACTGTAACCCACCAGGCTCCTCTGTCCAGGGAATTCTCCAGGCAAGAAAACTGGGTTGCCATTTTCTCCTCCAGGGCATGTTCCCAACCCAAGGATTGAACCACTGTCCCCTGCTTTGGAAGGTGATTCTTTATCACTGAGCCACCTGGGAAGCCCCAAGAGATGATATAGAAGGCTAAAAATGAACTATGAGAAATAGAAACACAGAGATTATTTTACTTTTGGAAAGTAAGCAATAATAATTTCATGTAATAGAATGAATGAATAAAATACATTAAGATTGCAAGAAGGAACCAGTCATACTTTCCTCTTAGACATTGGGTATAGGACAAAGACACTTAGATGATGAGAGAGCCATGACTTGGGCTCATTTCCCTGGAATCTGGGCAACATAACCCATGCCTGCCCAGGATCTGTGTTACTTTGCCTAAACTGTTTCATTACCAACATGGATTCAGATGTTCTCAATCCAGTTCTGCATAGAGACGGTTTCATTTTTCAGGATGTATAATCTGGAATCATGAAAGCAGTTGACAAGATAGGCATTTCATTCTAGAGTTTGGAAGATAGGAAGAACGCTGAGAACTCTAATGAAATGACAAACTGAAAAGGCTTTGCTAATGCAATTCATATTGAGTAACAAAGTCTCTTAAAAATATAAATGTCAAAATACTGTTAGACAGATATTTGTTTCCAAGTGATACAATAGTATTTGAGAACTGACAGGCTATGGGGCTCTGGACATCAGAGCACAGACATCAGGGACATCAAATTCTGGTTGTATTTTTCTGCAGACTCTGGCAGCAAGGGCCATTACTATCTGTGACATGGCCTTGCCTGTTAAGTTTCTCTTCAGTTTAAAATAAGCACCACTCATCCTTATTGTGTTCTTTCTTCCTTATTGCCTCAATATCTGAAGATTTCTTTATTTGATTTGCCTTGGACAACCTCCAGACACAGACCACTGGATTTTACCAAGAAATCGGCAGCACCCTCTGGAACTGCTTATTTTTTTCTGGCAGAAAGGCACCCATGATGCATCGCTTCCTCTCACAGAACTAATGAATTGCAGTGCCTGCACCAGAGGACTCATCTTGAAAGGACAGGTCCCTGAAAGCAAGTTGTTCTTTCCCTTGAGGGAGCATCTGGGAGCAATATTCCCACATGTCGAATCTGTTAGCTCCTGTCTCAACCACACCAAGACACCTGGCCGCCAGATTCACACACCAGCTTGCCAAATCTCATCAGTCCATTGACAGGACAGAGGGCCTTTGGATTGGGGTGGCCCAAGAGTGGAATGCTCACCTGAGAAAATATCACATTCGATCTTTTTTCACTGAACAATGATTATCAGAGAAAGCTGAGCAGCCAATGCTTGTTATTTTCCTTAGTGTCTGGTAAAGACTCATCTGGTCCCAGATCAATTTGTTGAGCATCTATTGCAAAAGTGAACTCAGATCATATTTCTCAAGTATTCATCAGACTTTCTTGGGCACCCAGATATGTTTTTCTCGAGGTAAACAGAGGCCACCTTAGTCATCCCTGAGCATTTCTGATGAGATTCATTACATAGCTTAGGAAGGATTATTTATATGCTTAGATAGTGTGCTGTAGACTTTTTAACGAGGCTCAGGTACTTTAGCTGTTGCCCAAGAATGCACCGTAGTTTCAATTCAAACCAGACTGCACTCATCAACGCATGTTCCTTTGATGAATTATTATTTATGTGAACTGACAAAGCAGTGTGATTTTTCCATCAGTCATCAAATCTGCCCTTACATAGTTGGCAATAAATGTTTATTTTCTTCAGTAAGAATGATCTAAATATGCTTGCAACCTGCTGTTTGTTATGATGTTTTTATAACAATGGTGACTTCTTTTTTAAAAAATCTGATTCAGATATTACATAGCTCTGCATTGGGTTCAAAACTAGGGAAGTCTCATTTTTACAATTTTACTCCTATGACACTCACTAAGTACCTAATGATGTTAGATTGCTCTATCTCAACAGCTACTTAAGGCTCAAACACACTAAAGGAAATTAAAAAAGATAAGAAAAAAAGAATATCCTGACCATTGATGGAAACAAGATGCAATAGATCAGCTCTCAGTGAACATGACTGTATGGGAAACCTGTGAAATATCAGGTTGATGTCTACAAACACTCCTTATAAGGGCGATAATGAAGAAAAGGCTGATGAACACTGACATACCCCTCTCTTGAATTGCAAACACTACAACATGGGTTGCTATCACATCTTTCCACAGTTCAAAACCCCTCAACGTTTCCCTATTACATACAATTCCTTATTAAATAACAGACTCACTAGTCTAATATGCAAGGCTTCCTATGCTCTCAAAGCAATCCACTTCTTTTGCTTTCTTTTTCGGTTCTATCTTATAACCCTCCTGTTTCAGAAAACTAACCTCATCATCTCTTAAACTTCCTTGCCCCCCTGCCTTTGTTTACACTGGTCCCTCCATCTGAGAACAAGTTCACTCTTTTATTCTCTCTTCCCTTCCTCCTCCCAAGTTTTATCTTTCAAGGCTTGGTTTGAACATCACTTTCTTCTTCAAGATTCCCCACACTCAATGAGAGTAATCTAAGAGATCAGCCTTCCCTATGAACATCCACTGCTGCGGCTGCTAAGTTGCTTCAGTCATGTCCGACTCTGTGCGACCCCATAGAGGGCAGCCCACCAGGCTCCCCCGTCCCTGGGATTCTCCAGGCAAGAACACCAGAGTGGATTGCCATTTCCTTCTCCAATGCATGAAAGTAAAGAGTGAAAGTGAAGTCGCTCAGTCATGTCCAACTCTTCGCGACCCCCATGGACTGCAGCCCACCAGGCTCCTCCATCCATGGGATTTTCCAGGCGAGAGTACTGGAGTGGGTTGCCATCGCCTCACCAGTCAGTAATGCTTACTTTCACTTTACTTGGAATTAAAATTATTTAGGGCTCTCACAACTACCAGTTAAGTTGTGAAAAAAAAGAATTGTTTTGCAGAATTCTGTAAGCCCCAATGGTCTAACATAGTATTTTAAACATAATAAATACTCAGTTTTTTAAACTTAAAGAAATTAACCTTCATTGCTTTTGGGGGAAGGAAAGTACACTTTTTGTCACATCTTGATCCTTGGGTCAATATGGCAGTTTGCTTGATTCCTTAATTAACTGTTGTTTTCTCATAAGTGATGATGACCACAAACTATTGGTTATGTTATCCAGTTCGGTTCAGTCACTCAGTCGTGTCCAACTCTTTGTGACCCCATGAATCGCAGCACATCAGGCCTCCCTGTCCATCATCAACTCCCGGAGTCCACCGAAATCCATGTCCACCAAGTCGGTGATGCCATCCAGCCATCTCATCCTCTGTCTTCCCCTTCTCCTCCTGCCCCCAATCCTTCCCAGCATTACGGTCTTTTCCAATGAGTCAACTCTTTGCATAAGGTGGCCACAGTATTGGAGTTTCAGCTTCAACATCAGTCCTTCCAAAGAATACCCAGGACTGATCTCCCTTAGGACAGACTGGTTGGATCTCCTTGCAGTCCAAGGGACTCTCAAGAGTCTTCTCCAATACCACAGTTAAAAAGCATTGATTCTTCTGCACTCAGCTTTCTTCACTGTCCAACTCTCACATCCATACATGACCACTGGAAAAACCCTAGCCTTCACCAAACGGACCTTTGTTGGCAAAGTAAAGTCTCTGCTTTTCAATAGGCTATCTAGGTTGGTCATAACCTTCCTTCCAAGGAGTAAGCATCTTTTAATTTCATGGTTGCAATCACCGTCTGCAGTGATTTTGGAGCCCCCCAAAATAAAGTCTGACACTGTTTCCACTGTATCCCTATCTATTTCCCATGAAGTGATGGGACCGGATACCATGATCTTAGTTTTCTGAATGTTGAGCTTTAAGCCAACTTCTTCACTCTCCTCTTTCACTTTCATCAAGAGGTTGGGCTTCCCTGGTGGCTCAGATGGTAAAGAGTCTGCCTGTAGTGCGGGAGACCAGGGTTCGATCCTTGGGTTGGGAAGATCCCCTGGAGAAGGAAATGGCAACCTACCCCAGTATTCTTGCCTGGAAAATCCCATGGGTGGAGGAATTGGGCAGGCTACAGTCCATGGGGTCACAAAGAGTCAGACAGGACTAAATGACTTCACTTTCACTTTTCACCATAAGGGTGGTGTCATCTGCATATCTGAGGTTATTGATATTTCTCCTGGCAATCTTGATTCCAGCTTGTGCTTCTTCCAGCCCAGCATTTCTCATGAGGTACTCTGCATATAAGTTAAATAAGCAGGGTGACAATATACAGCCTTGAAGTACTCCTTTTCCTATACGGAACAACCAGTCTGTTGTTCCATATCCAGTTCTATGCTTCCAGACCTGCATACAGGTTTCTCAAGAGACAGGTCAGGTGGTCTGGTAGTCCCATCTCTTTCAGAATTTTCCAGTTTATTGTGATCCACATAGTCAAAGGCTTTGGCACAGGTTATGTCATTATGGCTATCTAAAGTTATCTAAAGTAATACACAAATGGCTCTGCCACAGGGAGCTAGGCACTCGCACTGGTCCATGCCCTCTTGGTTAACCAGGTGTTTTCTATTTCTTCCAGTGCCAGAGTGGCTTGTGTTGAATCTGGAAAGACAGATGCCTTAGCAATTGCTAATAGACTCCTTAACACATGGATGATGACAGTATGGTGATAACTTCCTGAGTTTCTTTTATTAGTGATAGTTTCCTGACCAGTTTCAGTCAAGGGGCTAGCCTACCACAGAAGCTCTTCTGTAGCAGATCAAGCAAACAGCAAGCACATTCTATATGCTGAATCAGTTGGGAGGAGTTGGCCAATGACTCAGGAGAAAGAAATACTTCTTTCTGATTTTCAAAATGTCTGAACCTCAGTTAGGGGAAAAACAGCACTTTAAAAAGTCTTTTTGAAATCACACAGTTTATGACTGGCAGAGCTGGAATGCCTATCTGATTTTAGAGATGGTTAACTTTGGTCATGCTGTCCACACATAACCCTCTTTTCCCAGTGTCCTCACACTCTGTCATTCCTTTCCTCCAAAAGGCTTCCCTTGTTGGTCAGATGTAAAAGTATGTACTTCGTCAGCGGGGAAAGCGCAAAGGACATCAATGGGCCCCAGATTTCTAAAGACAGGCATCAGCGCTGAAAATTCTCTACATGGCTATAACCACTAGTCTTAGCAATGTTCTTCATTGATATTATTGGTCTATTAATTGTCAAATTATGGGATGAATTTTCAGGAAAATGGGTTAGGCATCATCTCTAGTCGCTGGATCAATGTTCTCTGGTACTCATGATATGAGTGGACTTGAATGTCAATCAACAGATGAATGGAAGATGTGGTGTATAAATACATATACATATGTGTGTGTGTGTGTGTATAAAATATTAGTCATAAGAAGAAACAATGCCATTTGCAGCAACATGGATGGACCTAGAGACTATCATATGAAGTATAATAAGTGGAGTCAGAAAAAGATAAATATCATATTTATCACTTATATGTGCAATCTAAAATAATGATACAAATGAACTTATTTTAAAAACAGAAATAGACTCACAGACAGAAACAAATTTTCAGCTACCAAAGGGAATTGGTGTGAGGAGAGATTAAAAAAAGGAGTTTGGGATTAACACATATGCACTGCTCTATATAAGGGTATCACCCTTGTGGCTCAGATGGTAAAGAATCTGCCTGTAATGCAAGAGACCCAGAGTCAGTCTCTGGGTTGGGAAGATCCCCTGGAGAAAGGAATGGCAACCCACTCCAGTATTCTTGTCTGGAGAATTCCATGGATAGAGGAGCCTGCTGGGCTGTAGTACATGGGGTCACAAAGAGTCAGACACAACTGAGCGACTAACACACACACATATATAAAACAGGTAAACTATAAGGACCTACTCTATAGCACAGGGAACTATACTCAATACCTTGTAATAATCTATAATGTGAAAGAATCAGATATTTTGCTGTATACTTGAAACTAACACATTATGAATTAACTATGATACAAAAGAGAATAGGATATCAAGATGAGACCTGCCATCATTTTTTAATTGGATCCATTCCTTTTTCATAATATCTGGATCATGCCAATATTTATTTTCAAAGTTCTTTTCATTCTTGATGTAATTCTTCCATTTATAATTTATTTATAGCATTCACAAAACTATTCCTAAAAGTAAATATATAATTGAAATATATAATTAAAGACGCAAATTTGCTCAACTATTATACTCATTGTGCATTTTTGTGTGCTGATTACAGTCTTCTAGAAAAGAAAACAATTTTGTGGAGGGTAATATATGAAATCCAACCCACCCTCCAAACTGCCTTTGTTCTTCACTACTGGAAAAAGAGTCCCTTCTCCGTTTGCTGTGATGAGGGTAAAAAAAAAAGAGATAAAATGCATGGTGGTGTTTTTGTTAACTGTATTAGATCATCAGTCCCATCACTGTTTCACCAATTAATACTGAGAATGTGATGAACTGTCTATTCCTAATGCCTTCTTCGTGGAGAAGGCAATGGCAGCCCACTCCAGTACTCTTGCCTGGAAAATCCCATGGACGGAGGAGCCTGGTGGGCTGCAGTCCATGGGGTCACGAAGAGTCAGACACGACTGAGTGACTTCACCTTTCACTTTCATGCACTGGAGAAGGAAATAGCAACCCACTCCAGTGTTCTTGCCTGGAGAATCCCAGGGACAGAGGAGCCTGGTGGGCTGCCGTCTATGGGGTCACACAGATTCGGACACGACTGAAGCGACTTAGCAGCAGCAGCAGCAATGCCTTCTTCAAGAAGTTCCTAGGAATCATCAGAATCTTGACACTGAGGGAGATGGAAGCAACAAGAAGAACTTGATGTTTATATGAAAGCCATCT
The DNA here is from genome assembly GCA_007570785.1 of Antilocapra americana. Lineage (NCBI taxonomy): Eukaryota > Metazoa > Chordata > Mammalia > Artiodactyla > Antilocapridae > Antilocapra > Antilocapra americana. Next base: position 34,441,103 of record ML662442.1, on the reverse strand, counting down.
TCTGTCATGTCTAATTAGCAACAAAATGGGGTATACGATTTCTATCTCTGTAGACACACACAGTAACTCTTTTATTTGCCTACTTTTGCACAAAACATAGCACATAGTATGCATTTGTTCTTAATGTTTTCAGCCTCTCATTATCTAGAATTGAAACAAGAATATAGAAGTTCAGAGGATTAATTCCCTCCCAGTTCTCACCAATGATACTTGATTGCTTACAGCGACTACAAAAAGTCTGAACAGATCTTAGTATAAAATCTACTTCTATTATATATGAATATATACCCAACTATGGGCATTATATATACCCTCTCTCTCTCTTTATATATATATATATATATATGTACAATTTATGCCTAAAATTAAAGATAACTCTCAGATAACATATTTAATTAATAGAATACTCAATAAACTGACCATTTTAAAGAGCAGAATTTGACTTCTAATATTTTTCTTCATATTTAAATTATATTTTACTATAAAAGTTTATAGCATTTCTCATTTCATCAATGGAAAATTTGTATATTAGTGAGGATTTCTGATTTTACCCAACAGAACACAGAAAACTATCATATCCTAAATAGAGGGGCTGGGTAAACAAGTGATTTGTTCATTTGTTTGTCTGTTATGTTCTTTGCCTCACCTCTGTTTATAGGTGACTATAAACAGACTTACAAAAATAAAAACAATAAAAAGATGAAAGTAAATATAACTTAGAATAGATTATTTAAGGCCAAACTTCGATAAATATCACAAGGGTTCAAGGGGCTTATACATTTCTACATGATCTAACCTTAATTCCTTGTAAGGTTTTTTTTTTTTTTTTTGAGTAGAAACAACAGGAGATAAAATGAGTTACATAATCTTCGGTAGTAATGAAGAAAATACTGATGTGCACTCCTCAACACCCCAATTTTGAAAGAAGTTTGCCCTCTGAATATGCTCAGTAAAATTCACAACAATCAGTGTGATCTGTCAGCTGCGGAGATACATTTATATAAATTTTACATTTACATAGATATAAATACACACACACAAGACTTTGAAATATCCAAACTAAGATTAAACTGAAATTTAACATAATAAGGCAAATCTATGATGTTATAGGGTTTATTAAGAGGAATCCTAAAAAATATATTTTGTTCACCTGGGAAAACCCTGACTAGAAAGGGAATGTTCCTCCTGTACCAACTCAAGAGAAAGCTAAAGACACAGAAGATGGTACAGGATTATCCAGCATCACTCTGGAAGGAGAAAAATTTGGCCTTGAATTACAGAGAAATGAGTGTTTTATTGACCAAGACAATGTATTAGACCCTAAGCCCTGAAACAATTTCTCTTAAAATCGTCCATCTCTCTTGATTCTGCTTCTTGTGTTTTTTTAAGCAAACTTGAAGATGGCAGGAAAAGCAGACCTCAGATGAAGGACCGTGGCATTCCACATTAGGATTCTGACTCTCAGAAGTTTGAGCAGAGTGAATTGGCTTCACTGAGTCTGATCAAACCTGGAACACTGACAACTCAGTGAGAATTTCAGTAGAAAGTCATCTTGGTTTCTCCCAGAGACCCTTGACCTCACCCTCCCTCTCCACAGATATTCTTATTGTTAGAAACAAATGAATCACTTGATCAGAGGGGAAAAAAAATTCCTAGTGCTTAATCTGAACAATTTTTCAGGTAATATTTTGGACATATACTCTTGCCTAAGTAGCAGATGACATCTGGAACGTAGTCAGGTGGCTGGTAGTTTCATAGCATACTTTGATAAGAACTGAGGACATGCCACAGAAGCTTAGGGAATAATAATTCTGAATGGGGTAAAGACAATGTGGTCTGAGTGGTACTGCTTTGCAGTGATCTGGCCTGATGTATGCAGAGAAATTTGAGGGCCCAGGGAATCACCTTCAAACCTCCCTCTGAAGGGTCACTTCCTCAGCAGAGCTTTGGAGAAAGGAGCTGGAGGCAATCCAATTTCATTCTCTGTGGAAAGTCAAAGTCTGAATGGAGAGTAAAAGGTCCACATCCTGAGTGGATTGGTTGAAGGAACAGCCTACACTTCAGGATTTGGGAAGGGGCAATTATTTAGTTTTAGATCCTTCTGTGGAAATAAGCCTAACCAGGACCCCTACCTCAAAGAAGAACTGTTCAACTGCCTCCACTAAAAAGATAATTGATAGAAAAGCATGGATTTTCCTCAAGCAATTGTCCTCTTTTTTTTTTCTTTTTAAGATTTTTTGATGTGAGCCATTTTTAAAATCTTTATTGAATTTGCTACAACACTGCTTCTGTCTTATGTTTTGGATTTTTGGCCATGAGGCATGTGATTCCTCCCCAACCAGGAATCAAACCCACACTCCCTGCACTGGAGATGAAGCAGAGAAGTCCCTGTGTTTAGTCTGCTGTAGCAAATAAGTAATGGATGAATCAGCTCCTTAAGGTCTCCACCAAGATGGGTTTTACCTGGAAATTTTTCAAAGCAGAACTTATCACATAACTAGCCCAGGTCCCCATTTCTTGGTGCCTATGAAGACACAACCAAGACACGTGGTCACGGGGCATCAGTGTACATGTTACATAAATAAAACATATTTATTTAGTTCAGTATCGTAAATTTACATTAAAATTACTTTATTGGGAATGTTTTCATTCACTGATTTCATTAAGCATCTTACTAATTACTATGAACAAGTCACATTTCACTATAATGATGGTAGTCATTATAAATTAATACCAAACCCTTCTTCCTTGTTCATAGTCTTGGTGCCCTTTATTGATGAGGGATTAACAATCTTGAACTTTAATTTCTTAGAAATAAAAAAATCATTTTATATAAAATGCAGGTAAGAATAAAATTTAAATCACCCATAATTGCAACACCTAGAATAACAGTTTGGTGTATAACTTTATTCTCCAGATTATATAAAAAAATACTATAACACATATTAAGAGAAAAAAGACAAAGCCCTTTGGTTTAAACTAGTGGTTAAGAGCAGCCCCCAGAGCTTATGGTTGATACTTATTAGCTAAGTGACTGAGCTCGCACACACATTGCTAACCTCTCTATACCTTCATTTTCCCATCTCTAAAATAGATGTGTGTTTGCTGTAAAATGGTATCCTTATATGACAGCTCACAAGGTCAAGTCTTTTTTTTTTTCTCTCTTTTTTTTTTCTTTTTTGTTTTTTTAATTAGTTTTGCCATACAATGACATGATATAGCCATGGGTTTACATATGCTCCCCCTCCAGGACCCCCCTCCCTCCCTCCTCCCTCTCCCCCGGAAATCTCGATGCACCAGCCCCGAGCATCAGTCCTGGGTTGGCGATTGATTACACATATAATAATTAACATGTTTCAATGCCATTCTCCCATATCATCTCACCGTTACCCTCATCCACAGAGTCCACGAGTCTGTTCTATACAGCTGCGTTCCTTTTGCTGTCTCGCATGCTGGGTTCTCGTTACCGTCTTTCTAAATTCTATATATATGCGTTAGTATACTGCATTGTTGTTTTTCCTTCTGGCTTATTTCACTCTGGATAATGGGCACCAGTTCCGTCCATCTGAGTAGAACTGATTCAAATGAATTTTTTTTTAATGCTGAGTAATATTCCATTGTGTATATGTATCACAGCTTTCTTATCCATTCGTCAGTTGATGGGCATCTAGGTTGCTTCCATGTCCTGGCTATTGTAAACAATGCAGCGATGAACATTGAGGTACACGTGGCTCTTTCAATTCTGGTTTCCTCGGTGTGTATGCCCAGCATTGGGATTGCTGGGTCATATGGCAGGTCTATTTGCAGTTTTTTAAGGAACCTCCACACTGTTTTCCATAGTGGCTGTACTAGTTTGCATTCCCACCAACAGTGTAAGAGAGTTCCCTTTTCTCCACATCCTCTCCAGCATTTATTGCTTGTAGATTTTTGGATTGCAGCCATTCTGACTGGTGTAAAGTGATACCTCATTGTGGTTTTGATTTGCATTTCTCTGATAATGAGTGATGTTGAGCATCTTTTCATGTGTTTGTTAGCCATTTTTATGTCTTCTTTGGAGAAATGTCTGTTAAGTTTTTTGGCCCACTTTTTGATTGGGTCGTTTATTTTTCTAGAATGGAGCTGCAGGAGTTGCTTGTATATTTTTGAGATTAATTGTCTGTCTGTTGCTTCATTGGCTATTATTTTCTCCCATTCTGAAGCTTTTCACCTTGCTTATAGTTTCCTTTGTTGTGCAGAAGCTTTTAATTTTAATTAGGTCCCATTTGTTTATTCGTGCTTTTATTTCCAATATTCTGGGAGTTGGGTCATGTAGGATCCCTCTTTGGTTTATGTCAGAGAGTGTTTTGCCTATGTTATCCTCTAGGAGTTTTATAGTTTCTGGTCTTATGCTTAGATCTTTGATCCATTTTGAGTTTATCTTTCTGTATGGTGTTAGAAAGTGTTCTAGTTTCATTCTTTTACAAGTGGCTGTCCAGTTTTCCCAGCACAAGCACAGAAATTGAAACCGTAATCAGAAATCTTCCAAAAAACAAAAGCCCAGGACCAGATGGCTTCACAGCTGAATTCTACCAAAAATTTAGACAAGAGCTAACACCTATTCTACTCAAACTCTTCCAGAAAATTGCAGAGGAAGGTAAACTTCCAGACTCATTCTACGAGGCCACCATCACCCTAATTTCAAAACCCGACAAAGATGCCACAAAAAAATAGAAAACTACAGGCCAATATCACTGATGAACTTAGATGCAAAAATCCTTAACAAAATTCTAGCAAAGAGAATCCAACAACACATTAAAAAAATCATACATCATGATCAAGTAGGCTTTATCCCAGGGATGCAAGGATTCTTAAATATTCACAAATCAATCAATGTAATGCACCACATTAACAAATTGAAAAATAAAAATCACATGATTATCTCAATAGATGCAGAGAAAGCCTTTGACAAAATTCAACATCCATTTATGATAAAAACCCTCCAAAAAGCAGGAATAGAAGGAACATACGTCAACATAATAAAAGTATATATGACAAACCCACAGCAAACATTATCCTCAATGGTGAAAAACTGAATCATTTCCCCTGAAGTCAGGAACAAGACAAGGGTGCCCACTCTCACCACTACTTTTCAACATAGTTTTGGAAATCTTGGCCACAGCAATCAGAGCAGATAAAGAAATCAAAGGAATCCAGATTGGAAAAGAAGAAGTAAAACTCTCTCTGTTTGCAGATGACATGATCCTCTATATTGAAAACCCTAAAGACTCTACGAGAAAATGACTAGAGCTAATCAGTGAATATATCAAAGTTTCAGGATACAAAATCAACACACAGAAATCCCTGGCATTCCTATACACTAACAGTGAGAAAACAGAAAGAGAAATTAAGGAAACAATCCCATTCACCATCGAAACAAAAAGAATAGAATACTTAGGAGTATTTCTACCTAAAGAAACAAAAGACTTGTATATAGAAATCTACAAAACACTGATGAAAGAAATCAAAAAGGACACAAATAGATGGAGAAATGTGCCGGGTTCGTGGATTGGAAGAATCAATATAGTGAAAATGAGTATACTACCCAAAGCAATCTATAGATTCAATGCAATTCCTATCAAGCTACCAGAGGTCTTTTTCAGAGAATTAGAACAAATAGTTTCACAATTTGTATGGAAATACAAAAAACCTCGTATAGCCAAAGCAATCTTGAGAAAGAAGAATGGAACTGGAGGAATCAACCTACCTGACTTTAAGCTATACTACAAATCCACAGTCATTAAGACAGTATGGTACTGGCACAAAGACAGAAATATAGATCAATGGAACAAGATAGAAAGCCCAGAGATAAATCCACGCATCTATGGACACCTTATCTTTGACAAAAGAGGCAAGAATATACAATGGAGAAAAGACAACCTCTTTAACAAGGTCAAGTCTAAAGTAACTGATGAGAAGAGTAAAGGGCTATTCCATTGTCCTTATTTCCTTCTATGCATCCTCCTTTTATTATTTCTTACTTCCCTTTAATCTTCTTTCTCTCTTGATTATAAAACTTAATATTAACCAACCCCTTGAGCATATAATGTAAACTCTTTAGAAAAAAACATTGCACATGATCATTTGGAAGATTTTTACATAACAATTCAGGCTCTTCAAAGCCCTTACACAGTTCCATGAAGAAGCTAGAACACTGTCTTTTCTTCCTCTGCTCTCTACTTTGATTTTCTGTCTGATTTTACTCCAAATGATACTTTGGAACCTTTTCTCCAGCCACTGGCAGGATAGACTTTCCATTTGCTCCTGCAGCTCACAGCAGCTGTGGGGCAAGTCAGCCTGCATAAAGAAGGGGGTGTGAGTATGTCAGGAAAATGAAGAGACTATGTCAGCAACAGCTTCCTATGACCTCCTGGATGCACTGACAATCAGCTTAATCACTTACGTAGAGTCAGTTTTAAATGTGACAAAAATATTTGTGAATTACAGACATGTGGGGAGAGAAACAGAAGGAATAGTATAAAACAATGAGAGAACAGCTCCCAAACAAGCAGACAATTCTGAAAAATATGGGAAAGTTTTTGTGGGATTCTGGCTACCAGATGCTCGTTGTTCAAAGATCTAGTTACTGTGCAATTCACAGAAGGCTGAAATACCAGGAAATATACTAATAGTATTTGCAGTCTATCCCAAACCAGGAAGCTTGCAAGAGAGCTCCTGGCTGAGCATGTGAGCTCAGCCCTTTGCTTTGTTCCTGCAGCAATCTGATCACTTGCTTAAGTGGGGAAATAGACTGTTTTTCAACCTTGCCTTGAAGTTGTGAAATTCTTGTCATAAAAATAAGAAATTGTATATGAAGCCTCAGGGTCAGATCACCCACTGGTTTCAGGCATTCTCAATAGAGTTATTATACTTTGGAGCAAGAAGGTGAGGGCAGATTATGGCTTCTTACCTGTATTTGAATTTCCTGATATTTGTTTCCTTGAGAAAGACTTTTATCATTGAAATGTTTAAAGAATCGAGAGAGCTGGGTTTTTTCCACAAATCCAATTTTTGAAATAGGAAACTCCAGGATGGAATAGATAGTCACAGAATTTAAAAGTGAATTTTATATGTTATTTTTTATCTGATGAAAAACACCAATTGAAGAATTCAATTTGTATTTTCATACAAAAGAAGAATTTCATACAATTCTTCTTTTCATACTCCAGTAACATACTTAAATACTGAAAAATACTCACTTTGGCAGAGGTTAATTTAAAAAAAGATACAAGATCCAACAGCACATGACATCCCACGATATTTTCCTCAGTTGTTAGTCACATTGTGATTTTGGCTGTGCCCCAGAAACCACAATCCTCAATTACAGTTGCTTTTAGACATGTGGAAGAAACACATGCTAAAACAATTAACAAAATTATGACATTTACATTTTTCTCCAGGCTGTCAGTCCCTGAGATTCTTCAGCATGTGATTCTATAGAAATCAAAATAATGATCATAAATCAAGCTGACCACATTTATCTTTACCTAGTGCTTTGAAAAAATGTTAAAAAGTAAAGCAGGAGAAAACAGTTTTTCCATAGACTAAGCATACGTCCCTCCCTGCTGGCAGCCAGAACCACACGTGACAGTGCCAGGAAGACAAGACATCCAACCCTCTCATTCGAAGGCCATCAAGAGATAGACAGCCAACTGCAGTTTGATTACAGCTCCAAGCTGTCTCATTTACCCTACCTTTTCTTGTCCTTCTGTGTTGATCAATTCTAATACTTATTGAATGGAATATGTAGGATAGCCTGGAATTGCTGACCTTTAAATAGAGAATGGAGTGGAACATCAACTTGTCATAGGGTAAGACTTGTTGCAACAATGGTAAGTTCACATTCTCTCTCAGCTCACATGGACTAGAACAACCTAGAGAGAAACTGGAACAGTGTATATTTGTTTAGACCTCTAACACCAAATCGATTTATAGGTCTTTAATAATAACTTACCATTGGTTTCATATAATTATAATCCCACAAGCATTTGTTAATCACCTGCTCTGGGCCAAGCACACAGGTACTGTAGGTATAAAGATCAATATGATATGACCCTTGCATTCGGTAAGTTCAAAATAGCAGAAAGACAGCCATACATACGAATGAGTGAGTTTAATGGGATGTGAGTTACAATCAAGCTCACCAAAACAGTCTATGAAGCACAGATGAAGAAGAAGCACTACCGTTGGAAGTTACAACAGAGCCCATGACCCTGACCACAGCCAAGAAACACGTCTTTGGTAACCAGGCTGCAAATTTCTTGTTCGTCCTTCTAGATCTGCTCCTTTCTCCATCATGTTCTTGCCCCAGGATGCTGGCCTCTAAGGACTGAACCAACAGCCTCTTTTGCCTTCTTGGCTAAATTTAAGAAGGTAGGAAGAAAATGCAGTCAAGCTACTTATTCCCCACCAAGACCCTGCTCACTTTCCATAGATTGGTTGGATATTTCCACAAAAGAAGTTCCAGTCAGGGATCCCTCTCCCCCTGTCTCACCACTCTAGATTCCTGGCCCCACCTCCTCCTTCTCCCTTCTGGCCCAGAAGAGGTACTACACTATAGCTTGTTGATTCCCAAACTCTGCCTGCAGCTCAGAGAGAGGGAAGGAAGGAAGAACGGGGGCGGGGGAAGCCTTTTTTATTAAACTTTCCCCAATTACCAAGTTTGAGAACACTATCTATTTCCTGCCAGAACTCTTGGCTATTTCAGTCGCTACCCTCTTCAGTTGCTAACCCTCTTAGCCTTTAAGGGATTATGTTCAGTGCAGCCCTTAGAGAAACCACATCAGAAGCGCAGAGCCAGGCTTTTACTAATCACAAAATGCCCTCAATTAGATACCAATCTAAATAAGTCTAGTTCTTACTCAGGAGACGCATACGACACTAGAACAGGCCTCTCATCAGTCCTGCCCTATGCAAGTCATACTAACCCCCGCGTCCCTGTGGTGGGACCAGGTATTAGGCAGAACCCTGGGAGGCCCCCTACTGCCCAGATTCTAGTGTTCACCTAACATAGATTCCAATCATTCAATCAAATACTCATCTAGTGAAGGGTTAATCCGTGAAGAGTTTCTGCAGATGTAATTAAGATCCCAAATCAGCTCTCCTTAAAATAGAGAGGTTACCTAGGTGGATCTGAACGAGTCACACAAGCACTTTAAAAGCAGAACCTTTTCTCCAGCTGGTCAAACCAGAAGAAGTCAGGGATACACACTTCAGCTGGCCTGGCAGAAAGTAAACCAGTGGGGATGGCCTGCGGAGGCCACAGGGCAGGGAGCCCAGGGTGGCCCCTAGGACTGGAAGGGGCTCCCAGCCAATGGCCAGCAGGAAAACCAGAACCTGAGCTCTACAGCCAGGAACACCAGAACCTGAGCTCTACAACCACAGGAAATGGCTTCTGCCAACCACCAGCAAGGACTCCAAGTGCCAGATGAGAACCTCAGCTGACACCTTGTTTCAGCCTGGTGGGACACTGAATGGAGAAGCCAGTCACGCTGTGTGAAGATACTGACCTACAGAAACTGTGACATGATAACCTTGAGTTTTTATAAGCAACTTGAGTTTTTATAACCTATAGAAATCTGCAATGCCTCACTACAGAACTAAAACACTTCATATTGTGCCTTTGCTTTGTCTCAGGGCAATGAGCTAACCCACATAAACTTTCTTCTCAGATAGATAAAATGTAGTCCTTTAAGTGCAAATGTGTGATGAACACATATTATCATCTACCTGCCTTATAAAACAGTACTCAGTACACTGCCTAATATCTAAAGAATCTAATAAATATTTGTTGAATGAAGTGTATAGGGACTCATTTAACTTCTTCTTCGTTACTCAGACTATTTAACTCTGTAAGCATCAATTATTTACTGGACTCTGTGATAGATTGTATCACCAGTTACTGAAGCCAGCTTTCCCTCCCTGGGAAAGGGTTATGCTTCCCTACTCCTTGGAAATGAGGCTTGACGTATGATTTACAAAAGTCAATAGCAACCAGAAGCAATGTGGCCATTCCCACGCAGAACCGCACTTTTCCCCTCTGCTGTGGTCACTAACAGGTTTCCAGGTAGAGGCTGCTCTGCCTGGAATGACTAGGATTCTGAAGAGTAAAGCCCAGTCAATTATAACGGGCAATATGACTGATCAGTCAAGTTTTCCTGTTCAAGGCACTGAGATTCTCGAATATTTGGGCGCCATGGCATAAACTAGCCCATGTTGACTGATCTAGAGTCCAACAAGACTGATGCTCTCAATGGTCATTAACAAGTAGATATCCATTTTTCTTTGGCCCTAGACTGGTACATTTTCTTGATTCCTTCCAGTTCTGTCATCTCTAAATGTCTCATTTTAAAGCACAGGCTTCTATTAACTGCTGCCTTATCATACACAATGCACGCTTCGGATCCTGAAAAGGGCTCTGGCCAAAACAAAAATGAGCCATTGATTTTGTTGAGAATTCTTTTCTGCTAGCAGATTATTTTCACTCACTTTCATAACTACAGTCAGATTTCATGGTTTAACTAAGAGGGTGTCTTCTGCATGAGTGAAGCAATTGCAACAACACACAAACTGATATAAAAACAAACAAAAAACTATATGCAAAATGTTCAGCAAAGCTTTGGTTCTAAAATGATTCCATCCCAGGAAGTCACCACAAAGTAGCTCCTCCTTCTCCTCAGAGATTTGAAGGCCTTTGAGTACCACCACCAGACTGATTCCAAATGCTTAAAACCTTAACTTCTTAACTTCACGCCACCACACCTTAATTGATGCTAACTGCTAATGTTGGCTAGTTACTGGGTATGCACAATGCTTTCCCTGCACTGTGACTGGGGAGATCATCTCATACTTGGTTAACTATTTTTATGTCATAGAGGCTACAGAGATTCAAAATGTATATAGTCTTTGCCCTTCATAAACACGCAAAGGTTTGCAAGCCAAATTTTTTCAGCTTGAATTTAAAAAAAATTCTCCCATAAAATAAACAAAACATTTAGAGTATGAGGAGAGGCAGAAGAAACATTGCTTAATGAGATAAACAGCCCTTGAAAGTTCATTTTCCATCACAGCTCTCTGCTCCAAACTAAAAAAGTCCAAACTAGCCCACAGTCGGGGAAGACAGAAGTGACCAGCATCAGCTCTGCGTGAATGTTTGGACACTCTCTACTGCCTACTCAGCTACATATTTCCCCGGAAATCCCTCCTTCCTCTTCCTCCTAGACGATGAGGCTTTTCATGGGAAAATGTTTCCTATGTCTCCTCCCGTTCTGCTTTGGACAATAAATGATTCAACAACCTTGCTCTAGGGCTTGTTTGTCAGTTTCTTCTGGAAAAGTAGAGAGGAATGCTGATGGAAACTCCACTAATGGATAAGCTCTGCTCATGGTACAGAGAGAATGTTGCTACCCATCTACCTCCTCAGACTATTAAGATAATTACAGGAATGCACAGGATGTCTCTAAAGAAACAAATTCCCCTTCTCTTCTTCTCCACACTATGTGTGTGAACAGAGAATAAGGCCAGCAGTGCCTTATTTGAGGTGGCATCGCCTCTGCAGGGCACAGGCAGTACCTTGTGTGGGTTTCACCTGGCAGCGGGCGGAGGAAGGCTCTCAGAGGCATGTCCCAGAGTGCCCAGCAGGAGAGAAACCCTAGGCTCCTGGGTCCAGTCCTTAGCTGTAATCATCCAATCACACTCTTTTATGTTCTATTTTACTGCACCTGAAAGGGGCAGGATATCTAATAGCTGCCTTTACCAGGAGGAGAGCTACTAAAAATAGTCCCACAATCTGTGGGCGGGTTTCCAGGAAATGCTTGATTTGTTAGAGCAGACCTGGAGAGAGAGTGTGTTAATCAAGACCTTTATCTGAATCACTTACCCAGGCTGCTTTCAGAAGGTTGAGGGCTTAAGTCTTGTTTTTACCAAGTGAAGTAGAGTCTTAAAGGCATATAAGCAGTTATAAAGAGAGTTGAAAATTAACATTGAAATGTTTGTGGGGATTCTACCTGAGTGAATTTCAGGCAGTTATAAATACCACCACCACCACTAAATATAATCTAGCTTATACTTCCCTCTGAATGGGATCCTCCCTAGGATTTCAAGCCCTTAGTGATGATTCATGTTTTTGTCTGTTGATTCTTTCACACCACAACTTGGAGAGGCAATTGGAGAGAACCTATACCTATTTTTAAAATACAAAGTAAATATGATGAAAAGACTTTTAACTTCACAAGTGGGTGGTACTTGCTGAGATCCAGATTAACACAGAAGATGTCCCAGTTTCTTGCTTTTCTTACAAAGGGTAGAGACAAAGGCTGATTAGGATGAGTTTTCATTGCTAGAATGTGGGAGTCTGGTATTTTCCTTGAGTTTAAATGCTATATTAATAAATGTTGAATGTAGTTTAATGCCATTACTTTTTCCTATTTGAATTGAAGTCAGTTATTAAAAGGTCAAACATAACATACGATCCTTGGGAAGAATACTATAGAAGTGAAATGCAATGCACACATAAGTAAGCATTTTTTAAAAAATGTTAGTACTTATCTTTAGTAAGCATTAAAGAATAAATGATAAAAACCCCAAGATGAGTTACTAATGTCTTTTGAACATCAATAAATGAAATCACAACACTGTCTGACCTGACGTATATAATTATCCATCTACTAGAAACATGAAATTAGAGTTTAGAAAAATATTTTTAATTGAACTACTATTTTTGGATGCACAAAAATATTTTGTAAAGAACTTTTGGTACTGCACTTTTGACAAAACAAATGGTATATTTAATTAAGGGGATACTTATGGAAGAGCTATCAAATGTTTTGTCATAAGAAATAAATATCTTTATGTATAGCAGATAGAACTACTTTGAAGTGGGAATTGATACCATCTTATACTTTAGTTGTGTTTCAAATTGTTCATTTCTATAAAAGGGGGGGAAAGGAGGGCTTCTGAAACAAACAAAAATCTTTTAACAAACAAAAATCTTTCGCCTATTAATGAATCACTTGTGGTTGGGTTTCCAGACAAAAGCCTTTTTATGGACTGAGGTGGGTCAGGTTTCCAGACTTTTTATACCCCTTCTCCTTCCATGAAGACAAAACTAAGGCAGGTGGGAGTGTCTAGGAGCCATACTTCATGCAAGTTCACGAAACTGAGACAGCAAACAAAGGATTTGCTTCAAAGATGGGATCTAGTTCCAGATTTACTCTTAAGAGTGTGACACTTCTGTTCAACCTTTGTATATTTACAGCACAGCATTGTCCATCTGACAGAGATGTCATGCCTGAGAGCAAAGTTGTATGGGAGCAGTTTGGGGCTCAAGAGGGTTCTGGTCCCAGTTCAACCGTAAGTAGCCATGTGACATTAGTCACATCCTCCAAACTTCTCAACCTTCACCCCTGTCATGTGATGGGTGGACAGGCCTCTTCTGAGGTCCCTTCCTACAAAGTCCATCGTGAATTCTTTAATTTTCTGCCATATATTAGTTTTTAATTTCAAGTTATATAATTATTCATATATTAGTAAAAATTAAGGACTATATTATTGGTGATAGAGTTTCAAAATTCAAAACAAACTAGTTTCTTCTTGATCTTATGAGTGTTCAATGTTATTTTTAACACCTTTGCTTGAGGTTCCAAATCTTAATTTTAATCACAAAGGAAGTGGCAGTTTGAAGGGCCAAACATCAGAAAATAAGTGGTAAAAAACAAAAACGAGGGATGAGCATTCCGAAGGCCCCCAGGATCATTAAAGTCAGTGATTTCTTTTTTTAGACAACACCATGATGTTTAGCAAGTTAAGAAGCAGTTAATATACCCGCTGTGTAGGGAAAGAAGAGGAGGCGGTGTGTTACTAAGGGAGAGTCTGGGAGATGATTAAAGGTCAGATGTCAACCATTTGGCTGGGGGTTTTATGTGCCTTTTACAGTCATTGCTCTCCCATAAAACTAAAATGTGACAAGTTCAATAAGTGTTGCTAACACAGGATATTGAGGTTGTAATAATAAGACAGTGTTGTGCAGAACCCTTGGAGAAATTCAGAACTTCTCTCACATTCTTTTCTTGTACTAGATTGAGCTGCTTTACACTTCTCAGAAACAATTCACTCAGAAATGATCAGGATATTTTTTAGGGAGGGAGATAGATAGACATTGCTACACTAAATTTTCATGAAATTGCTAAGAAAATATTTTTTTGAAATAGAAAACTGTCCTCAAATCCTTTGGATATGCAAAAGCATTGCATTTGACTGGAAATATGCAGCTGAGCATGCTGCAAATTTCATTTTATATTTTAAGTTATTGCAATAACATTCCAGATACTGATATTCACGCATTTAAAATATCATCTTAAGATCTTTGCTCCCACCTATAATAACACCTCTTCTGGGGAAAGGCAATGTGGCAGGGCCCAGGGTCATGCTTTCAGAGTCCAGACAACTAGTTGCTACCAATGTGACTCCTCAGTCTCCTTGATTTTGAGTGACCATGTCTATAAAATAGGGATACACAAACTTCACTAAAAACAGAAAACTTGACCAAAGTTACCCGATCTCACTTTTACCCCTAAGAGACCACAAATGTGTCAACTCATGGTTAAAATGCACTGCAACTTTCATTTCTACGCTACTTAAAGAGAGCCAGTTCATGGTATCATCAGAAATAGTTATCACTGATTCCTCTCTTTCCCACTTTCAATCACAATCATGTAGTCTCGGCTTCTCTCCCAGTCTTCCACGACCACCATCTAACTCAGCGGTCCAAAGGTTGGTCGGCCAATACCAGCAGACAAACAGCTACATCCCTTGCCTCCAGGTTTCCCTTCTTCTCTCACACATTAGTCACTCTTCCTAAAATCAACTGATATCATTGTATTCCCGTGCTCTCACATTATATTACAAAGTTTAAATTTGGTCTGGCACTCAAGATTCTCCATAATCCAATCTCGTTTTCCTTTTCAGAAATATAGCTCTCCACCTCTAAAAATTCTTAACTCCAAACAAATTATATTATTTATTAGCCCCTGCATTCCAACCATATTGTCCTGTTGCCGCTACAATCTTTCCATATTCTCACTCTCTCATACATGCAAAGAGTGGAAGTTGTCTTCTCTAACTAATAACAATCTTCCCTGTCTTTTTATGTTAGGTTCAAATACTACCACTGCTATGTGGTCCTCTTTCTTTCTCCTCTGAACTCCATTAATAAATCATGTCTTTATTATTCATCTTACCTTTTACTTTTACTCTTATTGTTAATTATTTAGATTTCCAAAGACTTATTTTCTTCTTCCAACTGAGCCATAAGATTCTTGAAAAACACTATTAATCGTGTCTTCCTTTGTCTCTTGCATACTTTCCCAGAGACTCATTCAGGACTTCTTGAGTGATATAAAAACAATTATACAATGTGTCCATATTCCTTGATGTTATGCTTACATTTAAAATCAAATTTCCATCAATTTGAGTCCTCCTTATTCTAGGACAGAGTTGTTATTATATGAAATATACTCACTTGGTAAAGTGTGAAATGTACAGAAATTCAAACATACTTGCATTATTTATTCTTAGATGGAAGCAGGCTTTCACATCATTATATTTAGAAATATCAATGAATAATGATATGCAAAAGTATTAAAGCACCCTCAATTTGTATTAAAGGTATTAAACAGAATTCTAATCTTTAGCTATAACATTTATCAAAATTATTCTCACTAACAAAACACTGAACATTTTTTTCTTCTCTTATTCTCCTTGTAGCTCATATTCAAAGGAAAGAAAAAAAGTAATGATCCTATTATAGGCAAAATATTTTTTCTCATGATTCAAAATTAAAATTCCACATGACCTACAATGCTTTATAGCACTAACCTCTGGAAAAACATTAAGACAAACCCTAAGTAGTTTTAAGAATGATGTCATTCAGATGTGAGTATTGGAAAAGGTCACAATTTCAGCATTATGAATTGTCTGTAAAGTCTAAATTTTACATTACCTTAATTTTTCATATAATAAAGTGAAAAACTTTTTTCTAGGAAGTCTAAAGATCTTAAATGCAGGAATTAGTTATGTATCTGAATCATGCTTTGTTACAATCCATCTTGGTTTTACATTATATTTTATGACCTCAGAGAGGAAAAAATAGAAAACTATAATGAGAAATTAGAGAGGGTGAAGATATAGGCATTTTCCTGGCTTTTCCTCCAGTGAATTTCTGATGGTGAACTCAGGGCCTTTAAAATGATGGAGAACATGGTCTGTCTCCACTGCTTCCTGCTTAAAGGCCCAGGGGAGGGCTCCATAGCCTCTATTTGTGCTCCTAGCTTGGAGCACTTTCTCCAAATTAGACAATGTTCACACCTCTCAAAGTCCCATCCCCATAACCAGGGGATGAAGATGCCTCGAGTAGTCTCCCTTCTGCATTGTCTTATAGAGCACATTTGCCAGATTTTCTAAATGTTTCTTAATTATTGCTTTTGAGTTAGAATTTCTTGCATAATGGATTTTTAAAATAAACTTCTCCCATCCAAGTACTAAACAGGCCCGACCCTGCTTAGCTTCCGAGATCAGACGAGATCGGGCGCGTTCAGGGTGGTATGGCCGTAGACTAAAAATAAACTTCTACTTCAGCCGTCTTTGGACATTATCAATTTCTGTTTTCCTTTGGTACATAAAGTGATGTTTACAGATTCCCCAGCAGGCATTCCCCAGCAGGCAAATCATGAACCCAGCCTGGCATTCAGCACCTGTGGCAGTCTGTCTAGACAAGCACCAAGCAGAACCTAGAAATTCCATGTTTTCAGCCCTGAAGGATATGCCCTAATATGTGTGGTTGAAAATGTTGGGGCAGACTGACTCCTATGTAGAGAGAAAATTCCTAAGTCATGTTACTTACCATCATCGTGCATGCTGTTGCTTCACTTTGTGTCCGAATCTTTATTCCTAAGTCATGTTACTTACCATCATCGTGCATGCTGTTGCTTCACTTTGTGTTCGAATCTTTGCAACCCCATGGACCATAAACTGCCAAGTTCCTCTGTCCATGAGATTCTCCAAGCAAGAATATTGGAGTGGGATACCATGCCCTCCTCCAGGTGATCTTCCCAATGCAGGGACTGAACTTGTGTCTCCTGCACTGAAGGTGGATTCTTTGTTTCTGAGCCACTGGGAGAAGTTTCAGCTTATTGATATTAATTTTATCAACTAGAAATGCTGGGGTACCCCCTGGACCAGACATGCTGGGGCGAGCCTTCAAAAGACATTTCCCCCAGTTTTTCCCAATGTTATGGCTGGGCCAGTCCCTGAGATCGTTATGACCACAAGACACACCCACACAAAAAAATCATTAGGAAAGTGAAGAACAAGATTCATTCACTCAGAGGAGTACCCAGAACATCCTCGAGCCACACAGTGAGGTCACAGAGAGAAACTGAGGCAGTGGAGACTTAAGTCTCTGCCTTTACTGGGGTTGGAGAATGGGGCACCTAGGGTTTCACAAGGGCTTCTTGGGGATCTCAGCTGGTAAAGAATCTGCCTGCAATGCAAGTGACCCTGGTTTGATTCCTGCGTCAGGAAGATCCCCTGAGGAAGGGATGGGCTACCCACTCCAGTATGCTTGGGCTTCCCTGGTGACTCAGCTGGTAAAGAATCCACCTGCACTATGGGAAACCTGGGTTCGATCCCTGGGTTGGGAAGATCCCCTGGAGATGGGAACAGCTACCCACTCTGGTATTCTGGCCTGGAAAATGCCATGGACTGTATAGTCCATGGGGCTGCAAAGAGTCAGACACAAATAAACAACTTTCATTTTCTTTCAGGGTTTCACAGGTTCATTCTTTATCGGCAGATTAAAAAAAATATAAGGGGATTTAGAATGCAAGAAGGGATAAGCAAGATCACTCAAGCAGATAGCTATCTAGGTTATACAGGGCTTTCTAAAAGAGGAACTTAATGAGTGGGGCAACCTGGTTTCTTCCTAGTTGTTTTATTGGTCACTGTGTCATATAGCAGGTAATATGTTTATTTGAGATGGATGTCTCTGAAATAGACATCTCAGGAATCAAGAGCTAATGTCAGCACTCACACGACACCTGCTAATTCTTCTCTTATAGTCTAGAAACATCCTCAGCCATCTTCTCTGTTTCTTAGATCTCCTAAGGAGGCTTAGCTGGTAAAGAGTCTCCCTGCAATACAGGAGACCAGGGTTCAATACCTGGATCGGGAAGATTCCCTGGAGAAGGAAATGGCAACCAACTCCAGTACTCTTCGGAGAAGGCAATGGCACCCCACTCCAGTACTCTTACCTAGAAAGTCCCATGGATGCAGGAGCCTGGTAGGCTGCAGTCCATGGGGTCGCTAAGAGTCGGACATGACTGAGTGACTTCACTTTCAATTTTCACTTTCATGCATTGGAGAAGGCAATGGCAACCCACTCTAATGTTCTTGCCAGGAGAATCCCAGGGATGGGGGAGCCTGATGGGCTGCCGTCTATGGGGTCGCACAGAGTTGAACAAGACTGAAGCAACTTAGCAGCAGCAGCAACCAGTACTCTTGCCTGGAGAATTTCATGGACGGGGAGCCGGGCAGGCTACAGTCCATGGGATCACAAAGAGTAGGACATGAATAAGTGCCTAACTTTCATTTTAAGGAGGGAACAGTAACTTCTTCAGGTCAACTGTATAGTTTTAGTTTAAAAGCTTGATTTTCTAGGAAGTTTTTATGAACACCAAAACCAGTATCTTACATTTAAGAGGCACTTGTTCTGGGTAACTTTTTGGAAACTAACTCAGATGAAAATACACAGACATGAAAAATCCTATCACTGTTTAATTTGCTAGTGATTTCAATGGGAAAGGTAGTTTTTCTGTTAATTGTCTTGATCCTTAATTTGCCTGGTTGAGCTACTCCTTCTCAGTGAGCAAACCCACATTTCTCAAAATGGTTTCACTCCCCTAAAAATGACCTCAGAGAAAAGCAGAGTGTGTGTGAGCTATCTCCTCTGACTGGGGGAGTTATAGAATATATTGGTTTATTAATGTCTTGCAAATTCTAGGGGTGTGCAAATGTGATTTGCTTTTTGTAACAGTACCTCCCAAACTTATGAAGCCATGAAACTCTGAAAAACTGGTTTCTGGTCGGCATCTGGCCAAACTGATACTTCTCAGAACACATTTTGAAAAGTTCTGGGTTAAATATCTTGCCTTACCAAAATAAGAGAGACAGTTTTGTTTTGTTTTCTTCCCTACATGAAGTATAACTGAAATAAACAGTCATATTTTCATCCTAGAGCCATTTGCCATTGTCTAACCACAGGTTTCTCACTCATATTTCTAAAGCTCTGGTCTTAGATACTCTAACTATTCATCATTCCTTTTAATCCATTTTGGAGGGATGCATGTTAAAAATGTGACTGAGGATTCCAGGCACCATCTGGAACTGAGAAGGGAGACATACACCTTGGGTCTCCACATACACACATTCTGCCCTGTTCCAACTTTTCCTCTTCCTCTTTATTTTAGGTTTTCTATTGAATCTGTAATTATACTGGATCTTTTGCAGAGTTAGTAAATGTCCTGATTGTAGGTCATCAAGATATAAGCTGGACTAACTCTTCCCCAACAATCAACAGAATTTCTGATGATATGATTGAAGCTACACTGTATTCAACATTTAAGGTACAAAATAGGTGATTAAAACACACACACACACACACACAAACTTCTTCTATACAGAAACTGCACAGGAGGAATTTTGAATTGAGGTACACCCACACAAAATCAATCAACAGCAAAAACTGCAGACTTAGAGGTACTCTCTTCATTAATGTATTCTGACACAGTAGTAACTTCTGGTTACATTCCAGCACAAGACAGAAAACAGAAAAGACTTTGGTTTGAGTGTCTTAAAAATACAAAAGAAACAATACAAACTCCTTCCCTTCTGAAGGAAACCTGGAGCTGACTAAAGCTGTCAGGGTAGAATCCCAGAAGCCATGTGACCCGTCATTGTGCTGTATCACCAGCATCAACCCATGGTCAGAAAACAGTGGGTCCTTCCCTTGCAATGTGGAGACCTATTTCCCTCTGGTTTCCTTGAATTCTTAACACTCTCCATTAATTATGACCCAAATGCTCCTCTGGCTCACTGTATCATGGATGCAGCTGTGGTAAAGTTAGGAGATAAAGGTAATAAGCCAAACCTGACCCACTTCCACACACAGCGTGATGACGTCTCTGCAAGGTCTCCTCCGAATATTTCTGGGAGTCCAAGAAGCCATCTCAGATATGCCACTCAAATGGACTATAGGCCCCAGGGCATTCTTTCCTAATGTTCCTCCGTCCCTCACCAACATGCCAGGCCTCCACCACTGCTGACAGCACCTTCAATGCTCCTGGGAAGAGGCCCCGATGCCCCTGGCCCTGCCAGCTGCATATGCCTGAGTGTGCTACACTCCCCCAGACGTGGGAGACCACTCTACCCCTACACCGTGCCACATGGAGTCACTGCAAACCCTGTTACCCCTCCCTCTCACGAGCTCACGGAGGCCTGCCAGCTTCTTCAGTTTTACAGCAGCCCCTCAGTCTGTGCATCCTGGACAACAAGTAAGTTCATGGAAATTTCCACCACAAAAAGCCTCTAGCACTAACACCTTCACCCGCCCCTAAAGCCAAATAAACCCACAGGCAAATCAAATTGGGCACATCGATTCCCCAAACTCATCAGATGAATTCAGTTTAAGTCCAGTTAAGCCTCAGTTTCCTTGAGTTTCCTCAGGCCAGACGCCCTGACTCCATATACAGTTACAAACACGATGGCTAAAGCCAAACTGCCCACTTTCCTTGGACCTCAGATGGCCAATGGGGGCATTCATTCCCTTGCTGCTCCACTTTAAGCCTGACCTTGGCAGTTATATTAACTCTGCTCCACTGAAAATGTTTGGAGAATTATGTTATACGTTGCTCTCTGCCCCAGGTAGGACCTTCTTTCAGAGATGAATTTTTCCTTTATTAGAGGGCTCCAACAGACCTGGGTCTCACCCTTAATGGGACTTAGAAAACTTGGGGGTGCATTCAGAAAAATGTTAAAGGATGATTAAATATTTAAAGCATGAAGGATAATGGAAGAAGGCAAAACGCCCTGGGTTCACTGAAAGCATCCCACAAAAGAAGGAATCTGGATATTATAATCAGAGACCTACATGTAAACTCCAGTGTTTTCTTAATAACTGTGGCCATAAGCATTTCCTTATCTTCTTTGAACCCCAATTTCTGCACCTCAGAAATAGAATTATGTGTACCTTATAGATTATCTACATTGTCTAACAGTTAACAAAAACATTAAAAACATAATGGGAATGAATAAATGTGTAAACTAGAAGCTCCATTTCTTTTCATTCACAAAGGATAGGGAAATTTGGGAACTAAAACACTTTTAATTATAGAAATAATAGAAAGAGCACCACCCTCCCTCAAAGACAAGCCTGCCACCATGCAGGAACCCTTGAACCAAAGATCTCTTAGGATTTTGAAATATAGAAATATTAAGACTGGTCACATCAGCTGTCCTCTATCACACAGTTCCTTTTCTTTACCATTCAGTTGCTTCTGATGTGAACTCATGTTTTTCATGGATTGGAGTTATATAATAATCCTGCACTTTAACAATTATATATGCCAATTTAAAACTAGCAAGCAAAGTTGATTTAAGATGAACAAATAAAGATTTAAATTACCAAGGATTTATTTCTGTATTTGGAGGTCTACATTATTTTTACTACTATAGGATAGAGGAAGAAAGAAAAAACTTGCACACATCTATCTGTAGTCACACTCAGTACAGTTCAGTCGCTCAGTCATGTCTGGCTCTTTGCGACCCCATGGACTGCAGCACGCCAGGCCTCCCTGTCCATTACCAACTCCCAGAGCCTGCTCAAACTCATGTCCATCAAGTCAGTCATGCCATCCAACTATCTCATCCTCTGTCGTCCCCTTCTCCTCCTGCCCTCAATCTTTCCCAGCATCAGGGTCTTTTCCAATGAGTCAGTTCTGTTATCAGGTAGCCAAAGTATTGGAGTTTCAGCTTCAACATCAGTCCTTCCAATGAATAATCAGGACCAATTTCCTTTAGGATTGATTGGTTTGATGTCCTTGCAGTCCAAGAGACTCTCAAGAGTCTTCTCCAACACCACAGTTCAAAAGCATCAATTCTTCTGCACTCAGCTTTCTTCATCGTCCAACTATCACATCCATACATGACTACTGGAAAAACCATAGCCTTGACCGGATAGACCTTTGCTGGTAAAGTAATGTCTCTGCTTTGCAATATGCTGTCCAGGATGGTCATAACTTTTCTTCCAAGGAGCAAACATCTTTTAATTTCATGGCTGTAGTCACCATCTGCAGTGATTTTGGAGCCCCCAAAATAAAATCTGTCACTGTTTCCATTGTTTCTCCATCTATTTGCTATGAAGTGATGGGACCGGATGCCATGATCTCAGTTTTCTGAATGTTGAGCTTTAAGCCAACTTTTTCACTCTCCTCTTTCACTTTCAGCAAGAGGCTCTTTAGTTCCTCTTCACTTTCCGCCATAAGGGTGGTGTCATCTGCATATCTGAGGTTTTTGATATTTCTCCTGGCAATCTTGATTCCAGCGTGTGCTTCTTTCAGCCCAGTGTTTCTCATGATGTACTCTGCATATAAGTTAAATAAGCAGGGTGACAATATACAGCATTGACGTACTCCTTTTCCTATTTGGAACCAGTCTGTTGTTCCATGTCCAGTTCTAACTGTTGTTTCTTTACCTGCATACACATTTCTCAGGAGGTGGATAAGGTGGTCTGGTATTCCCATCTCTTTAAGAATTTTCCAGTTTATTGTGATCCACACAGTCAAAGGCTTTGGCATAGTCAATAAAACAGAATAGATGTTTTTCTGTAACTCTCTATTAACATTAATAGTCATATTAGTAGTATTAGTAGTCATGCTAAAATAGGAAGAAAGTCCCAGCGTAGTTAATCAATATTTTTCTTGAGCTTCTGTTTAAAGTAAATAAATAGCAATGGCTTTGCTGTGCCAAGAGTTTTTTAATCTGCAAGCACA
Organism: Antilocapra americana; assembly: GCA_007570785.1. Taxonomy (NCBI): domain Eukaryota; kingdom Metazoa; phylum Chordata; class Mammalia; order Artiodactyla; family Antilocapridae; genus Antilocapra; species Antilocapra americana. The sequence goes on along the minus strand of ML662442.1, from coordinate 34,417,968 downwards.
CTATGTATATGAAGGACCTCACAAAGGGAAAGAAAGTCACATAAAGATGAAACAGTGTGCTTGTTATGCAAAGTAAGCTTTTGCGTGGAATAGCTCCAGGAAGTAGTAAAAATAGGAATACCATTGCATTATATATAAATAAAATTAATTATATCAAGTGAATAATACTGGAAACTAACAAACAGTACTGAGCTGTGGTAAAAGTTGACAGGATACATGTCAGCAGTTGCCTTAAAAGGCACCCTGTCTGCTCTGGGAACAGGTTAGTTATACAGCCAGTAAAGGCCTTGGGTACTTTTCCCCACTTACCCTGGGAGAATCCACTGAAGTGACATGCCAGGACAAATATAAACACTGAATGCGCTCCTATACATGCAGCTCTGTACAGTAACCACTTAAAACCAGGGATCATAAAAGAGATGTCTAAGCCAGGGTGAATATGCCAGGTATAAACAAACACGACTTAAGATATAAATGGTCTTGACTCAATGGTAAGTCCTAGGTTTTCTAAAGTTTTCTCCTACATAAAGGGGCATTTCATGAGACTAATCAGTTTCAGACATAAGTTTTAAGGAAGAAGTGAGCTTTTTTGTTTTTTCCCTAAAGGTCTTCAAAACTTTTACGGTTATGTTATAAATTTGAAAATTGAAAGAGATCACAATCCATAAAATGTTCATGGCATTTCCAGAAACACTTTTTAAATTGCCACAATATAAGCTGAATATGTATTTATGCATTTCTCAATGGATTATTCTCCCTTGTTAACTAGAATGGGGAAAGGCAATAAAATATGCAGCTGCCTATGAAGTCTTTCTGATAAAGAAGTCGGTTATAAAAGCTACTCAACCCACAGATGTCTTATGCAGGGATGACCCTAGAAATTCTTGACCTAGTAGTCTTTGATAAAAAAAAATTACCTATTGAAGAGTGTAGATGAATAAAGGCTGAAATATGTCAAATTTGCCTAAATAATCAAATAGCAGGTTTTCATTATCTTTTTCGGAGAAGAGCTTATATTAACCAGGTTACTTTGTCCTACATTTACTCTCTGTTTTCTCAAGTCACAGAGATTTTTTCTTTTAAAAATTAGATCATTTTAGAGCAATTGAGTCCTAAAGAGCATGAAGGCTAAGTCCGTTCAAGACTAACAATGTTCTGTAATGATTTGAAAGAGCCTATGCAACTTGGAAAGGAAGCTCTTAAGGAGGGCCAGCCAGCTTACAGAAGAGCTGTGGAGAACAATGTAAAGCACATTGCAAAAGCTTGTTTGATAAACCAGAGCAAGTCAGGACCTCATCCACAAGTATGTACCCACAGTTGTGTACATTTATGTACAAAGTTATCTTGGGTGGTAACAAGAGCACAGAGTTACCACCGTGCATGCCTGGACTGACTCTTTGCAACCCCACGGACTGTAGCTCATCAGGCTCCTCTCTCCATGGAATTTTCCTGGCAAGAATACCAGAATGGGTTGACATTACCTCCTCTAGGAGATCTTCCTGACCCAGGGATCAAAACTGTGTCTCATTGGCAGGTGGATTATTTACCACTGAGCTACCTGGAGAGCCCTGAAAGTTACCAGATAAACCCACAATTACCATGAAACAATTGGTTTCAAATTTCTCTCTTTCCAAGATTTTCATTAGAGCCACTGAACTTAAAAGAAAATAAATGTGAGTATGTTGATTCTTCTTTCTTTCTGAGTTGCTAAAAGGTAAAGAAGGGCATCTGGTCCCATCACTTCATGGGAAATAGATGGGGAAACAGTGGAAACAGTGGCAGACTTTATTTTGGGAGGCTCCAAAATCACTGCAGATGGTGATTGCAGCCATGAAATTAAAAGACGCTTACTCCTTGGAAGGAAGGCTATGACCAATCTAGGTAGCATATTGAAAAGCAGAGACATTACTTTGCCAAGAGAGGTTCGTCTAGTCAAGGCTATGGCTTTTCCAATAGTCATGTATGGATGTGAGAGTTGGACGGTGAAGAAAGCTGAGTGCTGAAGAACTGATGCTTTTGAATTGTGGTGTTGGAGAAGACTCCTGAGATTCCCTGGACTGTAAGAAGATCCAACCAGTCCATCCTAAGGGAGATCAGTCCTGGGTGTTCACTGGAAGGACTGATATTGAAACTGAAACTCCAATCTATTCTTTGGCCACCTCATTCAAAGAGGTAACTCATTGGAAAATACCATAATGCTGGGAAGGATTGGGGGCAGCAGAAGAAGGGGAAGACAGAGCATGAGATGGCTGGATGGCATCAGCAACTCAATGGACATGGGTTTGGGTAGACTCCGGGAATTGGTGATGGACAGGGAGGCGTGGCATGCTGCGATTCATGGGGTCACAAACAGTCGGACAGAACTGAACGACTGAACTGAACTGAAAGAAGGGCAAGGTGTGTGAAAAAAATAATAAAGGAATTATATAATCTCTTTTTGGAAAATAGGTTCTAAAAAGTGAAGAGATAAATATGTCTGCAGAAAGACAACTACTCATTTTTTCTTCTAAAAATCTTAATATTTAAGAATGTAAAAACATCTTTTCATGTGTTTGTTAGCCATTTTTATGTCTTCTTTGGAGAAATGTCTGTTAAGTTCTTTGGCCCACTTTTTGATTGGGTCGTTTATTTTCCTAGAATGGAGCTGCAGGAGTTGCTTGTATATTTTTGAGATTAATTGTTTGTCTGTTGCTTCATTGGCTATTATTTTCTCCCATTCTGAAGGCTGACTTTTCACCTTGCTTATAGTTTCCTTTGCTGTGCAGAAGCTTTTAATTTTAATTAGGTCCCATTTGTTTATTTGTGCTTTTATTTCCAATATTCTGGGAGGTGGGTCATGGAGGATCCCACTTTGGTTTATGTCAGAGAGTGTTTTGCCAATGTTATCCCCTAGGAGTTTTATAGTTTCTGGTCTTATGCTTAAATCTTTGATCCATTTTGAGTTTATCTTTGTGTATGGTGTTAGAAAGTGATCTAGTTTCATTCTTTTACAAGTGGCTGTCCAGTTTTCCCAGCACCACTTGTTAAAGAGGCTGTCTTTTCTCCATTGTATATTCTTGCCTCCTTTGTCAAAGATAAGGTGTCCATAGATGCGTGGATTTATCTCTGGGCTTTCTATTCTGTTCCATTGATCTATATTTCTGTCTTTCTGCCAGTACCATACTGTCTTAATGACTGTGGATTTGTAGTATAGCCTAAAGTCAGGTAGGTTGATTCCTCCGGTTCCATTCTTCTTTCTCAAGATTGCTTTGGCTATACGAGGTTTTTTGTATTTCCATACAAATTGAGAAATTATTTGTTCTAATTCTCTGAAAAAGACCTCTGGTAGCTTGATAGGAATTGCATTGAATCTATAGATTGCTTTGGGTAGTATACTCATTTTCACTATATTGATTCTTCCAATCCATGAACATGGCACATTTCTCCATCTGTTTGTGTCCTTTTTGATTTCTTTCATCAGTGTTTTATAGTTTTCTATATATAGGTCTTTTGTTTCTTTAGGTAGATATACTCCTAAGTATTTTATTCTTTTTGTTTCGATGGTGAATGGAATTGTTTCCACACATGAAAAGATGCTCAACATCACTCATTATCAGAGAAATGCAAATCAAAACCTCAATGAGATATCACTGTACACTGCTCAGAATGGCTGCAATCCAAAAATCTACAAGCAATAAATGCTGGAGAGGATGTGGAGAAAAGGGAACTCTCTTACACTGTTGGTGGGATTGCAAACTAGTACAGCCACTATGGAAAACAGTGTGGAGGTTCCTTAAAAAACTGCAAATAGACCTGCCATATGACCCAGAAATCCCACTGCTGGGCATATACACCGAGGAAACCAGAATTGAAAGAGCCACATGTACCCCAGTGTTCATCGCCGCATTGTTTACAATAGCCAGGATATGGAAGCAACCTAGATGCCCATCAACTGACGAATGGATAAGAAAGCTGTGGTACATATACACAATGGAATATTACTCAGCATTAAAAAAAAATTCATTTGAATCAGTTCTACTCAGATGGACGAAACTGGAGCCCATTATCCAGAGTGAAGTAAGCCAGAAGCAAAAACAACAATACAGTATATTAATGCATATATATGGAATTTAGAAAAATGGTAACGAGAACCCAGCATGCGAGACAGCAAAAGGAACGCAGATGTATAGAACAGACTCGTGGACTCTGTGGATGAGGGTAAGGGTGGGATGATATGGGAGAATGGCATTGAAACATGTTAATTATCGTATGTCTAATCAATCGCCAGCCCAGGATTGATGCTCGGGGCTGGTGCAACGAGATTTCCTGGGGGGAGGGAGGAGGGAGGGAAGAGGGAGGGGGGTTCTGGAGGGGGAGCATATGTAAACCCATGGTGATATCATGTCATTATTTGGCAAAACTAATAAAAAAAAAAAAAGAAGAAATGTGCCCAGAAAAAAAAAAAAGAATGTAAAAACACTCTATCCATTAGTTCATTATTTTAAAATTTAATTGACATTCTGGTTATGTTAACTGTTACTAATTGAATGTGATTCAACTTCAGATCTTGCAACAAGTTGCAAAAATACTGGTGAATATTTAATTCCAGTGTATTGAAAAAACTATTTTCTGCAGCCTCACTGAATCCCCTATGGTTTTACACAGCTTGGGAAAATGTGGATGAAGACCTAATAATTTTTACTCATAGTTATTTCTCTTTGCTTTTTGAGTCATCACTGTTCACATACATTGTAACAATTTGTAGTATGTAAGTCTTTTCCTAAAAAAGTATCTCATATTCCTTGTGCATATGTCACCTCCCCAAATATATTTCAAGCTTTTAGACATCAGAGATAGAGTCCTGGTATGTCCCAAACCACATAGATATAAGTGCCCTCTGAAGTCAAGGCCTCACACTGTGTGTGTGTGTGCACGCGCGAGCATATGCATGTGTGTGTGTGTGTGTAGCTCAGAGAAACTCATCTAAATGCACCAAAGCCATTTTCCTTTATCCAGAGGCCCAGGAACAAGGTCAGCCTTCCAAGACACCCTCAGTTTCGTCTAAATCAATAAGAATGGTAAGCCCAGTTCTGAGAAGCTCGGGACAAGAACTTTGAATGTCCTGTTTCCTTTTGTACTCCTAATATGTCATTTCAGATTTCATTGGCCAAACTATGATACTAACAGAAGTGGGATGCGAAGGGGCTGCTCAGACCTCCCAGCAACCTCATGTAGCTCACCTCCCACAGCCTCTGATATCTTGAGGAAGGGCGAGACAGGTAAGGGAAACAAGGCCACATGTTATTCCTTTCTTGTCTTCTCTCACCACCCTCACTGATTTCCATACCAAAAGGGTCATCATACACGTCCCACTAAAGGCAGAATTCAGGAATGGAGCTGGAAATATGGGTGGATTCATTTATTCAGTCATCATTTATTTATGGAGCACTATTCTCTCCTAAGGTCTTCATAGGTGGCTCTAGTGATAAAGCATCTGTTTGCCAATGCAGGAAACATAAGAGATGCTGAGGGCATGGCACCCCACTCCAGTGGATAGCATCATTGACTCAGTGAACATGAATTTGAGCAAATCCTGGGAGATAGTGAAGGACAGGGAAGCCTGGCAGGCTACAGTCTTTGGAGTCAACTTGGCAACTAAACAACAACTATGACCTAGGTGCTGTTCTAGGACTGACTTTAGTAAGAACAAAGCAGGCAAGTTTCCTGCTCATATAGGCCTTCCACATGAGGGACACAGCTGAAAATAATAAGTAAGCACATAAAAATAGAACAAATAATAATGTTTACTAGCGACAAATGCTCCAAGTAAAACAAAACAGGATGATGTAATAAAGATAAGGGGTATTGGGGACGGATGCTAATTTAGGCAGGATGGTCAGTTAAGAACTTGCTAGAAAATAGACATTTGGGCTGACAGCAGACTGATATGAAGGAGCCAGCCCCCTGAGGTTCATGAAACAGAGAACCTGCTGCTAAAGAATGATGGAGCCCTATGTTCACAACCAGAGATGGCCCGTGTGACTAAAGGACAGTGAGTGATGGGTGGACTAGTACAAGAGGAAGTCAAAGAACTAAGACATGCCAGAGCACACCTCTGGAATAAATTTCGTATTTTATTCTAAATGCAACAGGAATCCAGTGAAGGGTAAACTACCAAAGTGACCTACTCAGGTCTAACTTTTCAAAAGATCGCTCTGGCTGCTACATGGAGAATGGTTTGGGCTGAGCATAGAAACTGAAGCACGCTGTCATGGTCGTCTTCAATTTGGCTTGAATTAAAGTGGCCATAAGAAGGGAAGAAGAGTGGATGGTTTCAAGATGGGTTTTGCTGATGGTGCTGAAGAATCAGAGGACAGGTTGCACAAGGCCCAAAGAACCGAGGATAGTTTGGGGGGTTTGGGCTGAGCGACTAGGTGCAGAGCTGTGCCAACTGCTGAAACGGAGACACAGCCCATTCGGAAGAAGCTGAGGTGGAAAGCAAGAGTTCTGTTTGCAGTGTCAAGTCTCAGATGATAATTATACTTCTGAGTGAAAATTTCAGGTAGCTGGGCAAGCTAGTTCAGAGACTAACAGGCATGAGTAGTTTCAGTGGTCAGAGTTTTAGTCTTTGGAACAGTAGTTCTGGAGGGGGCAGAAATAAATGACCATGTTCCCTTCCTTGAGGAGTCATCGAAGATAGGAAAGATACGTCATGTTCACAGCTGAATGTATTACAGGTGAGATCTTTGGTAACGGCTGTAACAGGCCCCAAAAAAAACACTTTAGGAGCATTAAAAGGGAGTGACTAATTCTGCCATATGTCACTTTTGATAGTCTACTGCTAAGTGATTGTGCTCTTCCGGAAAGTTTCTCTACCTTCCCACTTAGTCCCTGTGGGTCAGAGTCTGTAACTCTTCTAGGCCCATAATTTTTTTAAAGCTTCTAAAGGAAAGTGCAATGATTTTTCCATGACTAATTCCTTAATGTTATCAACATTTTACCAAGTTAAATATTGTCTGCAAAGGTGTTGTTAGATTGAGCTGCTTCTGTGGACTTTCAGGTTTCATATTTTAGGGGTTTCAAATGTTTTTACAGGTCATATACTAGAGCATGGCCTTAAATCAATTTTAGAGCATTTATGCATGACATTTATATTATTCTGTCTGAACTGTTTAAGTGTCAAGGACCATATGATTGTCGGTGCTTAAATTCTCAAAGTACCCTGTAGCTTCTGATGTAACATTTTCATGTAGAATTTCTTTATTGAATGGATGGTTTATAAGTATTCAGAAAAGTGAGTGAGTAGCAAAATCAGCTACCAAACAAGTTTTATTTTAGCCCCCAAAATTTTCAAGTCCTTTCGCTTTCCTTAATGTAAAGTTTTAATGTGCCTAAATATGTGTTTAACTATAGCCATTATAATCTCTAAAGTCAAGAAACTGGTAAAGACTTACATTTTGAGTAGGCTAGGCTTTAGAGAAGCCAAAACAAGATAATGACCAAATCTCACACACACACACACACACACACACACACACACACACACACACACACACACACACACACACCATCCAGGACTGTGGATGGTATTTCTTTGTAAAGAGTAAGCCCAAAAGAACATGGCTCAAAAACAAAGAAGTGTAGATTCTAGTCAAATCTTTTTAGAGAAATGTGATCTTTATCAATAGAAAACCACTTTCCTGAAGCACTCTGCACCACTTCAAATCTCCTTGCTAGCCCCCACATCCTGTGCTTCTCAAGCCCCCTGCCTCCTTCTCAAGAATCATTTCCCCATAGACTGTCAGATCCAGACCCATAAAGAACCTCAGCAATCATCCAAGTTGCCCACCATGTACACACTTCTTTTACACAGACAACAAATCCGAGCCCCAAAAAGATTGGTGATGTGTGTGTGGTCATATCAGTGGGACAAGAATTCTTCAAGATCCTAGTTATAGATCACTGAAATAAATCTGCAATCCTTTCATCAATCAATAGCTTACTTCCCTTTGTAGAGCTGATCTACAGGTAGAGACAATAATTTTATTAAACAACGATCTATAGCTAACCTGAGATATAGATTCCTTCCCTCCAACCCTCACCAGATTTACTGAATTATTGCTTGATTATTATTGGAGAGAGAGATCAAGATGGTAAAAAGAAGAATGGTATTTGAGTCTGTATAACTCCCAGTCAAAAGCAAGTAGATATAGTAGTGGGATGTTGAGCATGAAAAGATGCTCAACATCACTCATTATCAGAGAAATGCAAATCAAAACCACAATGAGGTACCATTTTACACCAGTCAGAATGGCTGCCATCCAAAAGTCTACAAGCAATAAATGCTGGAGAGGATGTGGAGAAAAGGGAACCCTCTTACACTGTTGGTGGGAATGCAAACTAGTACAGCCACTATGGAAAACAGTGTGGAGATTCCTTAAAAAACTGCAAATAGACCTGCCATATGACCCAGCAATCCCACTGCTGGGCATACACACCAAGGAAACCAGAATTGAAAGAGACACATGTACCCCAATGTTCATTGCCACACTGTTTATAACAGCCAGGACATGGAAGCAACCTAGATGTCCATCAGCAGATGAATGGATAAGAAAGCTGTGGTACATATACACAATGGAATATTACTCAGCCATAAAAAAGAATACATCTGAATCAGTTCTACTGAGGTGGATGAAACTGGAGCCTATTATATAGAGTGAAGTAAGCCAGAAGGTAAAACAACAATACAGTATACTGATGCATATATATGGAATTTAGAAAGATGGTAACAATAACCCTGTATGCGAGATGGCAAAAGAGATGCAGATATATAGAACAGTCATTTGGACTCTATGGGAGAGGGGGAGGGTGGGATGATATTGGAGAACAGCACTGAAACATATAAATTATCATATGTGAAGTGAATCACCAGCCCAGGTTTGATGCATGATACAGGGTGCTCAGGGCTGGTGCACCAGGATGACACAGAGGGATGGAATCAGGAGGGAGGTGGGAGGGAGGTTCTGGAAGGAGAAGACATGTATACCTATGGCGGATTCATGTCCCTGTATGGCAAAACCAACACAATAATGTAAATTAAAAATTAATTAATTAATTTTAAAAAATAAATAGATAAATAAAAGCAAGTAGATATAATAATGGGTTAACATACTTGAAAATCAGGGAAACCACAAATAAAAAACACAACAGATTCATAAAAACCAAAACCAAGGGAACTCAACTATAATACTTAATTATTATTAATATTATGAAAGCATTATTTATGATTGCAAATATATCACTAAGTGGTGACATTTGACACTGGGACAGTTTAGGGGCAGGGGACCTTTTCCAGATGGTTTCAAGCACATGTTTACCTTCACTGAGTATGTTCAAGATCACAGCAATTGAAAGGAAAGCAAGGAGTATTCCTTAGCTCCCTTCACTCTCCCTGCAGAAGGAAGGACTAGCGTAAGGTTTGTCTCTGGTCCTATTATTCTCTATCCCCCCCATGATTTGTTGTTGGCTGCTCAGGATGGAGTTTCTGAGTCCAGTCTGTGCTCCTCAGTGAAGACAGCCACTACCTCATGGATGGGGCTGAACTTACCAGGGGCTGGTCCTATTTTCCATCCCTACATGACTCATCCAACAAAATACCAAGGATGCAGAGAATCCTAGCTACCCCTGCCCCAGGACCAGACCCAGGCATATCCAGGAGATTGCCAGACTGGTCACCACTTCACTCAGCCTACCTCTTCCCATTTCTCTAGCACCCCTTCAGCTTTCAGTTCAGTTCAGTTGCTCAGTCATGTCCAATTCTTTACAACCCCATAGACTGTAGCACATTAGGCTCCCCTGTCCATCACCAACTCCCCGAGCCTACTCAATCTCATGTCCATCGTGTCAGTGATGCCATCCAACCATCTCATCCTCCATTGTCTCCTTCTCCTCCCACCTTCAATCTTTCCCAGCATCAAGGTCTTTTCCAATGAGTCAGTTCTTCACATCAGGTGGCCAAAATATTGGAGTTTCAGCTTCAGCATCAGTCCTTCCAATGAATATTCAAAACTGATTTTCTTTAGGACAGACTGGTTGTATCTCCTCACAGTCCAAGGGACTCTCAAGAGTCTTTTCTAACACCACAGGTCAAAAGCATCAATTCTTTGGTGCTCAGCTTTCTTTATAGTCCAGCTCTCACACCCATAAGTGACTATTGGAAAAGCCATAGCTTTGACTAGATGGACCTTTGTTGGTAAAGTAATGTCTCTGCTTTTTAATATGCCTTCAGCTTTAGGGAAAAGAAAATGACAATAGTAATTTTGACAGTCTTATACTCCCCCACTAGAGGTGCCCCCTGACCCTCTTTCTATCATCTCTTGGGGACAGCAATGCTGTGGCTCACTGGTGAGCTTGGCCCCAAGACTGTGCTTCTTCAGGGACTTCTCCAAGGGAGCCCAAAGAAAATCCAGTCCAAGGGAAGCCAACCGCTGCCCAGTCTCATCCTGAGGAGGGACATGGGCCCTGTTGCTTGGGAGCACAGGGGTAACATGTAGTTCTAAAAGACAGATATGGAGGACTGTTTCCTTAACCTCTACCAGAACAGGCTTCCACTCACCATTTATTTCTAAAAGTCTGGTAGCCAGCTCACAGAACAGAGGCATCTGATCCCATTTAAAAAAAGTTAGAGCATATTAGATTCAGCTTTGAAAAAAAAAAAAAAAACAACTTTACATTTGGAGAGAAGCCCTTGTTTAATCACATCAAGTCTGTGTCACAAGCTGAAAAATGCCAGGAAATTCCAAGCTAAAGGCAGATACTTCATCTATAACTCATGCCACGGGGCTTATTTTTATTCTTTCACGTGCCTGCAAATAGAAGATGAAGCATCTGAGAAACTCTGAGTTGTGTGTGTTTTGTTTTTTGAGTTTCTTTTTATTTTTTTGGTCTTGTCAGTTCATGTCATAACCTTGGCATTACTCTGCTCTTTTTTTTTAATTTAATAAGAATATGAGATTATAGTGATCCTGTTCTCCTATTTCTTGTTAGTGCTGAACAAGCACTTTTGGCACTCGCAACTCAAATTACTGCCATGTTGCTCTGTGCCTCAGTATGTTTGGCTATGAACTCAAGTGTCTTGACCTGCCATCTATCTTTAAGGCCTGAGAAAGAAATTATTTTAGCATTCTTGCTCTTAGCTCATATATAAAAACCTGTGATCTATGACATGTCTGCAGCTCCAAAGTTTGCACGAAACTATGAAGAACAAAAGGAAGGGAGTGGATGGGATGGGGTGGGGGTGGGAAGAAAAATCAACAAAGACCCAAAGCAGAATAGTATTAAATCTCCTGTTTTGTGCCCAGCTATGGGCTCTGGTTCTTATAAATGGGAAGAAAAACGTATGTAACTCCAAAAATATGTAAAACTCATTCACTTTTAAACATAGAAAGTGTTCATTTTTCAATCTGAGTACTCTGAATTTCTGTGTTGCTTTCCAAGGTGTGTGGTACATTATAAAAATATGCAGCTTGCCATAGACAGTGACATTCACCTTTTCAAGGATTTGAAAGCTTGATCACTCCAAATGTCTTAAAATAAAGGAGAAAAAAAGAAACATTAATACCATGCACAGCTCGGTGACACAATCATGATTATGATCATCGGTTATTAAACAGAAGAACAGAGAATGCCAAGGAACACTGGTAGGAAAATGCCATTAATGAGAGACAGAATGCTCTGGGATAGAGTACACTTTAAGGTCAGCTCCCGATATTCAGTATTTACGGAAGACCAACCAACTGTATGCTTTACTTACAATAAATGTAAACTATGGGACATGCGCTCAATGAGCTTTCAATCTAGTCTCAATATGACAATTCAGGATACAGCATCCAGGGTAGTGCATGCATAGCCACCAGGCCCCAAAAATCCACATGCAAGAACTGACTACAGGAGCTCTGCAACCACTCCTTAATGGGTAAATCTATAATTATAGTAGGACAGACTTGGGTTTGAATCTCACCTTAACTTGTACTTTCAAGAATATTTACTGAGCACCCTCTCTGCATCTGTTTTGGTGGTGGGTACTGGAAACACAATTCCTTCCCTCATGGAGATTATAGGAGAGTTTGTGACACATACATTAGTAGTCATACAAATGTAAAACCCCAAATTATTATAAATGCTGAGGAGAACACATAAGGTGAAAAGGAGAGTTTAGAGGTCCCAGTTTAGACTGGAGAGTCAGACAAGGCATCATGAAGGCAGAAGTCACAGAAAATAGCATCATTCCTACTAGATGAGCCTGCAGCAAAGGAACAAGCAAGGCAAAGAACATAGTTTACAGCCAATCCCCCAAAACAAGTGCATCACTGGGAATTGAGATGACCATGTCCACAAATCAACCTGCCTGAAGCTCTATTTCCTCATTAGCAGAGTTGAATATACTACCAACTACAGATTTATATTAGAAAATAAGTAACAGCAAACATCTTTATAGAAATGGCAGAATATCCTAGAAAATTTACTGAGACCATACCCACAGACCTAATAGGGGAAAAAAATACATGAAATATTTACAGCACCATAAGGAGGAAAAAAATCCTATAGAATAAAGGGAGGTCATGATGTCTACAGTGGGAGATAATTAATGGTGGGCCCCTTAAGTGTCAACATTTTTTCTTCTTAACTTCAGCAATGTATTAGATTTATGAGGTAGTCTATTAAAAAATTCATATTATTAAAAATACAAACTGGCTTGTTTGGTTTGGATCATTCCATGCCCAAGAGTAAATTATGCATTCAAGTGTTAATAAATTAGAAATTTTTTTGTTTGGCAGTTGACAGAATTGACTTAGGGAAATAAAAGAGATATTGACCAAGTTTGGACTGGCTTATGCATTTTTTTTAAGCTAGTTTATTTCTTAAATCTCCAGAAGGAGAAGAAAGTTCAAGTTATTTATTACTGTGTGCCTTTTACTCTATTGATTGATAGTACATGTGAAAACAAATCCTGAGACTGATTGGAATTCAAGGATGAAAACAGCAAGAATTTACCTGCATACTATCCAACCCAATGATAACACAGACTAGGAGAGGAAAAAGAATCTGCTATAAGACTCAAAGCCAGTGGAATTTTCCTCAGTCATTGAAATAACTTTAAATGGCACCCCATTCCCATTCAAAATGTCACTTCTGGATTTTTTCCCACGGTTTAAACATAATTTTTCTTTTACATTCTCTACTGAAATATGTTTTTGGTGACTTCAAACTTCTGAAAACAATTACAGTGTTGGCCTATTCTTATCTAGATTCAATAGGAAAATGTCATTTTATCAACCACTCCATACAAAAACTAATAGCTCCCCAAAGGTGATATGTAGTTTAAGATTCATTAGAATTCACATTTCTCTTAGAAGAAAAACAAAAGAATATTTATTTGACTTCCCCCTCCTAAGGAAAAAAAAATCATGGCTATTAACTTCCCTTCCATTTGTTATCTCATATATTGTTCAAACATCTCTCCTCAAAAATATGTCTTTGCAATTCATTTTGTTCTGCTTTCTTTGATGAGCTTGATAGAGTGTCAAAGAACCCAGCATGATTTCTCTGTTTGCTTATGAATTGCAGAGATCATGCACATGTCTTGCAAATCTTACAATAATATAGAAAATATTTCCTGGTATCTGTCGCTAGCTATTCTTTTCAGCACTCTCAGGCTTTCTTTTAGTAAGCATTGGCAGATATTTTGTCCTGCACTGTAACTCCTAATATTGAGGGAGGAAAAACACCGCAAAACTTAAATCCCAGAAATGCACCATCTTCCTTAATCCAAATGTGATCCTAGAGTTGCTTTCACCCTTGCACTGTCTATAGCTTAAGAGAAAAGCTGTTAAGAAAGGATGGTACATCTTTTGTCTTAAACTGGAGTTTATATAAAGCATTTTTCCAGATGCTGACACATGATATGCAAGTAAAATAATAGTTCCCTTCTCTTCATTCTTTTCACATATCTTACTGCATCTTTGATACTTGATTGTTGTACAACTGATTTAAATTGCAGTTTAATAAAAGTATACCTTTTCTCTTGGTTTAAAAAAGTATCCTTTTACAGATCTTTGAATTTGACCTGTGGGTTTGAATTAATCCTACATTTCAGTTCTCTCATATTCATCATGTCTAAACCTAGTTTTTCTTTTTTTAATCTCTCTTTTTTTTAAATTGGCATACACCTGATTTACAATGCTGTGCTGGTTTCAGGTATGCAGCAAAGTGACCCAATTATACATACATATATTTTTTCAGATTATTTTCCCTTATAGGGTATTTATTACAAAATACTGATTGTAGTTCCCTGTCCTTGTTTAAACTGGTAAAACCCACTTTTTTTAAATTTACCTTTTGCTCATCTCCTATCTTCTAGTTGCCCCAATATTCCCTTGCTTCTCTGTCTCCTATCAAAAGTTGTATGCTGGCTGAAATTTCAAATCCTATAACACATCCTCACTGATAAAGAAATGCCTGCTCATCACTGCCTGCTTGGGACCAAGCACTCTGCTAGCCTCTGCTGGGTGTAAAGTCATACATTGAATACACACTTTACCCTTAAGGATCCAGAGTCTGCTTGGATACAAAGCAAAGAATAAACAATTTAGTCCTCAAGTTGCACTAACGCCTGTGAAAATAACAGAGAAAAATGAGGTAATTTCAGTTGGAACACTCAGGCTTCATAGGCTGTGCCAAATTTTGATATGTAAAGAGGAAGACAGTAATTAGTGTGTGAACCAAATCATGGTCTTCTCAGAGAGATGCAAAGCAAGAGGGTCTCAATATGCATTGTGTTTCACATCATGTTTGTTAGGTTTGGGGAGGTCATTTCCCAAAAATTAGGTAACCATGATGCTGCCTAGTTAGGTTTCAGTGCAATAGTAGCTGGTGTAGCAGGAGCTGAACAAGAGCATAGCCACACTCATGTAAACTTCCCTTTTTACCACACTTGACACCTTTTTCAGAGAATTCCACATCTATGATCTTATTTAATTCTGCAAAGTACACAGAAACCAGATTTCATTTTAAACATAAGAATACTGAGTCTCAGAGTAAGAAACTTACCTAGTATTGAAGCTCAGGTTAATCATCAGTTAAATCCATTACACCTGTAACCTGCCTTCATTCACTCACACTTCAGTTGTTTTTATAAAAGAACTTGTTCTCCAAGCATACTATCCAAGCTCCAAGCTGTTTGCCCAACTTGTTTTTTAGGAACTTGGAGCTGGCAGCATCCTGCTGGAGCTCCAGCTATTTAAGACTGGGTAAGCCCACGAGCCCTCCATCTATCCATGTGTAATTGTCCACTTGGTGAACTTTTGACCTCAGAGGGACAAAACCCCAGCCTCAGAGCACACCAATGCTGCCATTTTCCAATCAAGCGTACCTTGAAGGAGACAGAGCTCAGTTGCAGATTTACACAGAAGTCTCCTTGCCCACCTTTTTTCTTGTCTCCAGTTACCTTTAGCCAGTCTTGCTCCCCACACCTCAGCTTTATCCCATAAGCATCCTGAGTCCTGGCCTTTGGAGAGGTAAATGTGAGATGTTTTTTGGTCTTCTAGCTTAGCTGCCTTGTGAATGACTCCTTTATCTGCTATAAACATCCACGTTTGCCTTGCTGTGCTTGGGGCACATGAACCAGCTTTGGTAAGAGTACTAGATGTAGAATGATCATGATAATACAGGCCTTGTGATGCTGACCTCAGAGCCCTTCTAACTATAGCAAATGCATCATAAAAATTCCCCAGCTTCAGAAATTATACAGCAATGATTTTCCGTGTACATGTTCATAGTAAAGACTAAGTGTATTTAAGTTTTTATTTCAAATGTCCAGTTTATATATTCGGAGAAGGCAAAGGTACCCCACTTCAGTATTCTTGCCTGGAAAATCCCATGGATGCAGGAGCCTAGTAGGTTGCAATCCATGGGATCGCTACAAGTTGGACACGACTGAGTGACTTCACTTTCACTTTTCACTTTGATGCATTGGAGGAGGAAATGGCAACCCACTCCAGTATTCGTGCCTGGAGAATCCCAGGGATGGGGGAGCCTGGTGGGCTGCCGTCTATGGAGTAGCACAGAGTTGGACATGACTGAAGTGACTTAGCAGTAGCAGTTTATATATTTTTATATATTACAAGTTCTAAAGATAAACAGAAAATGTTTTGAAGAACTTCAGGTTCAGCTAATGACCAGTGACTTTGAAAGAACCCTTGTACACTGTTGGGAGGAATGTAAATCTATGTTGCCACTATAGAACACGGTATAAAGTTACCTTAAAAAATTAAAAATAGAGCTACTTATGATCCTACAATCCTACTCCTAGGCATTTATCTGGAGGAAAACATAATCCATAAAGATGCATGCACCTCAATGTCCATAGCAGCACTATTTACAAAAGCCAAGACATGGAAGCAACCCAAACGTCCATCAACAAGTGGATAAAGAAGACGTGGTACGTATACACAATACTCCTCAGCCACAGAAAAGAATGAAATAATGCCATTTTCAGCAACATGGATGGACCTTAGAGATTATCATACTAAGTGAAGCCAGACAAAGACAAACATGTGGTATTGACCGTAAGTGGAATCTAAGAAAAATGATACAAATAAACTTATTTGCAAAACAGAAATTGATCCACAGACACAGAAAACAAACTTAGGGTTACCAAAGATGGGAGGAGGGATAGACTAAGAGTTTGCGATTAAAACATACAGACTACTAAGAATAAAACAGATAACCAAGATAACCAACAAGTATCCACTGTATAGAATAGGGAACTATACTCAATATCTTCTAATAACTTATAATGAAAAAGAATGTAGAAAAAGAAGATACATATATTTATATAAAATAATCACTTTGCTGTATACCTGAAACTAACACAACATTGCAAATCAACTATATTTCAATAATTTTTTAAAATTCCAAAGTGTAACTGCTGAATAACCAACAAATCACACAAGAAATCAAAAATGAAATTCAGTTATGCATGGAAACGAATGAAAATGAAAACACAACAGCCCAAAACCTATGGGACACTGTGAAAGCAGTGCTAAGGGGAAAGTTCATAGCAATACAAGCTCACCTCAGGAAACAAGAAAAAAATCAAATAAACAACCTTACTTTACACCTAAAGCAACTAGAAAAGGAAGAGATGCAGAAGCCCAGGTCTAGTAGAAGGAAAGAAATCTTAAAGATCAGGGCAGAAATAAATGCAAAGGAAACAAAAGAGACCATAGCAAAAATCAACCAAGCCAAAAGCTGGTTCTTTGAGAAGATAAATAAAATTGACAAACCATTAGCCAGACTCATCAAGAAACAAAGGGAGAAGAACCAAATCAACAGAACTAGAAATGAAAATGGAGAGATCACAACAGAAAACACAGAAATACAAAGGATCATAAGAGACTATTATCAGCAACTATATGCAAATAAACTGGACAACTTGGATGAAATGGACAAATTCCTAGAAAAGTACAACTTTCCAAGACTAAACCAGGAAGAGATAGATAATATTAATAGACCCATCACAAGCACGGAAATTGAAACCGTAATCAGAAATCTTCCAAAAAACAAAAGCCCAGGACCAGATGGCTTCACAGCTGAATTCTACCAAAAATTTAGACAAGAGCTAACACCTATTCTACTCAAACTCTTCCAGAAAATTGCAGAGGAAGGTAAACTTCCAGACTCATTCTATGAGGCCACCATCACCCTAATTCCAAAACCCGACAAAGATGCCACAAAAAAAGAAAACTACAGGCCAATATCACTGATGAACTTAGATGCAAAAATCCTTAACAAAATTCTAGCAAAGAGAATCCAACAACACATTAAAAAAATCATACATCATGATCAAGTAGGCTTTATCCCAGGGATGCAAGGATTCTTAAATATTCACAAATCAATCAATGTAATGCACCACATTAACAAATTGAAAAATAAAAATCACATGATTATCTCAATAGATGCAGAGAAAGCCTTTGACAAAATTCAACATCCATTTATGATAAAAACCCTCCAAAAAGCAGGAATAGAAGGAACATACCTCAACATAGTAAAAGCTATATATGACAAACCCACAGCAAACATTATCCTCAATGGTGAAAAACTGGAAGCATTCCCCCTGAAATCAGGAACAAGACAAGGGTGCCCACTCTCACCACTACTTTTCAACATAGTTTTGGAAGTCTTGGCCACAGCAATCAGAGCAGATAAAGAAATCAAAGGAATCCAGATTGGAAAAGAAGAAGTAAAACTCTCTCTGTTTGCAGATGACATGATCCTCTATATTGAAAACCCTAAAGACTCTACGAGAAAATTGCTAGAGCTAATCAGTGAATATATCAAAGTTTCAGGATACAAAATCAACACACAGAAATCCCTGGCATTCCTATACACTAACAGTGAGAAATCAGAAAGAGAAATTAAGGAAACAATTACATTTACCATCGAAACAAAAAGAATAAAATACTTAGGAGTATTTCTACATAAAGAAACAAAAGACTTGTATATAGAAAACTATAAAACACTGATGAAAGAAATCAAGGAGGACACAAACAGATGGAGAAATGTGCCGGGTTCGTGGATTGGAAGAATCAATATAGTGAAAATGAGTATACTACCCAAAGCAATCTATAGATTCAATGCAATTCCTATCAAGCTACCAGAGGTCTTTTTCAAAGAATTAGAACAAATAATTTCTCAATTTGTATGGAAATACAAAAAACCTCGTATAGCCAAAGCAATCTTGAGAAAGAAGAATGGAACTGGCGGAATCAACCTACCTGACTTTAGGCTATACTACAAATCCACAGTCATTAAGACAGTATGGTACTGGCACAAAGACAGAAATATAGATCAATGGAACAGAATAGAAAGCCCAGAGATAAATCCACGCATCTATGGACACCTTATCTTTGACAAAGGAGGCAAGAATATACAATAGAGAAAAGACAACCTCTTTAACAAGTGGTGCTGGGAAAAGTGGACAGCCACGTGTAGAAGAATGAAACTAGAACACTTTCTAACACCATACACAAAGATAAACTCAAAATGGATCAAAGATTTAAGCATAAGACCAGAAACTATAAAACTCCTAGGGGATAACATAGGAAAAACACTCTCTGACATAAACCAAAGAGGGATACTCCATGACCCACTTCCCAGAATATTGGAAATAAAAACACGAATAAACTAATGGGACCTAATTAAAATTAAAAGCTTCTGCACAACAAAGGAAACTATAAGCAAGGTGAAAAGACAGCCTTCAGAATGGGAGAAAATAATAGCCAATGAAGCAACGGACAAACAAATAATCTCAAAAATATACAAGCAACTCCTGCAGCTCCATTCTAGAAAAATAAACGACCCAATCAAAAAGTGGGCCAAAAAACTTAACAGACATTTCTCCAAAGAAGATATAAAAATGGCTAACAAACACATGAAAAGATATTCAACATCACTCATTATCAGAGAAATGCAAATCAAAACCACAATGAGGTATCACTTTACACCAGTCAGAATGGCTGCAATCCAAAAATCTACAAGCAATAAATGCTGGAGAGGATGTGGAGAAAAGGGAACTCTCTTACACTGTTGGTGGGATTGCAAACTAGTACAGCCACTATGGAAAACAGTTGGAGGTTCCTTAAAAAACTGCAAATAGACCTGCCATATGACCCAGCAATCCCACTGCTGGGCATATACACCGAGGAAACCAGAATTGAAAGAGCCACGTGTACCCCAATGTTCATCACCGCATTGTTTACAATAGCCAGGACATGGAAGCAACCTAGATGCCCATCAACTGATGAATGGATAAGAAAGCTGTGGTACATATACACAATGGAATATTACTCAGCATTAAAAAAAAATTCATTTGAAGCAGTTCTACTCAGATGGATGAAACTGGTGCCCATTATCCAGAGTGAAGTAAGCCAGAAGGAAAAACAACAATACAGTATATTAACACATATATATGGAATTTAGAAAGACGAGAACCCAGCATGCGAGACAGCAAAAGGAATGCAGATGTACAGAATAGACTCGTGGACTCTGTGGATGAGGGTAAGGGTGGGATGATATGGGAGAATGGCATTGAAACATGTTAATTATCGTATGTCTAATCAATCACCAGCCCAGGATTGATGCTCGGAGCTGGTGCATCGAGATGGCCCAGGGGGAGGGAGGAGGGAGGGAGGAGGGAGGGGGCTTCTGGAGGGGGAGCATATGTAAACCCATGGTGATATCATGGCATTGTATGGCAAAAACAATTAAAAAAAAATTCCAAAGTGTAAAACAAAAAGATGTAATTCCACCTTAAAATCATTTGGAATTCTTTTTCTTAAAAAAGTTTATTGTGGTATAGTTGACGTACAACATTGTTAGTTTCAAGTGTACAACATAGTGGTTAAATGCTTATGTAGATTAAGAATTGATTGCTATAATAAGTCCAGTAAGCATGCAAGTTTGTTACAATATTATTGTTTATGTTTCCTATGCTGCACATTACATTCCCATGACTTATTTGTAACTGGAGTACCTCTGAATCCCATTCACCACTTTGCCAGACACACCAACTCTCACCCATCTTGTGACCGCTAGTTTGTTTTCTGTGCTTGAGTCTCTTTCTGTTTGATTTGTTCATTGCTTTGTTTTTTAGATTCTACATATAAGTGAAATCATACTGTCTTTGACTTTCTGACTTATTTCACTTAGCATAATACCCTCTAGGTGTATCCAGTGTCACAAATGACAAGATTTCCTCCTTTTTCATTGTGAGTAATATCCCACTATATACAAATATATGTATATATATTTATTCATGTATATAAATGCAACAGATTTCTATTTATTGATTTTATATCCTGCAACTTACTGAACTCATTTATTAATTCTAATATTTCTTTTGTGGTTTTATATATATAGTATACTGTCATCTATAATTGACAATGGTTTTACTTTTTTTCCTATTTGGATGTCTGTTATCACTTTTTCTTGTCTGATTTCTGTGGCTGTGACTCCAAATAATATGTTGAATGAAACAGCAAGGATGGGTATACTTGCCTTGTTCCTAATCTTAGAGGAAAAGCTTTAAGCTTTTCATGGTTGAATATGTTAGCTGTGAGTTTGTCAAATATGGCCTTTATTATAGTGAGGTATATTCCCCCCACTGCCATGGACTTCCCAGGCGGCAGAGTGGTAAATAATCCACTTGCCAATGCAGGAGATACGGGTTTGATCGCTGGGTCAGAAAGGTCCCCTAGAGGAGGAAATGGCAAGCCACTCTAATATTCTTGCCTGAAAAAATTCCATTGACAGAGGAGCCTGGCAAGGTATAGTCCATGGGGGGTGCAAAGAGTTGGACGTGACTGAGCAGCTGAGCACACATACACATGTTCCCCCTATACCCACTTTGTTATCATAAATGGACATTGAATTTTATCAACTTCTCTTTCTGCATTTATCAAGATGATCGTATGATTAGGCTATTTGAATTCATTATCCAGTTTTCAACTTTCTTGGTATGGAATCAATTAAATAACACTTTATTAAAATACACAATACTTGTTTGTTCCATTCTTTGTTTGGTTCAAATACAAACATTTCAATTACCCACATATTTGAAAATCCTAGGAATTTTGATCATATAGAGAATCCTAAGCATGTTTCCTTCATTGTCTAAAGAACTCAATAAAACATCATGGGAATGTGGGCACCCACTATTGCTTTTGCTACTGTTTTTTCTTAATAAGATATATATATATTGCAACCATAATGAGTCATTAATTAATCCCCAACTTTGAGCCAGGGACTATACTAATATTAGATACTATCTTGTTTCATTTCCTCAAGACCCTATGAGGCTACATCATTACTCATATTTCACATGTGAAGAATTAATTCTTGTTGGTAACCAAGTATAGAAAGATCACTTACTGAGATCCGATCATTTCGTCATTGAAGTACTTTAACAAAAAGGAAAATGTAAACATAGCTGCTCTTGTTGCCCCTCTCTGCTACCCTACAAAAAATACTAGTAAGTTAATACCAATCTCTAGCTGCTAATCTAGGGATGTGGTGTTATAAATAAATTACAGCAGAAAATATTTAAATGAATCTAAAAGTTGTTTTCATTAATACCAAACCTCCCCATTAACTACATTCACCTAAGGCTCCTACTGAAAGCCATGGAAACACCATGCAGGTGCTTGCCGTGTGTGTGACATTTTGCTACAGATAATATACATAAGATGAGCCAACTTGACTTCATCCCTTTATCTATATCCTTAACTGGGTAAATGCCTGCAGAAAAAAGTGCTTGGGCAGCACACCCACTCCTCTATGCTACCTAAGCCCTACTCTTCTCTCCCATCTTGAGACATTTACTCCCTAAGGCTATTAGCATGGGATCAAAAGAATTTACCAGTCTGTAAAATTTAATCCCAACTTTTATACATCGGGTAAATTCAACTGCCCTCAGAAAACATTTATTCATGGCTTCCCAAGATGGCAGAGTAGAAGGGTATGCGCTTATCTTCTCCTGTGACAACTCCAAAATTGCAACTAACCACTAAACAACCATTGACAGGAGAACGGTGGATCCCACCAAAAAAAGATACCCCACATCCAAGGGAAAAGGAGAAGCCCCCAAAAGATGGTTGGAGGGGCAAAATCACTTTTAGAATCAAACCCTATACCTGCCAGAGACACTCAGAGGGCTCAAAGAAAACCATGTGCGCACCAGAAACCAGGGACGCCAACAGAGACTGAGCCAGACCTGCCTTTGAGCAGCTTAGTACCTCCTCCAGAGGCATGAGTCAACAGCGACAGGCCACAGGATCAGGGATTCTGGCTGCAGCCAAACTAGGAGCCATGGCGTGTAAGCCCCACCATAGAGTCATTGAACAGACAACCCACAAACTGAAGAGCAATCGTAACAAGAAGTTCTCACACTGCTGCACAAGTTCTAGGGCCCACAACAGATTTCCCAACCTGGGGATCCCACAAAGGGGCTGAGAACCCTCAGGGAATTTGACTTTAAAGGCCAGTGGGGTGTGATTACAGAACTTCCACACTACTGGGTAAACAGGCTCTTGGAGGGCACAAACAAAACTTTGTGTTCACCAGAACTGAGGAAAAAGGAGCAGTGACATGACAAGAGACTGAGCCAGACGCGTTTGTCAGGGTCTAGGAGTCTACAGCAGAGGTGTGGCTTAACAATGGCCGGCCCTGGGGTCAAGGGCACTGAATACAACAGTCCTGGTATAAGTCATTTTCAAGGTCTGCCATTACCCCTACCTGAGGCCAAAATATAGGCAGGGAAAACAGCCCCACCCACCAATAGAAAGCTGAATTAAAGATTTACTGAGCACGGCCCCACCCATCAGAGCAAGACCCAGATTTCTCCACAGCCAGTCCCTGCCATCAAGAGGCTTCCACAAGCCTCTTATCCATCCAAGGGCAGACAGAACGGAAACCAAAATCACAGGAAAATGAACCAAAATGATCACTTGGATCACAGCCTGTCTAACTCAATGAAGCTATGAGCCAGGCCATGCAGGGCCACTCAAGACAGACAGGTCATGGTGGAGAGTTCTGACAAAATATAGTCGACCGGAGAAGGGAATGGCAAACCACTTCAGTATTATTGTCTTGAGAACCCCGTGAACAGTATGAAAAGGCAAAAACATATGCCACTGAAAGGTGAACTCCCAGGGTCGGTGCCCAATATGCTACTGGAGAAAAGAAGAGGATTAGTTCCAGAAAGAATTAAGAGGCTCAGCCAAAGTGAAAACAATGCCCAGTTGTATGTGTGACTGGTGATGAAAGTAAAATTCGATGCTCTAAAGAACAATGTTGCATAAGAACCTGGAATATGAGGTCCATGAACCAAGGTAAATTGTAAGTGGTCAAACTGGAGATGAATAGCATGAAAATCAAAATTTTAGGAATCAGCAAACTAAAATGGATGGGAATGGGTGAATTTAACTCAGATGACCATTATATCTACTACTGTGGGCAAGAATCCCTTAGAAGAAATGGAGTAACCCACACAGTCAACAAAAGAGTCCAAAATGCAGTACTTGGGTGCACTTTAAAAAATGACAGAATGATCTCTGTTCATTTCCAAAGCAAATCACTCAATATCACAGTAACCCAAGTCTATGTCTCAACCAATAATGCTAAAGAAATTGAAGCTGAATGGTTCTATGAGGACTTACAATACCTGATAGAACTAATATCAAGAAAAGATGTCCTTTTCATCATAGGGGACTAGAATGCAAAAGTAGGAAGTCAAGATATACCTGGAGCAATAGGCAAGTTTGCCTTGGAGTACAAAATGAAGCAGGGCAAAGGCTAACAGAGATTTGCCAAGAGAATGCACTGGTCATAGCAAACACCCTCTATCCACAACACAAGAGACAACTCTACATATGGACATCACCAGATGGGTGTATGAAATCAGACTGATTATATTCTTTGCAGCCAAAGATGGAGAAGCTCTATACAGTCAGTAAAATAAGACCAGGAGCTGACTGTGGCTCAGATCTTGAATTCCTTATTGCCAAATTCAGACATAAATAGAAGAAAGTAGGGAAAACCACTAGACCATTCAGGTATTACCTAAATCAAATCCCTTATGATTATACAGTGGAAGTTACAAACAGATTCAAGGGGCTAGATTTGATAGATAGAGTGCCTGAAGCACTACAGATGGAGGTTCATGACATTGTATAGGAGGCAGTGATCAAGATCATCCCCAAGAAAAATAAATGTAAAAAGGTAAATGATTGTCTGAGGAGGCCTAACAAATAGCTGAGAAAAGAAGAGAAGTGAAAGGCAAAGGAGGAAAAGAAAGATACACCCATCTGAATGGAGAGTTCCAAAGAATAGCAAGGAGAGATAAGAAAGCCTTCCTAAGTGATCATTGCAAAGGAATAGAGGAAACATTAGAATGGGAAAGACTAGCAATGTCTTCAAGAAAATTAAAGATACCAAGGGAACATTTCATAAAAGATGGGCACCATAAAGGACAGAAACAGATGGATATAAAGAAGATATGAAGAAGAGGTGGCAAGAATACACTCATGAACTATACAAGAAAGATCTTCATGGCCCAAAAAACCAAGATGGTGGGATCAATCACCAAGAGCCAGACATGCTAGATGCAAAGTGAAGTGGGCCTTAGGAGGCATCAATACAAAACCCGACTGGAGTTGATGGAATTCCAACTGAGCTAATTCAGATCCTAAAAGATGATGCTTGAAAGTGCTGCACTCAGTTCTGTTCAGTTGCTCAGTTGTGTCCGACTCTTTGAGACCTCATGGACTGCAGCATGTCAGGCCTCCCTGTCCATCACCAACTCCCAGAGTTTAAACAAACTCATGTCCATCAAGTCGGTAATGCCATCCAACCATCTCATCCTCTGTCGTCCCCTTCTCCTCCTGCCCTCAATCTTTCCCAGCATCTGGGTCTTTTCAAATGAGTCAGTTCTTGGTATCACATGGCCAAAGTACTGGAGTTTCAACATCAGTCCTTCCAATGAACACCCAGAACCGATCTCCTTTAGAATGGACTGGCTGGATCTCCTTGAAGGCCAGGGGACTCTCAAGGGACTTCTCCAACACCACAGTTTAAAAGTATCAATTCTTCTGCACTCAGCTTTCTTTATAGTCCAGCTCTCACATCCATACATGACTACAGGAAAAACCATAGCGTTGACCAGATGGACCTTTGTTGGCCAAGGTCCTTTGTCTCTGCTTTTTACTTTGCTATCTATTTGGTCATAACTTTCCTTCCAAAGACCAAGCATCTTTTAATTTCATGGCTGCAGTCACCATCTTCAGTGATTTTGGAGCCCCTCAAAATAAAGTATGACACTGTTTCCACTGTTTCCCCATCTATCTGCCATGAAGTGATGGGACCGCATGCCAAGGCCTTAGTTTTCTGAATGCTGAGCTTTAAGCCAACTTTTTCACTCTGCTCTTTCACTTTCATCAAGAGGCCTGATGAAAGTTCTTTAGTTGTTCTTCACTTCCTGCCATAGGGTGATGTCATCTGCATACCTGAGGTTACCGATATTTCTCCCAGCAATCTTGATTCCAGCTTGTGCTTCCTCCAGCCAAGTGTTTCTCATGATGTACTCTGCATATAAGTTAAATAATCAGGGTGACAATATACAGCCTTGATATACTCCTTTTCCCATTTGGAACCAGTCTGTTGTTTCATATCCAGTTCTAACTGTTGCTTCCTGACATGCATATAAATTTCTCAAGAGGTAGATCAGGTGGCCTGGTATTCCCATCTCTTGTAGAATTTTCCACAGTTTACTGTGATCCACACAGTCAAACGGAGAAGGCAATGGCACCACACTCCAGTACTCTTGCCTGGAAACTCCAGTGGATGGAGGAGCCTGGTAGGCTGGAGTTCATGGGGTCACAAAGAGTCGGACACAACTGAGTGACTTCACTTTCACTTTTCATTCTCATGCACTGGAGAAGGAAATGGCAACCCACTCCAATGTTCTTGCCTGGAGAATCCCAGGGATGGTGGAGGCTGGTAGGTTGCCGTCTATGGGGTCGCACAGAGTTGGACATGACAGAGGCGACTTAGCAGCAGCAGCAGCAGCACAGTCAAAGGCTTTGGTATAGTCAATAAAGCAGAAATAGATATTTTTCTGGAACTCTCTTGTTTTTTTGATGACCCAGTGGATGTTGGCAATTTGATCTCTGGTTCCTCTGCCTTTTCTAAAACCAGTTTGAACATCTGGAAGTTCATGGTTTATGTATTGCTTAAGTCTGGCTTGGAGAATTTTGAGCATTACTTTACTAGTGTGTGAGATGAGTACAATTGTGTGGTAGTTTGAGCATTCTTTGGCATTGCCTTTCTTTGAGATTGGAATGAAAACTGACCTTTTTCAGTCCTGTGGCTACTGCTGAGTTTTCCATATTTGCTGACATATTGAGTGCAGCACTTTCACAGCATCATCTTTTAGGATTTGAAATAGCTCAACTGGAATTCCATCACCTTCACTAGCTTTGTTTGTAGTGATGCTTCTTATGGCCCCCTTGACTTCACATTCCAGGATGTCTGACTCTAGGTGAGTGATCACACCATCGTGATTATCTGGGTCGTGAAGATCTTTTTTGTATAGTTCTTCTGTGTATTCTTGCCACCTCTTTTTAATATCTTCTGCTTCTGTTAGGCCCATACCATTTCTGTCCTTTATTGAGCCCATCTTGGCATGAACTGTTCCCTTGGTATCTCTAATTTTCTTGAAGAGATCTCTAGTCTTTCCCATTCTATTGTTTTCCTCTATTTCTTTGCATTGATCACTGAGGAAGGCTTTCTTATCTCTCCTTCCTATACTTTGGAACTCTGCATTCAAATGGGTATATCTTTTCTTTTCTCCTTTGCTTTTCACTTCTCTTCTTTTCATAGCTACTTATAAGGCCTCTTCAGATAGCCATTTCACTTTTTTACATTCCTTTTTCTTGGGAATGGTTTCGCTTCTGTCTCCTGTACAATGTCATGAACCTCCATCCATAGTTTATCAGGCACTCCATCAGATATCGTCCCTTAAATCTATTTCTCACTTTCACTATGTAATCATAAGGGATTTGATTTAGGTCATACCTGAATGGTCTAGTGGTTTTCCCTACTTTCTTCAATTTAAGCTTGAATTTGGCAATAAGGAGTTCAAGATCTATGCCACAGTCAGCTCCCGTGTTAAATATAAATAATTAATTTAAAACATGAGTCTACAAAATAGTTTGCAAAGCACATGAAATTCTTGCAGAATTTTTTCAAGGTCTCGTCAGGTCATCTCTAATAGGAAGGTGACTGGTATTAATCTACAAATATTAGTTAAAAATGGCTATGTTCTATGCACAAGTCCATTTAGCTCCAAACATGCAAATTATACTTTACATAAATGCAAATTATAATTGTACCCTACAAAATATCTTTTCTTCCTTTAAATGTGAGTAGATCCAAGTTGAAGTGAGTTTGAACTTCCCCATCATTAAAATGACTTGATTGGGTATGACTGTATGCTGAGTTCCCAAGCTGATTTCTTAGGCCCTTTGCATCAGACTTGGGAAAAAATGAAATTCTGCTCTGGAAACCTGGGCAGGAAGGGCCCTGCCTTGGGAGCTATACTTTAAAAAATTCTACATATTATAGACAATAAAAAGCTTACATTAAAGGGAACATAAAAGACTATATCACTCAGAAGGCAGAGCTCAGTTTGAGCCCCTGAGCTACACCTGGAACCCTAAACAACTGTCCTCCTGACCACCACCATTTAAGTGCCATTGAAACACTGTAACCCACCATTTGCCTCATACCCTCAAAATGGAAGTCCACAGTGCTCAAATATCTGTGAGATGTGTCACTGCCAACACTGGAGATGGATGCTGCTTGAAAGTGATTTGGGAGGCCAACACATGAAGAAAGAAGAAAAATGAATTAACCAAATCCTTACTCTAACATAGTATGAATGCAGTAAGTTTTGCGTAATGATTTTCCAGTAGCACTGAAAGCATTCATTTTTAGGATTCTCGTTGTGTCTCAATTTGTGGTTCTGAAGGCACTCAGAGATTGCCTTGGATATACAAAAGTTGCATACGGTGACTAATGAGCTTTTTGCAGTATTATAAAATTTCTATCACCCTTAAATTTGTATATCTGTGGTCAAGTAACATGCCTAAGGCATGATACTGACTATTTACAGGACTATTTAATGGCAACTAGATGAATACTGAATGTTAGAATATTTTAACAAAAAATATTTAACAAATTTCAATTTTTAAAGATCAGTTTTTAAAAATATATTATAAAAAATAAACTTTTAAATATTTTAATAATTATTACCTTTGATATATGAAAATGAAAATTTGCACTTGCCTTTATGTTAGTAGATAAATTTAATATTTTGGAAAAATATACTTTCTTGAAAACAAAAACTACTTTTAATATTTTACATTTAATTTGCATCTTGATAAAAATGTTTTCAATTTGTATACTTTTAATGCTTTAGATCGTCACTGTCAATACACAAAAATAATATAAAAATGTTGATAATAGCAGCATAATTAGGGCAAAAATGTGCTAAAATAAATAACATGTTTTTATATTATTAGCCATCAGACATACTTGGTTCATAAACAGAATACTCAAATATGTGCAATAATAATTAAATTCAATTTTCTTTGATATCATCTCAACTTTAAGCATATAAAAAATTATGGCTTTGCAGAAATTGTTTTGATATGAAAGTATATTTGACAGAGTATGAAGTTTGAACAAATTAAAAAGTTTATACCTTTTAAATATTTAGACACATGGTATATGTCTAGTATACAATTTTATTCTTGTCCTTGCCCCTCAAATGTTGGGAGAGGCCTGTTTAACAAAGTAAATGTTCACCATGGCTGGATATCACATTTTGAATTAAGGCTGCCTGTGTAAATGAAATGCCTATCCATGTTTATTATTTCATTTAAAATATGTGTACATAGCACAGTAGCTTTTAAAAATGAATCATGAAAAAAAATCACAGTACATAATGTTTGGACCAACTTACTTAGTATTTGCTTAAAGGTAAACACTCATAAATGGTAGACTTAAATTATCCCCAGTTTGGCACAAATACTACTGAGAATTAACATGAAATTAGCAGAGAATTGGAGCTTAAGAATCATTTTCACAAAATCTGTATCTAAAAGCCCATTTTCAATTAACATCAGTTTCACTTTTAGAATCTTGTTCTACAAGGGGTCAGTTAACTAGTGAATGAAATATTTGCTGGCACATTCAAAGTTCATAGGAGACACTTATTTCTACATTATTATCTATCTTAATTATGCATGGTGGTCTTTTCCTCTACTGTCTTTTTCACAACAATTACAACATCCAAAGCATTAGCTTAATAAGGCTTGAGACTTTAAGGTCAGATTGGAAATAAAGGGAAACATCAACAAGCTTTGTCGCCATAGAGAAGCATTCTTACAAAGATATCCCAACATTTCCTTTAAGAATGACTGCATTTGCAACAACATAAGAATCCAACAGAGAATCCCAACAGATATTGGGTTGACCAAAAAGTTATTCTGAATGAACTTTTAGGTCAACGCAAGAGAAATTGATATAGGTACAACAACCTGCATTGGATAATGGCCAAACAAAACAATTCTTTTCAGAAGTTAAGGATCAATTTTGATAAAAACAGATCCCTGGAAGCCATATTTTAATATTAAATCATGAAAAAATGTACACAGGCAAAGGAAGTGGACAGTCGGTTACTTGAAAATAACATTCTATGATTATTCACTCAGTCCAAAAAATGATTCCTTTCTTCAGAGATTTTTCAATCCTAGATCAATGTTCATGTAATATTTCTAGATTTAGCTTTAAATATCATTTAAGGTCATTATGAAAGTAAAAGTTTTTAAAGATATTCTTTCTCTTCACCTGTTACAATCCAATTTTGCTGTGGCCTCTGCTATTTCAAAACTTTCTGTGAGTAATCTGACATGTGTTACAGATTGGTTTTGTTTTCTTGTAATTCTCCCTTTACTCTAGTGCGCAGGGTGACTCTGTGACAGCTGGCTGCCAGAAAGCGCTGTATCGTTTTGCTAATAATCAGATTTTACTGTCATTGGAAAAAATAGGAAATGATGTGGCCTAAAAAGGGATTTCATCTTAAACACTTCGGGAAAAAAATAGAAAACTTCAAATGCCATTTTGAGAGAGCTGGAAAAATAAAGCCATGTGTCCACCTTGGACATTTTATTAAGTGTTGCATTGTTGAATGGGGATTTCTTGGTGTGCTACCCAACAGACAAAGAAAGGTCTAGAAGTTCTTTATTATTATCATTATTATTTTAGAATTTCTCTTCAAATGAGAAATTTCTATAAATCAAGTACATTTGTTAACATTTATGAATACTTTTATGAATTTTCATGCTACAATTTAATCTTAAATTTGCTTTGAGAGTTGATAATTACTTTAAAGTGGCACAATTCATTTTTACAACCATTTAAGTTTAACTCTGTGATGTATACCACATTTGTATACAAACAAAGCTCTTTAGGAATGATAAGTAAAAAAGAAAAGCTTTTTTACTTCATAGTATCAAACATTCTTCAAATATTCTAAATGAGATTTTTTTTAATGTTAATGATCTTTTTTCTGCAGGTATAATATTCGTCTGGGGTCTGCCATCAGGGTGTCCTTTCTATAATATGAAAGTTGTTCAGTCATGTCCAACTCTTTGCAACCCCATGACTATACAGTCCACGAAGTTCTCCAGGACAGAATACTGGAGTGGGCAGCCATTCCCTTCTCCAGGGGACCTTCCCAACGCAGGGATTGAACCCAGGCCTCCTGCATTGCAGGTGGATTCTTTACTGGGTGAGCCACCTCACCACCCTTTTCTATAGTAAACACTACCAAATATCAGTGTAATGGTGTAATGATAATAATGTGTTTTCTAGAACAAAGTAACTTACATAAATTGGCATAACACTGAGAAATTGTACTTCTTTGGAAGAATCAGAATGATACTATGCTAGGATAGTTTTTTATATCTGCATTTCTTTCTTTATTTATTTATATTCAAAGTCATGAGCTTTCCACATAGTTTTCTGTATAAGTGCACTGTGCTACTACTTTTTAAATTATCAATTTGTAGCCCATGTAGATTTACACTTTCATTTATTTTCATTTCAAAGGCTCTTGGTTGTATTTTTATATTTAACATATTTAATACTAATATCACTAGCCTGCGAGCTACCTAGAACTAAAGGGACATATTTACATTGGTCAAACACCATAGTGTCATTCATTCTCATTAGAAGATACAACTATTCATGAAGAAATCATTATATTTCTGGCTTTTATCATATATTAATCTCTAAAAGTGAGTAACACATGAGAGCCTTACATTTCTACATTTTGCACTAATACTTACACTGATAAATCGATTGGGAAAAAACCCATGTCCAATTTGCCTCCAGTGAAACTGCAGGGTAGAGGGACTCCTATCCCATGCATGACTTGAAACAAATCAAAAAACTAGGGAAAATATACTATTAAAGAGCTTGATATATCTTCACTTAAAAACAGTGTGGCTAAGTTTCCAGGGAACTGCTACTGATAAATTGCAAAGTTCCTCTGGCCTCCTTTTTCTTTTTTTTTTTTTTTTTTCCTTTGCTTTT
>ML662442.1:34353734-34385612 GCA_007570785.1 Antilocapra americana | reverse complement strand
TTTTTTTTTTTTTTTTTTTTTTAATTATTGTTTTAGCCATACATTGTTATGATATCACCATGGGTTTACATATGCTTCCCCTCCGGGTCCCCCCTCCCTCCTCCCTCCCCCCCGGGAAATCTCGCTGCACCAGTCCCGAGCATCAATCCTGGGCTGGCGATTGATTAGACACATGACAATTAACATGCTTCAATGCCCTTCTCCCATATCATCCCACCCTTACCCTCATCCACAAAGTCCACAAGTCTATTCTATACATCTGCGTTCCTTTTGTTGTCTCCCATGTTGGGTTCTCATTACTGTCTTTCTAAATTCCATATATATGTGTTAATATACTGTATTGTTGTTTTTGCTTCTGGCTTACTTCACTCTGGATAATGGGCTCCAGTTTCGTCCATCTGAGTAGAATTGCTTCAAATGAATTTTTTTTTAATGCTGAGTAATATTCCATTGTGTATATATACCACAGCTTTCTTATCCATTCGTCAGTTGATGGGCATCTAGGTTGCTTCCATGTCCTGGCTATTGTAAACAATGCAGCGATGAACATTGGGGTGCACGTGGCTCTTTCAATTCTGGTTTCCTCGGTGTATATGCCCAGCAGTGGGATTGCCGGGTCATATGGCAGGTCTATTTGCAGCTTTTTAAGGAACCTCCACACTGTTTTCCATAGTGGCTGTACTAGTTTGCATTCCCACCAACAGTGTAAGAGGGTTCCCTTTTCTCCACATCCTCTCCAGCATTTATTGCTTGTAGACTTTTGGATGGCAGCCATTCTGACTGGTGTAAAGTGGTACCTCATTGTGGTTTTGATTTGCATTTCTCTGGTAATGAGTGATGTTGAGCATCTTTTCATGTGTTTGTTAGCCATTTTTATATCTTCCTGGCCTCCTTTTTCTCTTGAGCAAGCTTTGAGCTTACTCACCATCAGACAGACCAGAGGTACTGCCCACCAGGTGCTGCGGTAACTGCAGAGAAACTGCCTGGTGCCTAGGAGCTTCCTATGGAATCCTGTTATAATTTAAATTCTTAATCAAGAATTAAATACCATTTTTCCATAAAACAAGAGCGTACAGTGACTTTAATAGCTAAAAATGTTCTCTGAAGAATGACAAGAGCTATTATCTGAAAAGTTGCAATTTGAAATGTAGTCCCCAGACCAAGGAAGGACATCAGTATCATTGCAAGCTATTGGAAAGGTAGATTCCCTGGCCCCACCTGAGATCTGTGAATCGGAAGCTGGATTTTAACAAGGTCCTGAGGCAGTTCAAATGCACATCCAAATTTGAGGATCACAGATCTAGAGCAGTAGTGATTTATTTATAACTACACTCAAACAATACAATAAAAATAAATTACTAGGATAATGAAAGAAATATAGACCGATAAACTATAATTCTGGCTTTTCTATTATTACAATCAGTTAGAACCAACAAGGAACAGTTAGAACCAGACATGGAACAACAGACTGGTTCCCAATTGGGAAAGGAGTACCTCAAGGCTGCATATTGTCACCTAGCTTATTTAACTTATATACAGAGTACATCATGTGAAATGCCAGGCTGGATGAAGCACAAGCTGAAATCAAGATTGCTGGGAGAAATATCAATAACCTCAGACATGCAGATGACACCACCCTTATGGCAGAAACTGAAGAACCAAAGAGCCTCTTGACAAAAGTGAAAGAGAAAAGTGAAAAAGTTGGCTTAAAACTCAACATTCAGAACCCGCCTCCCAACTCCCTCCTGATTCCCTCTCTCTGGGGGTGGGCTCTGGAAGGGGAACATATGTATACCCATGGCAGATTCATGTCAATGTATGGCAAAACCAACACGATAATGTAAAGAAAATTAAAATAAATAAATAAATAAAAACTCAACATTCAGAAAACTAAGATCATGGCATCTGGTCCCATCACTTCATGGCAAATAGATGGGGAAACAGTGACAGACTATTTTCTTGGGCTCCAATATCACTGCAGATGGTGACTGCAACCATGAAATTAAAACACACTTGCTCCTTGGAAGAAAAGCTATGACCAACATAGACAGAATATTAAAAAGCAGAGACATTACTCTGCCAGCAAAAGTCCATCTAGTCAAAGCTATGGTTTTTCCAGTAGTCATATATGGATGTGAGAGTTGGACTGTAAAGAAAGCTGAGTGCCAAAGAATTGATGCTTTTGAACTGTGGTGTTGGAGGAGACTCTTGGGAGTCCCTTGGCCTGCAAGGAGATCCAATCAGTCCATTGTAAAGGAAATCAGTCCTGAATATTCATTGGAAAGACAGATGCCAAAGCTGAAATTTCAATACTTTGGCCACCTGATGCACAGAACTGACTCATGGAAAAGACCCTAATGCAGGAAAAATTGAAGGCAGGAGGAGAAGGCGACAACAGAGGATGAGATGGTTGGATGATGTCACTGACTTGACGGATATGAGCTTGAGCAAGCTCTGGGAGTTGGTGATGGACAGGAAAGCCTGGCGTGCTGCAGTCCACGGGGTCGCAAAGAGTCAGACATGACTAAGCGAATGAACTGAACTGATTATCAGAATCACAGACAATGCAACATTCTATTAAATTTGTAAGGTGTTTGGTGATAACTTTTCACAGATGTGCAATATCAAGATCATTGCCCACTTTATTAATAATTGTTGTTTCATAAAATCTATTATAATCTATAGAAGTTCTATTCTTTTCAAGCTTCAGCTTCTACTTTTGCTTTTCAACATTATCAGCCACTGAAAAGCAGATCGCATACCTTCCTCACATGCATGCAAGTATTAAGATCATTTGAAAAAACAAAAACAGAGAGACAAGAAATTCCAGTGGTCCAATTCCCATCTTTAAACATTTGGGACCAAACTGTTTCTTATCTTGCAGATGCACAAAGAATGTATTTCATAGTTTAAGCTCTCTTGGCAGAATTTCCTCCCTTTCATCCTCTCACCTCAGGGTATACTAACAGCACTTTACAATCAGTTTCCATATTATCATAATAAAGAGAATAGTCTCTATTTTAATACATTAAACTTACCTAACTCGCAATTCTTACTCCATTGCTAGGGTCTACACTAGATGTCTTTTTATTTTAATGGCAAGACTTCTGTGTGCATTACCTACATCCTAACCCAAGCTCCTAATCTAGATAGCGACTTGGGAAGATTTTTCTGCCAACACTGACACATTATCATATCAATGCTCCTGTGCAAAACAAACCCCAAACCAGATTTGTTTAAAATTTAATCTATTGTAGTTTTCTTACTTTTATACAGTTCAGAGCTAGCATTTACTGTCATTAATGAAGATAAAAAAAACCTGTTTCTTCACATTACCAACATGTTCAGATTGCACAGATACTAAAGGAATTGCTGTTTTGACAATATGTCCATTTGTCAAGGGCAAATAAAAAAAAAATACCCTGATTGTTTTGTTTATTCTATGCTTAGGCCTTTCATAGAATTAAGCAATTCCTGAAAACATCAAACTTAGAGGTCAGTAAAAACAGATGCATAATCTTACTTTGCAGATTTTTCCAGTGTTTCTAAGAAAGCATTTTTGAGTCAGCCTTCACTACTACTTCAGCAGTTGTATATGATTTCTTATTTTTATCAAAGTGCTACTTTATAAAAAGGCTGAAAATCAGTAATACACAGATGTGAAATATTAAACATCTGCTTCTGCAAGCTTTTGAATTTAATAGTCTGTTTTCTAGAATCCTTTTAGTTTTAAATCTATAGTATGATTCACATGTTATTGACTTGACTTTGAATGATTTCTTTACCTTAGCCAAACATATTAGCTAATAAACAACTGTGATGTCAGCATTCCACAATCATTTATGGCTATAAAATGGAATTCAGCATATGACAAATCATAATTCCAAATAAAGAAAGCAGAAACTCTTTCTATCTTTATTTCTGTGGAATCCGTGCCATCATCAGCATCATCATTTCATTTATTTCTATAGCCATATTTAGAGAAAGGCTTCTTTTTTAACCAAAATTATCCAGTGAAGCTTATTTTTACCATACATTAACTGGAAATGCATAGAAATAATATATTTTGTCTGTTATTATATTAGAAATTTAACTTGATTAAAATATAATGATTGAAAATGACAAGTTATAAGAATAAACACATGCTTATGTTCTCTCATATGTCTCTACCTTTGGGGGTTACAATTGACTCGCCTGAATGTTGTCATGCATCCTTATAGTGCATGATTATTATGCACTTCATGCCATATATTACACACCATAGAAGCCTGAGAGCAGTCAAACTGGACTGTACCCTATTCAGCGAGACAAGTCATGACTTCAAATATTGCAACAATATCAAATTGTAGTTGAAGCTTCTAAATGCCTACTCAATTTCTATACATATTTCACTGCAGAGTATCAGACACTATTTACAGGAAAAGGGACTGGCAACCCATTCCAGTATTCTTGCCTGGGAAATCCCATGAACGGAGGAGCCTGGCGGGCTATAGTCCATGGCGTTGCAAAGAATACTGGAGAGGGTTGCCATTCCCTTCTCCAGGAGATCCTACCAACCCAGGGTTCGAACCCGGGTCTCCTGCATTGCAGGTGGATTTTTTTTTTTACCACCTGAGCCACCGGGGAAGCCAAAAAGTGTCAGACTCGACTGATAAATTTTTAACACTTATTTACACTTTCCAGGTGGTAGGAGTTTCCCAGGTGGTGCTACTGGTAAAGAATCTGCTTTCCAAGGCAGGAAAAATAAGAGACATGGGTTCAATCCCTGGGTTGGGAAGATCCCCTGGAGGAGGGCATGGCAACTCACTCTAATATTCTTGCCTAGAGAATCCCATGGACAGAGGACCCTGGTGGGCTACAGTCCAAAGGGTTGCAAAGAGCTGGACACAACTGAAGCAACTTACGACGCACACACTCATCAGGTAGTAGACAACATTTTGACAAACTCTAATACAGTGTAACTTTCAATTCTATTTGGTTTATTTCACCATGTGTATGCTGAGCACTGTTTTGTACTATGTGCTGTACCTATATGAGACATGCTAAAAGTTTACTTAAGAAGACAGACAAGGAAATGGATGATATTTTTATATATGTGATTGCATAGGATTTTACTTAAGAGTTCCCCAAGATGCAACTAAGTTCAAACAGGAGATCAGGGAAGTTTTGCTATACAATATAATGATTGAACTGCATACATTAAAAATGAATGGTGGCAATAAAACACAGGAAAGATTTTCATAGACAGAGAATTTCCTAAGGATTAGCATGGCATAAATGTGTACTGGAGGAAACGGGTGAAGAGAGTAAGGACACAATGAACACTTTGCTGCTTCTGAAGGGTGAAGTGCAAGGCAGGACATGACAGAAGGTGGAAATGGAGAAAAAGAAAATACACTTTGTGGAACCCAGGCTTTGGACCCATGATATCCACTAGGAGGGAAAGCAGTTTGTTTCTTTTGTGTGTATTGCTTCATTCATGAACATATGGGAGTCAGGCATAAAACCATCCCATTTTGTTGATGTCCAGTCTATTATGGAACACTCAGCTATTGTACATCAACCTTTTCTTAATGGTCTTTAAACTCCTCTGATATTCCTGTCATTCCAAATTTCCCTTTATAAATATGCATAATTAGCCTTTAGTTTCTCAAGGACTGATCATCCATATTAGATGTTATTTCAGAATGTTGCTTCTCTCCCACAAACTAGGTCTTTCTCTTTGATATATTGCTATACTCATCAAATCAAGAGGATTAAAAGAACAGCCTACACTGACTTTGGACAACTTCATTGCCTGTAGGCAGATAGGAATTTTGAAAAAATATGGTGGGAAGATGTATGTTGAAAGTGACTAGAAAAAGAAATGTTGATTGGGGGGGTTCTTTTCTATAATTTTTTTTTTATACAGGCTCTTCCCCACTCCATCCCTCATTATTACAAATAATTTAAATCACTGTATTGTTAGGTTTGATTCCATTCTAACTTTCTTTCTGTGCACCTTGAGTAGCTGCCCATCTCTCTTAAAACTGACTATGCCCATGAATCCATCCACTCACTGTGAAAATAATTTGACCACTCTGAGGTGCTATTGATTTTTTACTTTATATCCTATTTCATCCTATCTGGGTAGGGAAACCAGATGTTCCCCTTTCCAATTAATTAAGGTGTTTTTCCATGAAGTTACATTACTTAAAGGTAAGAACTTAACTTTGACCACAATATATTTTTGGAAACTGTCTCACAAAATAGATGATTTCTAAATAAAATCTACTTGTACACAGAAACAAGTTAAAATCATACTGGTTTTTTTTTTTCATTTCTTCCATTTGTTTAAATATCTCTGTTTTTACTAGCCTTAGCTACTCAGAATAAGAGAAATCAAAAATAAATTTATCTTACACTTTGTGAATTAACTTTGGACATATAAAATTTTAGAAGCAACCTTTACAATCATTTAACCTCCTAGGGCAATGCTCTTCACTGAATAATGTTGGTGTGAATGCCTACCATAAAAAAGAAATTAGCACATAAAAATACAGTTGAATGCTACAATAGAGTCACTGTAATTTGTTACAAATTGAAGAATAATTAACTTGTTTTCTAATTTAGAATTTGGAACAGTTTTTTGGTTTGGTTTGGGAGCCCTGCCATTTGAGATCATTGTTCAGGAAAGTTTCAACTACAGGCTTCTTTTTCCTCATGTCAACGACAAATTGGCACTTGCCTATCAACTACAAATTGGCACCTGCCAAGAGAATTTGCCAGCCACTAAACAACCGTGGCGTTTGCCCTCTGCCTCTGGAGACTGAGCTCTGTGCTGCTGCAGCTGACCGTCAGCATTGCTTGAGGGAGTCCAGGGTGGAGTGAGGCACGCTGTGCTCCAGGCACTCTGGTCACACAGGTCTTTAGATAGTCAGATCTTCAGGAACTGATTTCATGATTCCAATCCTTCCATCTCTTTATATCTAGAAAATCACTAAGTCCCTTCATGGTGACATCAGCTTCTCCTGACTAGCAGAAAACCTTTTGTATAGAAAGCGCTCACATTGAACTCCCCGCTCACCAAAATCTTATGTATTGACCTTCTCTGAATGCCTCTTTGGAGCCGTTTCTCAGAGCTGTCTGAGGTTCTCCTGGGCTGCAGTCCTCATTTTTGCCCCAAATAAAAACTAACAACTCTCAAGTTATGCATCTTTTTTAGTCAACACTTATACGAAAAAAAAAAGAGAGACATTCAAAATTATTCCATAGACTTTAGAGCATTTTCAAGGTCCTAAAATAAGTAATTAGTATATTTAAACTTCATGCTTCTTAAAATGAAAACCAATTTTTAAAGAAAGGACAAACCCAATACTTCCCCCCATTTTCTTCTACTAACTCAGGTAGTTTTTCCCCTCAAGGTTTTTGATATCTGTATAATGACCATTTGAAGTAAGCACCATCATCCTTTTCATTCATCACAGCTATAGGGCTATTTTAAGATAATTACAGTTGTCACCAGCCTTAACATTTTATTATAAAAATGAAAGCTATATCAACAAGTACCCAATAACTTTTCAAAAGAAACCTCTAAATTGCATCCAAAGACCTGTGAAGTCTGGACTAAGCAGTACTAACTTGTGAGTATTTACTTGGGTTGGGAATGCCAAATAGCAAATAAAAGGCATCGTCACTTGTGGTGTGAATGTTAACTGGTCAGGAAGTAACGAGAGATGCAGTGAAGTTTGAAGTTATAGGAAATGACTAAGTGTCAGCAGCAATCTGGTAAGGTGCTGAAAGTCACTGGCTTTTGATTCACTATCCTTTGCCTCCACTGTTTCTTCTACAGAACTGCTTCAGACTCTCCAGCACAAAAGTCATGAAAGCCAACAATTACTTGAGTTGTTTCCAAATTGTTTCAATTCTTATGCAAGGGCTAACCATTGTTCAGGTCATTATTTAATTATGAAAACAATTCAGAATTCTTGAAAAGGACATCAAAGTTTTATATCAACATATATAATGAATGATTTGACTTTGCATCCTCTGGGATTCTTGCATTTCTCTTACACTACAGCTATTTTTTAATTTTGACTTCTCCACTGGACTCTGGATTTTCCAAAGCAGAGCTCATGTCAAGTTACATGCGTCTCTACTCTCAGCATCCCTGCCAGTGCCTACATAAACAAGGTGTTCAAAAAATGCCTTCTTTTAAATTCCATTCTTTTCCACAGACATGATTCTTTCCATTCTATGGTTGCTTACTCCCTTCATTATTTTATTTTTTTTTTTTTTGGTGTTATTTCCTCCTCTACCCAGAAGTTTGCATTGATAAAAGTTAAAAATAACAAAAAACCTACACGCTTTGTGTTTGCAAATAATCTCATGGATGGAGTTCACATCTTTGATCTATTTCTTTCCTTTGTTCACATCTGTTGTCCATTTTAATAGAAATTCTCTCTCAGGGCTTGAATTGCAACTTTTGATTCACCACCAGGCTTTTGTCTACTGGTCCCCAGCATGGGGTAGCAGACACCAGAGATTTTCATGGGAGGAAAAGATAGAGAACAAACCTCAAGTAACCCTCTAAAGAATAAATTTAATATCTTGACCACCCTTTCCTTTGGAGTAGGGAGATATTCCTAGGGTAGGTCAGACACTCAAAACTGTGTTGAAAAACTACATGGCATTCATTCCTACTCGAGAATATGTAATGTTTAATCCAGAAATTAAATGCTTGTATTTAAAAAAAAAGGAAAAGAAAACATTTAAAGAAGAAAACAAACCCTCTGGATTAAGACATTATTCATGATGGATTGCTAAATGATTCCCAAAATTAGCTATTCCCACTCAAACATGACACCAATATCATACCAAATCTTATGTGTGGCGTGTATTTGTGTTTGCATGTGTGTTTA
Source organism: Antilocapra americana (assembly GCA_007570785.1). Classification (NCBI taxonomy): domain Eukaryota; kingdom Metazoa; phylum Chordata; class Mammalia; order Artiodactyla; family Antilocapridae; genus Antilocapra; species Antilocapra americana. Next base: position 34,376,712 of record ML662442.1, on the reverse strand, counting down.
AAAACATGGGTTATGAAAGGAAAGGAATAAGTCAATTAGACATTCAAGCAAAACACTTGATTTATGATTTTATAAAGAAAATTGCCACCTAACAGCTAAAACTGTATAAAGCTGTCTTATGAAGAGAGTCTCAGTGTGTATTAGCAAAAGCTATTTGGTCCTACCAGCTCCCAGGGTTACTATTTATTTGGAAGATTCTTGGTCAGTTGGATTTCTATCTGGTCCCTTATGTTTTAATAGAATATACACTTATATAATTCTCTTTGATAATGTCATTGTTTTATTTCCAAAACAAGAAGCAATAACCCCAGAAGTCTCCATTAACCTCTGAGATTCTGTTTCTCATTCATCAGAGAATTAACTCATTTGAATTACATTCCAATCCCTTCCTTCAGTACTAAGAGACTGTTCTAGCCGTGAGTGATGGAATAGAGAAGGGAAGAAGAGATTTGTAAGTAAATAAGAGGCAGTTTCAGAAGATCATTTTTCTTTGAAAGTTTCATGTTTGGAGTTTATGTCCAGAGAAATCTAAGGGAAAAAGGACCTTAGTTTTGCTCTGCTCTCCCAGAATAGCCCCTTGTCTTTTGAAGATTCTCTAGTGAGATAAACAGTCTTCGTGTCTCTAACACAAAGTGAGATGGAAAGGGACCTCATTACCACTCAGTGGAAGAGAAGAGACAAACCAAGTCTCCTTAGTTTCTTCTCCACTAGCTCCGTTGACCCTTTATCTTCCTGGACAAGGACAAATCGATCCCCTAATAGAACACACTTTGTTGACTCTAGCAGTTACTATTTCAAAACAGAATATTCTGTGTGCAAAGGTAAATTTTTCTTTCAAAAGAGAATTGTGAAAAATGTGAGTAAATACAAATATTCTAGCTTCGGGTTTATGCATACGGTTGCATAAAATATGGCATTAGTGTGAACGTTTTGAAGTTTCATTGTTGTGTGAACATATTGGTGTGCTAGAACTAAAATTTTACATAAATGAAAGTTCCTCTCTCCTTGGCCACCTGTCTCACAAATGAGTGCCCTCATTCATGGAACCATAAGGCAGGTGGATTGAGAAAAACTCATCTTCATTATCAGGAAATCAACTCAAAACAATTTTTAAAGCATTCAGAATAAATCATGTTAATTTAGAAGATCCACTACAAAAAAATTAAAGCATCAATTTAGATATCACTTCTCTCTCTCTCTTTTTTTTACTTTCTATCAGCCTATAAATTGCCTAAACACACATAGTTGGACCCAGGAATTTGCGAACCTTAATATACCCAATTTAGTAATAAAATCATGCAGTGCACGTGTTTAGGTTTAAGTATACCAATGGTATGTTTCTTCCAGCTGGTATGCATGAATACTTCAAAGTACTTGGCTTTTGACTGATGAAGATTCCACATCTTATTGATTTGGTTCCTAGAAAATAGGGGATTTGCTATTTTCTACAAGCTAGTGGCATTTGAAAAACACATGTGTGGAAGACTTGCAAAATTTATATACACATGCACGTGGGGGCACTTTTATTGATCTCATATGAGGAAGTAGAATCTCCAGGTTGTTTTTTTCCCCTGTGGAATAAGTCACATTATAAGTCTTTCATTTGCTGCCTCTAATATGGTAGTTCTCTAAAATAAGTTCTGTTCATTTTTAAAACCAGATGCAAAATTGTGCTGGCCAGATAAGACAGTGTCTTCTAGGGAAACACACAAAAAATTACAACAAGATACTTCCTTCAATTTTTTTTGAAATTTTTTAGAAAAACAAAGGAATCATTTTTGAGAGATTAGAATTATTGTGTTTCTTTTCTTTTTACAACGGAAAAAATAAAAGCTTGCCTAAGACAGGACTGCATGGTTCTAAACGCTGCTACTGAAGGCCCATGGTGAGGTTTAAGCAGAGTTCAAGATTGAAATAAATGTTTAAACATAGGACAAGCAGTTTCTTTCACCACTGCAAAGCTCCTTGTAGTAATCTGAATGTTGGAGTTCTTTTCTACATTTTTCGTTTCTGTTTTTACAAAAATAAAAACCCTCACTATAATGACAGAAATAATTCCTAAAGCTACTAATGTGTATTTCAGAGTCAGCACAGATCAGTCTTATTGATACTGTTTCCTTCGTTGTGTGTTTCCCCACTCTAAATCGGCAGTCAATTTTTTTTTTTAATCTCTCAACATACAGAATAGAAGTTTCATCATCAAGCAATTTATTACTTGTTTTTAAAAGGCATAATTTTACAATACAAGATAGATTCTCAACAAAGAAGGTAAAGATTGCCCTTCCAGAGGTCAGGTCATTGAGTTAACCGTGTCTTCTGACCTTAACTTTCCAGTCTGTGTTTTGATTCACAGGAGCTCCACAGACATACCCATTCATGTTTCCAGTGGATTAGTATCCACTTTTGTTGCAAGTCATTTTGGTATCTATAGCATTAATAACAATAATAGCCAACACTCACTGAGAGCTTACAGTGTATCAGATGTTTTTCTGCATTTTATATGAATTTGTTATTTGAGTTGGGTACTCTCATCAAACACATGAAGAAACTGAGACACAAATGCCTTAGTGAAGTCACTTAAGCCACCAAGTGGGCAAGTGGCTGAGCCAGAATTCTAATCTAGAAAGTCTAACTTCAGAGCTATAATGTTTAACTAAGACCTATGAACATGGACAGATCTACTGATCCTATCATTAGCTGATCACTAGGTGCACCTGGCCTTGTTCAATGATGGAGGAGGACATTAATGCCACCCCTGTGCAACGGCTGATGCACAATGCTTATGGGAGGATGCTATTTATTTTTCACACAGGTCAAATATAGAGATGGTCAAATATAGAGATCTAAGAGTCAAGGGTTAGAAATATGGGTGGCTCTTTTTACACCTTGAAATGTGGCTTCAGGGAAAAAATGGACTGATAATCCCAAAATAAAAGGCTCTGATAGATTAGGACTGAGCTAATACAGTCACATGTGGTTATTTAAATTCATTTTAGTTAAAATCAAATAAAATTAAAAATTTGGATTTCCAGACACACTAGCCACATCTCAAGTGCTCAATAACTACACCTGACTAGTGTCTATTGCTGAACAGTGAAGACATACTGTCACTCTGATGGGGACTTTTATTCAATAGCACTAGCTTAACACCTAAAAGTAAGAGAAGACTGAGTCTGATGCTGATGGCTACGACAAGCGTCCAGAGATGGCTGTGCCAGGGGCAACTTTCTAAGCAGACCCCAACTGTAGCCGGGCCTGAACTGCTTCCTTCAGTCTAACCTCACAGGTCACTGTTATCTAAGCCTGATTCTGAGGGCCACCTGATTTCTCTCTGACAAATTTCTCTCCTGTTAAGTCACCCACAGTTGTATTCTGTTAATTCCAAGAAGAACCTTTCCTGACAGAAGGTCCTTTACTTAGTATTTCATAAAACTGAAAAACTCACACTTTAGGAAATGACTGATGCTGGATTGTTACATATTAACATAATTGTCCTTGAATCTCACAGGTGATTACCTAGGGAAAAAAAGCAGGCGGGAGGACACAATATTGTAGATCTGAGAGTGGTGTGGAAGGTGAATTTTTTCTCTCTTGGCCTAGTGATTGAGGGACCCAAGGACTCTCCATCTGGTGGAGATGAATTGATCCTGCCAAGAGGAAGAAAGCCAGGGGCCACGTAGAGTGTGTTTTGTGAGACTTTCATGGCCTACAGGCTCAAGGGTAACTATATCTAATGGCAAATAATTCCAAATCGTTGATAAATCTTCATGAAAACGACAGTCTGTGCAGTAGAGAACTACATGAAGAATTTGTTCTGTACTCAGGTTGGATGGCCAAAGGAAAAACGGGAGTTCCAAAGCAGTGATCATCAGTAACAGACAGCTGGGCGGATACTTTATAAGGACCACCTGGGTTTGAGCCAATAACACGGCACATTGATTAAAGGCGCAGAGTCAGGAACGGGACTGGATCTGTATGAGAACATATGTGGAACAACACCATTGTGGGTGACGGGGTAATGAAAAATATACACAAGTTTTCTAATAAAATTCAGACTCTTACAAAGTCCCACAGATACTCAAAGTCATAATTTCAGTTTTAATAGAAACTTAATCTTACAAATATTCAGAGATGGAAGAGGCACATGATATTTGGATTGTATATAGAAGACTTGATACCAGATATTCAACAGTAGAATGCACTTGTGTAGAAATAAGGTACTTGTTATGGGAAAGACTTAGCTAGAGGTTAGATGAGCAACCATCAGCCAGGCTATAGAAAAGATTTCTGTGCAGGTAGAATTTCAAAAGCTTGCTCTCACCCAAGACTTTTTGAGCCTCCAGTTCTAAGAGAATAGCCTTTACAAACTAATGTTATTTCATATTTCAAGACAGCAAGTTTTTCCTAAAAACGCAGAGAAAAACAAGAATATCCATTAAAATACTTGGAATTTAAGGGCTGGACTCTCCATTTAACTCCATGCCTGGCTCTTTCCATTTAATTTTCTCTTTCCTTTTGCAAAAGCACAGTAAACTGTGATTTTGAGTAGCGTGAAAGCTATTAAAATGCCTTAGAGGAAAGGTAAATGATTCTTAACACTATTAAAACTTTAATCAGAATTGAGTGAATAAATCTTGAGGAATACTAACCCTATTTGCTGCAAACATTAAAACACAGCTCTACAGAAAAATAATCATATAAATCGTTCTGATTTCTACAGTGTTCGGCATATTTATGTTTCCAAGAACATTTTAGTCAGAGACTGAGCAACTCAGGGAAACAGAATTATGGCTGGGCTTCCCAGGACACTCACATGTGCAACCAACTCTGTGGACATGCTTGGAATCTGTTCCTGGCCTGGGATCAGATATATACATAAACTTCTCATAAACTCAGACCATATTTCCAGCCTAACTGTTTCCAAGAGTAATTCTTCACTAATGCTGGAAGGCTGCTTGATGTTTTACTTATTTATTAATGACCCACATCATCTGTAATTTTTCATACTTTAGGAGATGTTAGGTCTAAATCTCTGTCTATTGTACCTTTCACATTTGTTTTTTCTTTTAAGTCATCTACCAGCATCAATTATAATGAGGTATCAAAAGAGCACTTAAATTTTACCAGTGTTTTCTGACAAACTCAGTCAGCAAACACAAAAAGCCCACACACCAATAATTTGCCTTACAATGTTACCACCATGTGACACTGCCTGCACTGTTGTACATGCTCCTTTTTCTAATTTTATGAGTTCTTATTTCTTGTGAGTTTTGTACTTTGTCTCCACAATTAGACTATGAGCTCTTGGTGGGCAAGGTTAATATTCTGTATATGGTCTAATAATGTCTGAAACATACTAGATATGAAATCAGTATCAGTTCAGTTCAGTCGCTCAGTCGTGTCCAACTCTTTGTGACCCCATGAACCGCAGCACACAAAGCCTCCTTGTCCATCACCAACTTCCAGAATCCACCCAAACCCACGTCCGTCGAGTCGGTGATGCCAACCAGCCATCTCATCTTCTGTCGTCCCCTTTTCCTCCTGCCCCCAATCCCTCCCAACATCAGGGTCTTTTCCAATGAGTCAACTCTTCGCATGAAGTGGCCAAAGTACTGGAGTTTCAGCTTCAACATCAGTCCTTCCAATAAACACCCAGGACTGATCTCCTTTAGGATGGACTGGTTGGATCTCCTTGCAGTCCAAGGGACTCTCAAGAGTCTTCTCCAACACCACAGTTTAAAAGCATCAATTCTTCAGCACTCAGCCTTTTTCACTGTCCAACTCTCACAACCATATATGACTACTGGAAAAACCATAGCCTTGACTAGACAAACATTTGTTGACAAAATAATGTCTCTGCTTTTCAATATGTTATCCAGGTTGGCCATAACTTTCCTTCCAAGGAGTAGCCATCTTTTGATTTCATGGCTGCAATCACCATCTGCAGTGATTTTGGAGCCCAGAAAAATAAAGTCTGACACTTTTTCCACTGTTTCCCCATCTATTTCCTATGAAGTGATGAGACCAGATGCCATGATCTTAGTTTTCTGAATGTTGAGCCTTAAGCCAACTTTTTTACTCTCCTCTTTCACTTTCAGCAAAAGGCTTTTTAGTTCCTCTTCACTTTCTGCCATAAGGGTGGTGTCATCTGCATATCTGAGGTTATTGATGTTTCTCCCGGCAATCTTAGATTCCAGCTTGTGCTTCTTCCAGCCCAGCATTTCTCACGATGTACTCTGCATAAAAGTTAAATAAGCAGGGCAACAATGTACAGCCTTGACGTACTCCTTTTCCTATTTGGAACCAGTCTGTTGTTCCATGTCCAGTTCTAACTTTGCTTCCTGACCTGCATACAGATTTCTCAACAGACAGGTCAGATGGTCTAGTATTCCCATCTCTTTCAAAATTTTCCACAGTTTATTGTGATCCACACAGTCAAAGGCTTTGGCATAGTCAATAAAGCAGAAATAGATGTTTTTCTGGAACTCTCTTGCTTTTTCGATAATCCAGCGGATATTGGCAATTTGATCTCTGGTTCCTCTGCCTTTTCTAAAACCATCTTGAACATCTAGAAGTTCACGGTTCATGTATTGCTGAAGCCTGGCTTGGAGAATTTTGAGCATTACTTTACTAGCATGTGAGATGAGAGCAATTGTGCTGTAGTTTGGGCATTCTTAGCTGGAGCAGGTGTGAAGAGAGACCCATCATCCAAGGTATAAGAAACCCAGAAGCATGGCCGCAAGAGGGCCAAGAGCAGCTGCTCCATGATCAAGGTCAGGAGGGACGGCTATGAGGAGATACCTATCATCCAAGGTAAGGAGCAGCGGCTGCACTGTGCTGGAGCAACCATGAAGAGGTATCCCACATCAGAGGTAGGAGAAACCCAAGCAAGAGGGTAAGTGTTGGGAAAGGGCATCAGAGGGCAGACATACTAGAACCATACTAGCCAATCTGATCACACAGACCACAGCCTTGTCTAACTCAATGAAACTAAGCCATGCCGTGTGGGGCCACCCAAGATGGAAGGGTCATGGTGGAGAGGTATCACAGAATGTGGTCCACTGGAGAAGGGAATGGCAAACCACTTCAGTATTCTTGCCTTGAAAACCCCATGAACAGTATGAAAAGGCAAAAAGATAAGATACTAAAAGATGAACTCCCCAGGTCAGTAGGTACCCAATATGTTACTGGAGATCAGCAGAGAAATAATTCCAGAAAGAATGAAGGGATGGAGCCAAAGCAAAATCGATGCCCAGTTGTGGATGTGACTGGTGATAGAACCAAGGTCCGATGTTGTAAAGAGCAATATTGCATAGGAACCTGGAATGTTAGGTCCATGAATCAAGGCAACTTGGAAGTGGTCAAACAGGAGATGGCAAGAGTGAATGTCAACATTCTAGGAATCAGTGAACTAAGGTGGACTGGAATGGGTGAATTTAACTCAGATTACCATTATACCTACTATTGTGGGCAGGAATGGAAATGGAGTAGCCATCATGGTCAACAAAAGAGTCCAAAATGCAGTACTTGGATGCAATCTCAAAAATGACAGAATGATCTCTGTTCGGGCAAACCATTCAATATCATGGTAATCCAAGCCTATGCCCCAACCAGCAATGCTGAAGAAGCTGAAGTTTAACAGTTCTATGAAGACCTACAAGATCTTTTAGAACTAACACCCCCAAAAATGTCCTTTTCATTATAGGGGACTGGAATGCAAAAGTAGGAAGTCACCTAACACCTGGAGTAAAAGGCAAATTTGGCCTTGGAGTACAGAATGAAGCAGGGCAAAGGTTAATCAAGTTTAGCCAAGAGAATGCACTGGTCATAGCAAACACCCTCAACACAAGAGAAGACTCTAACATGGACATCACCAGATGGTCGACACCGAAATCAGATTGATTATATTCTTTGCAGCCAAAGATGGAGAAGCTCTATACAGTCAGCAAAAACAAGACCAGGAGCTGACTGTGGCTCAGATCATGAACTCCTTATTGCCAAATTCAGACTGAAATTGAAGAAAGTAGGGAAAACCACCAGACCACTCAGGTATGACCTAAATCAAATCCCTTATGATTATACAGTAGAAGTGATAAATAGATTTAAGGGACTAGATCTGATAGAGTGCCTGATGAACTATGGATGGAGGTTCATGACATTGTACAGGAGACAGGGATTAAGACCATCCCCAAGAAAAAGAAATGCAAAAAAGCAAAATGGCTGTCTGAGAAGGCCTTACAAATAGCTGTGAAAAGAAGAAAAGAGAAAAGCAAAGGAGAAAAGGAAAGATATACCCATTTGAATGCAGAATTCCAAAGAATAGCAAGGAGAGATAAGAAGCCTTCCTTAGTGATCAATACAAAGAAACAGAGGAAAGCAACAGAATGGGAAAGACTAGAGATCTCTTCAAGAAAATTAGAGATACCAAGGGAACATTTCATGCCAAGATGGGCTCGATAAAGGACAGAAATGGTATGGACCTAACAGAAACAGAAGATATTAAAAAGAGGTGGCAAGAATACACAGAAGAACTTTACAAAAAAGATCTTCAAGACTCAGATAATCCAATGGTGTAATCACTCACATTCAGCTAGAGCCAGACATCCTGGAATGTGAAGTCAAATGGGCCTTAGAACACATCACTACAAACAAAGCTAGTGGAGGTGATGGAATTCCAGTTGAGCTATTTCAAATCCTAGAAGATGATGCTGTAAAAGTGCTGCACTCAATATGCCAGCAAATTTGGAAAACTCAGCAATGGCCACAGGACTGGAAAAAGTCAGTTTACATTCCTATCCCAAAGAAAGGCAATGCCAAAGATATGAAATAATATTTTCCAATTTTATTTTAAACTGTGAATTATTTTATATAAAACATAGCAAAAGTCAATGAAAGAAAAACATTAGTGAGTTAATGTTATTTTTAGTACCTTGCATGAATTAACTTATTTAATCCTCATAAAAGCCCTTTATAAATAGGTATTCTTCTTGTTGTTATTATTATTTTTCCTTTACTTATGAGAAAACTGAGATACACAATGTTAAGTAATTGGCTTAGGGTCACAAAATGAGTAAGTGAAGTCAAATTTGAACTCAGATCACCTAGCTCCTGAGCTTAGACTCAACCATAAATATGTGCTGTTTCCAAAGATGGAAAACAAGTTGAAAGAACTGTAAAATGTTGGGTTTTTTCCTCTATGTTTTCTAAAAATTTTTTATCTGGAAGATCAGATAGTCAAAGGTGGCAAAGAATTTGAATAAGTTTCTTCCTCTTAAGCATGGTCACCAAACAAGCATCCTCCACCCTTGTACATGCTGCAACCGTGGGGTCACAAAGAGTTGGACACAACTTAGCAACTGAACAACAACAATCCTTGCACACAGCAGACAGCATTAAATGGAGGCGGCAGTTGTGGCTCAGGGATAACGAATCTGCCTGCAATGCAGGAGATGCAGAGACACGGGTTTGGTCCCTGTGTTGGGAAGATACCCTAGAGAAGGAAATGGCAACTCACTCCAATATTCTTGCCTGGGAAATCTAACAGACAGAGGAGACTGGTGGGCTACAGTCCATGGGGTCACAAAAGAGTCAGACATGACTAGGCCACTAAGCAACAAAAAGGCAGTGATAAAATATAGTCTATAAGCTCTCTTCACTATACTCGAGAGAACATAGCTCCATATCCCACAAAATTAAGGATAAACTTAACTCTAAACATTCCTCCCTGGCGGTTATTCAGTTATAAACATCCTACCTCAAAATCTTAGGGTCTCCTTATGTTTCTGCCTTACTCTGAGATAAAAATGACATCGAGATTATAAATCATGTGAATTATTAGATGATTATATCATCATCTAATTCCTCTTCCATACATATGTCTGAATATTTGAGACATGCTCACCCTGTCACTCATTCTTTCTGCCACACTTAAAATGATTCCTACAGAGACAGTTTCTATCCTTCACACGCTCTTGTCTTCAGGGGGAACTGGTTCTCCTCCCTGATCCGATTAGATGTGTGTTCTGAATAGTAGCTGTCAGTTCTTGCTTGACCTTACTCCATGGCCAAAGTATTTGACTAAAAGTACTATAACACTTAAAAGGTAATTGGTTGCAAGTAATTAAAACTGTTTAACAGTAGCTTAAGCAAACAAGGATTTGTTTTTCTGACCTAATAATAATGCTGGAGGTAGGAAGTTGCTCACATTAGTTTTAATGGCTCAGAAAACTTGGGTCTATGCCTTTGTAATTCTCTTGGCATTTCCCACACACATGTTAACTCATGGTCACCAGTTGGCTCCTGCAACTCAAATTATATATGTGTTCTACGGTCAAGAAAAAAAGCAGGAGGAGGAAAGAGGGCTCCAGTTAATTCCAATCATTTTTATCAAAAAAGTAAATGGATTTTCTTTACGCAGCACACTTTCCTTGAAATCTCTATGGAATGAAGTAAGTTTCAAGGACATCTTCAGTTGCAAAACACACACATGCAAACATAAAAGTTGAGGAAAACATAGACTAAAACTGTAATGCTTGGCTTAAACTAATCATGATAAATTGCACGGTGCTGGACACACTACATCCCAAAACAAACTCTGGGTTCTGTTTTCAATAGGAAGTAGGCATTAGATAGACAGGTAAGCTCCAAGCCTGTCAAAATATCCCATCACATGCCTTAGTGATTTGTCCATAGATGAGCACATGACCCAACCAGCCAGCTTTGCCTTTATAGAAAATTACTGAAACTCCCTGAAGAGAGAGTTGCCTGTAGTCACAAATCAAGCCTAATAAAGAATTTCACATGAGAGAAGGAAGCTGTCTTAGAAAGAACTAAAGACAAGAGATAGAAAAAGAAAATCTAAATGGCGCTCAGGTCATTGATTCTTACAGAGTCATTTTTAAAGCCTATTTTACATCTACACTTGGTTATAGGATCCAATGAACTTTCTATTTTGATCAGACTAATCAATTTAGATTTCTATCCTTTGCAACCAAAAGCTCCTAACTAGCCTGTTGCTTAAAATATTTCCCTGCTTCCAGCTTCTTTTGACTTGTCCATGTAGCACAGAGTCCTTAAAGTTGTTTTCTTAAACACAAATCCAGTGATGCCACCAAGTGATCACCAATCTGTGAGGCTTTCCCCATCACCTGTAAGATTGAGGTCAAATAATTGAGTATATTAAAATGCAAATTGGTACATCCACTATGAAAAACAGTGTCAGGATTCCTTAAAATACTAAAAGTAGAGTTGCCATATGATCCAAAAATCCCACTTCTGGGCATCTATCTAGAGAAAATCATAATTTTAAAAGACACTTGCACACCAGTGCTCATTACAGCACTATTGACAACAGCCAAACCACGGAAACAACCAAATGCCCATGATGGGTAAGTGGAGAAGAAGATGTGGTACATATATACAGTGTAATACTACTCGGCCATAGAAAAGAATACAATAATGCCAGCTACAGCAGCATGGATGGGCCTAGAGATTACCATGCTAAGTGAAGTCAGACAGAAAAAGACAAATGACATGATATGATAACATATACACATGGAATCTAAACTATGACACAAATGATCTTATTTACAAACAGGGACAGACTCACAGGCACAGAAAATAAATTTATAGCTAACAAAGAGAGTATGGAGAAGGAATAAATTAGGAGTTTGGGATTAACAGATACCACTTCTATATATAAAATAAACAACAAGGTCCTGTCGTGTAGCATAGGGGATCACACTCAGTATCCTATAATAAATCATACCAAAAAAGAATATGAAGAATATATATAAGAGTGAAAAAAAAAGCCATTCATAACTTGGCTCATACACAAATCCAAGCTTTGGTCATATAAAATTTTCAATACTCCTAAACCATGCCATGCATTGCCATGCCACGATCTCCTTAATACAGGATGCCCTTCCCCATGTTGTCCAGCTAGACAACTCCTATTCCTCAGAACCCAACTCAGCACAACCTGCTGAGCTTCCCCTGACCCATACATGTACACTCACACCTAAACATATATATGCACACATGTAAAATGTCTCACCTATGTCACTTTCTCAGTTCCAACAGTCCCTTTTACATACCTCTGTCACAACATGGATCAAATCATAGTATCAAATCCTAGCTCAGTGTGAGTTCCACAAAAGCACGGACTGGGAAAATTTCAATGAATGCTTGCTTAATTGATATAAGGTGAAATTTTTGCCAAGTGGAGGAAATCATCCGAATTTTTCTACTGTTTGTCTTATTTTCAATTTAATTCCTTAGTGCTTTTTTTCTTGATTTCCTGTTGTAGTCAGTTCCCTTCTTATAATAATGTTACTGACATTTTATAATTTAAAAATATATCTATGCATAACGTGTCTATGTGTAATAAACCTGGCATTGTGTTTTAGCTCAGCTTGGCAGGTATAAAATATTTTGATAATTTGTTTCTATAATTGGAAGCTATCCTCCCATATTTATGTATACTTTAATTATCAATTCTATATTTCTATCAAATGTTTCAATAATACATTGAATAAGACAAAACTTAGAGTTGTGTGGGACCCTCAATAAAATCCTTATATAAAGCCAATATCAGTCCACTGACCAATAGCCTTTGAACCTAGTTCTCTTTCCTAATGATTAAAAAAAAAATTTTTTTAATGGAGGTATAACTGATGAGTCTAATTCTTTATCTCACTGTGAGTTCATTGTCTAAGTAGAGTTTCATCCAAGCCACAGTTATTAACCTTGCTCTCAAGCATTCAGTAATTTTGGAATGAGATTGAAAATACATAAGTAAATACGCCACTTTAAGAGATGAAGAAATCTAGCTTCAGAACAGCCACATACTTGTGAAAGTTCATGGAACTGATAAGTGGGAGTCACGTCAGTTTTCTGACTCCAAATCCAGTGATTGTTTCATTACACAACAATCTCCTCAACCGAGACTCTATCAAATGTCCTCCGAAAATGAAACACTGTACCTATAATATTTTTGTTATCTACCACTCAACAAAGCTGATTTGAATAAAAAATGGTGTTTCTTTGGTACGATTTGTTTTCAGTGAATCTATGGAATTTCTGAGCTATCACGGCTTCTTTTTCTAGATGTTTCCCAACCATCTGTTAATAATCTAGTTTAATCCTAAATGTCTCTTCTGGTTATCCAAGATGCCTCTAGCCAGTGTTTGCTCAACTCCTTATAATCCCAGAAACTTTTGTAAACTTTTTTGCTCAAGAGCTATGTAATCCAAGGAGGCTCAACATTGCTACAGAAATATCAGCAAGTGAGCTTAACACCAATAGTAACTCACTTTTTAAAATCTAGGAATAGTCCCTCCTAAATTATTGACATGGACAGTTTTAGCATTCCGACATCAAAAGGGGCTTACAGACAAAATCTATTTGAAATAGAAGTACTTCCATTCTTGTCTTGAATCTTCATGCACAGCAAGCTCTCTGCTTTGATTCAGAGTCTTATGTATTTGGTGTATTTGGAGGGCTTATGGAGATTGGGGTAGGACCAGTCCTTTGCCACTGAATCCTGGCCGGCTCCTTCACATGCCCAAATTCCTCTCTCATCCAAGTGACATGCCTGCTCTGTAGTCAATAAGACTCAGAACTGAACAGAAGCCTGCTAACTGTCCAGATCACTCATGCCTGGCTGCCAACTGGCATTTTCCTGTGGAATAGTAGCACACTGCTCAGTGAGCAGTCACTGTTGACCAACCTGAGACACTTCCATCCCCCAGGGGGAGCACAGCAGAGGGACCCAACGACTTTGCCAACCAGAAGTCTGAAGACTTAATTTCTCCAGGGAGAAGCAGCCGGCTAGGCAAACCAATAAAATCACAAACCAAGAAAGCTAGACTATAAAATAGTTCTTTGTAAAATTCACACTCTGATGGAGGTAAACGACTATCCTTAAATCTTCTCATTTTGACTGCAGACGAGCAAAGAGGAGGAGGAGGAAACGGAGGGGAAGAAGAGGAAGAAGAAGCTTTACAAGGCAGACCGAGAAACTTAAGTTTCCAACTGAGAAATTCCTTGGAAAATAAGTGGCATGTCTAACCAACCCTGGTACATATTATACCTGTTGTCTGAGTTTGCCTATATGTCTATATGCCACGTAATTGATTATACATTTTATAGACACACACACCCATACACACACACAATTTTGGTTTAGCAAGGAAAATAACACAAATGCAGGAACTCTGTTTCTCAGCTGACAGAGCAGTAGCGCAAAAAATAATTATTGCTCAGTCTACACAAGCATTCTATGTTTATAAGCTAAAGGGCATTTCCTTCATCTGATATCGTCACAGCCAACTCTGGAGGCAATCCTTCCCTAGTATGGCTCTGTATGCCCATTCATAATGAGATCAATTCCAATTTTTTTTAAATTTTGGATTTTTTTCCTCTTAAAAAGGAATATAGACACAAACGATGACTCTATTATATGGGACAGTAAAGAACTGGGAAGGAGGAAAACTCAATTTCATGGTTTTGATGAAGTTAAGATGAAGTGGGGAGACTATGGTTTTATCTTCTCTATGCAAATCTTTGGCACTTTAAAAGTCTCTTGGAAGCCAGTCTCCTTCTGCCTTAAAAAGAGTCTCTCAAACACCAATGTGCAAGTACCCCTCAAATTTTTTTTCATAATCTAAGAGTAATCCTAGATATGACTTTTAGAAAACTCAATAAAAATAATCAGCCATTTTCAAACTTTTTCAGGACTTAGAAATGATGTTATTTAATGAAATCGATTGGTCCCATAAAAGTAACAGTGTTATCAATCAGTATTTATGTGTTTCTAACAGGTTTATAACTTAATTATTTTAACTTTCTATTAGTTTTTCTTCAAATTCCAAAGTTGATATAGTAAAAGATTATTGAACTCAGACACATATATGTTAGGTTAAAAATTCCTGGATAGTTTCCAACAAGAATGTTATTTGCCTGTATGAAGTGAAACTATATCTCTAATGTTAAGTCCTGACTTCTTTCAGAGGCAGGGAGAGGGGAGGCTTCCTTAATGTGGAAACTAACAGATTAGCATCAGGAGCTTAGAGAAGACTCAATTCTCAAAATATCCTTTTTTGTCCACCCTGTAGGTTTGCCCACAGAGTTGAACACTTGGAAAAACATTTTGCAAAGAAAAATGTGACATGATTGTTCATGGGAAATCTTAACTCCACCCAGGAAAAGATAAATGGTACTCAAGAACTACTCTTTAAAAGTGAGGTGTTTATTGAAATAAGGGAGGCTAATTGTCAAAAATGATGAGAAACAAATGTGAAAAGCACTGTGTTTGGAACTCTGGCTACATGGAGCGTTTAAACAAGCATATGCTATATTTCAAAAGAAGAGGCATAGTTTCAGACATTGCCATTTTTTGGAAAAATGTTCAGCATAAGAATGAAAAAAGATATAAAAACATGGCTGCCAAAGAACAAGAAACAAGGAACATGACTGTCAAAGTTATCTTCTCTGAAACACTGGAGCTCCATTTTGATATCAGTTTGGCTTTTTTATAATATTCAGTGACATCACAGACCAGTCTTGCTGGAGACGTGCTAAAGGGGCTGATATGTGAAAACTGCTAGAGATAGAATTCTCTATGGATATGAGCTGTTTAGCTCTGTTTATCCAAGTTCTTGATCTTTCCAAGAATCTATTAATTTCCAGAGCACCCTAAAATAGAGTTTCATAAACCTGGCACTATTGACATTTTGGAAGGTTAATTCTTTGTTGAGAGAAGTACTATCTTATACACTGTGGGATTTTAGCAGCAATCGCGGCCTCTGTATTGATGCCAATAGCAGCTCCCACCCAGTTGTGAGGACCAAAAATGTCTCCAGGCATTTCCATATATTCATGGTTAAGGGGATGGGGATTTGAAATAATTGCCCCTGGCTGAGATCCATTGTTTTGGAAGATAAAACATTAATTTAGGGTTCTCAGAGAAATTGTGCATTATATATTTGCAGGCGTATTCAACAAGGGTGTGAACTCCATTAGTCCAAGAAAACAAACCTGGCCCCATGAAAAAAGCCAATAAATTCACGATTCTTCAGTTCCCTTCAGGTGTTTAGTGCCATGTGTGCTGCTTCCACAGATTTTGGTCCTGACTCCATCATTTGTTGCTGGTTTGACCAAGGGCTTGTTATCTGACCTCTCTAAGCCTCAGTTTTTCTCACCATAAAATGGGAACAATATCTGCCTGAGAGTTTATTATAATGATCAAAGAAAACCACCTATCTTAGTATTCGTACTTGGAAATTCCCTGATAAATCATTATTTGTTATTATATGACACAATTCGTATTCAGCTTCAATGAGGCAGATATATAATCCCCTTTCTATAAAACCACAAATTCAATCAGGACTGACAGATCTTATTAATGGGAACAAGTTTAATAATCATACAGTAGGACTTACAAATAATTAGAGCTCTTTCCAGCTTTCATTTTGACTTGCCTTTAGTTTCCTTCAAGTTGAATGCACATGAGTCACTTGTTTCTGAGCCATCAGCCCAGTTTTTGTTTTTAGTGGGAGTGCCCGGGAAAACAGTCAACATCAACTTAACTGCAGCTTGACAAACCACAGGGTTGTTTCAGTAAACATGTAGCACGCTGGGCTGTGAGCCTTTAGGAATCAGTGAATGCTGAGCAGGAATATCCTCTTTGGGGGCCCACCCTGTCGCCATAACACAGTCCAAACCATCCCCCGAAATCATGGAGGGATTCAGATTGTTCAAAGCTTCATGTTAACCACAAAATCCATCAGCCACATGAGAGCATGAGGAGGGCTTACAGTGGACGAGAGCGGACAATGGTTCAAGCGACAAGAAGAAACAGGCCCATCTGAGTGTCTCCTGCTCATTTCTGCTTAAGTTTCCCCAAAGACCATGCTGCTCAGGATTGTGAAAGGGAACCAATGATTACTTTGAGAAACAAAATATTTTTTACAAAAGCTTCCTGGAGGGATAGGATGTTTACAACACTTGGAGAACAGCCAAGTGGGAGTAAATTCCAGCACAGCATGGAGAAGCGATCAAGTTTACAACCTGTGGGCTGGATCAGGGGCGAGCACGCCAAATATCTCCCTCAGAGTGGCATTAGCTGGAGAGATCCCCACTTCGGGGGATTTTATAAGGAAGGGAAGATGACTGCTCATCGACAATCATGTCCATTTGGGAGAACCTCAGCTTCCCCCAGCTGTGCGAGCTCAGGAATGCCTCAGCTGAGGAAGACATGGGGTCTTCAGCTTGGGGCACCAGTGAAGCCAAAGAGGTGGCAGCTGCCCCTCTTCCCTGCTAGCCTCATCTTCAGCGGGGAGGTGCCTACATTTGTACTGGCAAGACCTTCCAAGGACCAAGACACAGAAGGACAACTCATGTTAGCATGGGCCAATGACAAATGCATCCATTCAATGAAAGGAAGAGTTCAATCCGTCAAAGACCCTCAGTCCAAGGGGAATGTGCAAGCACAAACTCTGACATCATCGCAGTGGGAATGTGGGGTGAGCATTTCTCCAAAGAAGGGGGCTGCTGTTCCTGCTCTGGGCTGGCAAAGCAAGACTCAGAGATTCAGTCACTTCCCACGGATAACCCTGACGCGCAACAGCGTCAATGCTTTAAATCAAGCCCACTGGCTGCTTCTGTAAATACTGTTTCATTGGATCCAGGCAGGCCCATTCATTTATGTGTAATCCGTGGCTGTTTACTCCCCCTGCAATGGCAGAGTTAAATAGTTGTAAAGACTGTGGGAGCCTGCAAAGCCTTTATCTGGATCTTTGTAGGAAAAAAGTGGGCTGACTCCTGCTTTAAATAATTTTCTCAGGGAATATCTAGAGTCAAAATATGGCTGAAGTAAAACCAAAATGGTTACAGGTTTGACAAACCCTTCCCCTTCCTATATTTCTACGCATTTATTCCTATACTCACTGTGAGACCCTTAGTTGCTTATACCTCCTCTTTTTAAAGGCTACTACATATGAGGCAATGTACTTATGGTTTAAACTTGCCATGTAGATTTGATAATTTATAAACAAATAACTAGGTTTCCATTATGCTGATTGTTCAAGAATCATATATATTACATTTATGATTCTAAACTTCAACTGTTTTTTAAATAAACAACTAATTTCAGATTACAAACAGATCAGAAAGATCCTTTCATATATTTAAATCTCTTGCAAAGTCTCTAAAGTCTGAACAAAATTTGACAAAAGTAAACGCCTACACTCTAGCTAATTTAATTATTACTAGTTAAAATAATTATATTTTCTCCAGGCTTGCCTTAGATACCCCTGGGACTTGTCTATAACTCAAGATTTCAAAAAAGGCTGGTGCTAAAGGCTCTATGAGGGACTTCCTCCTAGTCTTCAGGTTTTCTCCATAATTGCTAAAATTGCCTCATAATCGAACCAGATTGTTACTAATAGTTCATGAGAAGGCTCTTGTGGGCTTCCTAATGAGCAACATAGTCCATGCTGTATTTCCTCTGATGTTTCCTCTTAGTCTGTGAATTAATTACAAAATGATGGGAAGTAAAAAATAAAACAGGAAGAACATTCTACAATTTTTTGTCTCTAAGAATTTTCTTGATGCTACAGTTCTCGTTGCTAATGATTTTTAAACAATGGTAAAATTTAACTTTTTAAAAAAAGGACTTATTTTCTTTCAAAGACAGCCAAGCAACCAAACAAAACCATTTACTCTGGGTCTGCTATATTCAAGCAAAGCACTACTTTGGGCACTGGTGGCTCTAAGAATATCTGAGATAATATCACTCTTCAAAATGCTGCCAATCTAGGGAAAGATAATCAGACATATCTCATTTCACACTTTGAAAACTAACTTTTGGTGGAGAAAAAGCAAAATGCAGTGGGAACATAGTACAAAGAACAACTTATTCCAAAGGAGGAAGGGGGCAGGGTGCCTAGAAAAAACTTCATAGAGAACATCCATTGCAATTCAGTCTTACACCTTCTCATGGGTGTGAAAGATGGGGTTGAGGGCTCAGTTCACTATACTTTGTGGAGAGAAAATATTATGAACAAAGGCAAAGAGGTGTGTGAGTCTGTTTTGATCACTCACTATACTGCATTGATATTATTTATTCATGGGTCTGTTTTCCCACCGGACTTTAAGTTCTTAGGAAGGAGCTATATCTTCATCACTGTACCACCAGAGCTTCACATAATGTTTCTTGAGTTCAGCAATGAATCAGTCATGTGATTCAATTCATGACTCAACTTATGTCAGTTGCAAGTCAAAATTTCTAAATTCAAGCTTTTAAAAAACTATCAATTTTAATCCCAGCCTAAATCTTACTGGTTTACCAGGTTAGGTTAGGTCCTCAGTTTCCTAAGCTGCAATTGGAAATTGGGGGATGGTCGGGGACATGGCAGGGGAAACGTAACAATATATCACAGGGATTGGGATAACATGAGGTAACACATATCAAACACCTACCTAACTTCACGTTGGACCCAGGAAATAATTAAATTGGCTTTGTTTCTTTTCTTCTAAAATAAAAAATAATAGTGCTTTCCACATGCTCTACACTAGTACAGGCATTTCTAAACCTATGTTCCAAGGACTCGCTTCCCTTGTGAGTTCTTCTGGAAGTGTTTCATAGTTGGATGCATTTAGGGAATTCTCTCTAAATTTTTCCCTCCTGGAGAGTTACAGGGCACATCAGCAACGCTCGAAAATATCCTACAATAAACAAGTCTGTTTAGCTTTATTTACCCCAAAGCTCCTCAAACTTATTCGACCACAGACTTTCTCCAGGATACTACCACCCACCGAGACATAACTGGTGAACTCAGATCAAGAGGGGACATTCTGGGCTCATCATTTCCATTCTACCACCCACCCTGCAGATAGTCTTGCCCTTATTCACATCTGATTGCATAAGTAATGATAGCACGATGCTTGTTTTTCATTGTTGCTGTTGTTCTGTTTTCTGTTTCTGAATAGCTGTTTTACTCAGTATGTGTCCTGCTCTAAGTGTAGAATAAATACTCCACCTTCCATTAATATTGAGGATTTTTTTAAATGAAAGCAAAATGTTATTTAAGGTTTAACTTCTAGTTTTATCTTAAATCTGTACTATTTGGGCTTATATTTTTAACCCAGATACTGTTCCAAGAACATCTCCTTAATGGCTTATACCACATATCTGAGCTCCTCATTCCTGCCACCAGGACTGAAAAGGATCAAACGCTGCTAACATTTGTCATTCAACACTAGTTAATGTGTCCATGTGGGACTCAGCCTTCTTTCAACACAGTTTCACTTTTTACTTATTTTACTTTCACTATTATCCATGAATCCCAGCCTGAGGGCATTTTCATATTGCAAAGAATATCATATGTAATAATGATGCCTCTTCTCACACATTGTGAAACCAGTAAAATAGAAATAACTCTTTCATAAGTTTAGAAATCTAGCTCAAAAAAAAATGCCAGAAAGTTTTTATAGAAAGTATTAAGAAGCACTAGTAGATTAACATAAAATATACAAATTTTTAAAAATTAATGTTTACCTTTCTGTTCTCTGTACTACCATCCCACACCAGATTCTAAGTTCCCCGGGAGCTGAAATAATTTCCAACATATCTTTCTATCTCCAGGGCTTAGTGTAGTGTTTTGGATATAGTACATTCTCAAATATTATCTATTGAACTGAGCTGAATTAATCTTTTTAAAGAATTAAGTTTCAGTGGGAGTTGTTTCCAGGGACACCTGGGTCTCTGAAGAGTAATTAACTCTAATTTCATTTTTGTTGTTCAGTTGCTAAGTTGTGTCCAATTCTTGGTGACCCCGTGAACTGTGGCATGCCAGGCTTCCCTGTCCTTCACTCTCTCCCAGAGTTTGCTCAAACTCATGTCCATTGAGCCAGTGATGCCATCCAACCATCTCATCCTCTGTTGCTCCCTTCTCCTCCTGCCTTCAGTCTTTCCCAGCATTACAGTCTAATTTCATACTGACTTGCTAAGTCTTCACATGAGTATGATCTGAATCATCAGTAGGGGAAAAAATATGGCCCAAATGTCCTGAAACTCAAACCATTCTTGACACTTAAAGACTCAAGGAAAAAGACAATATACATGACATTTGTTTTAGAGATTCTTTTAGTTTGATAAATAATATCTCAATTATCCAGAATTAATAGCTCGGTGTTATCTTGCTTTTCTCAACTTTCAGAAGAAAAGGGTAAGAAGGAGAGAAGGAAAGAGAAAAGAGAGGGTGAAATAGATCAAAAGAGAAGAAAGAAGGGAAGGAGAAAGGATGAGAAGAAGGATAGATGGAAAGAAGGGAGGGAGGAAGGAGGGAAGATGCTGTTATCAAGCTTTGCTATTTATTTCAAAAATAACTTTGACAGTTTGTTCAACAATGAGTTTAAATTAAATTGAATTCCTCTATATCAGTTTTCTCAACCTTCAGTATTGTATGATCAAAAGGGAAATTTTTGATCATTAGCTTATCTTTACTATCAATCCACTATTAGTAAAAATGCAACAGTAAATCCCAAAATATAATAACGTAAAAAAATAAATTTCACTGAATTTTAAAAATATTTTTCTTATATTTTCTTCTGCACTTACTAATATTGAACGTTTACAAGTTGCCTCAAGACGATAAAACCAATCAATCCTAAATATTCATTGGAAGGGCTAATGATGAAGCTGAAGCCCCAACACTTTGGCCACCTGATGCGAAGAGCTGACTCATTGGAAAAGACCCTGATGCTGGCAAAGACTGAAGGCAAAAGGAGAAGAAGGCAACAGAGGATGAGATGGTTGGATGGCATCACCAATTCAATGGATATGAACTTGGGAAAACTCCAGGAGATGGTGAGGGACAGTTGAACACAGCTTAGTGACTGAACAATAACAAGTACCTCACCATACAAAGACAAGACAGATCCACCCCTGACATTTACTCCTAGCCTGAATATGGTGAGTATTCTGACTGAGTCCTCTCAGGCACTATTCATTTGTGCATGTCTGCTCTTCTATGTGAAAAGGGAAGGTCCCAAAGTACCACCACTTCTCTCTAACCAATTATGGTAAAATCATCTTTGACATTGCACTCCACGTAGCAAAAATCGTAAAGTTCATTTATGTAGTAAGTTCACTCTTGTTAGTTTCTTCATGACTCCAATTTTATAATATCAAATAGACAATCATGAATTGTTAAAAAGCTTAGGTTTAGTCGATAAAAAGGTTTTCCTAAACCAGAATTGAAACAGCCACGTGTACCCCAATGTTCATCGCTGCATTGTTTACAATAGCTAAGACATGGAAACAACCTAGATGCCCATCAACTGACGAATGGATAAGAAAGCTGTGGTACATATACACAATGGAATATTACTCAGCATTAAAAAAAAATTCATTTGAAGCAATTCTACTCAGATGGACGAAACCGGAGCCCATTATCCAGAGTGAAGTAAGCCAGAAGCAAAAACAACAATACAGTATACTAACGCATATATATGGAATTTAGAAAGATGGTAAGGAGAACCCTGCATGCGAGACAGCAAAAGGAACGCAGATATATAGAATAGACTCGTGGACTCTGTGGATGAGGGAAAGGGTGGATGATATGGGAGAATGGCATTGAAACATATTAATTATCATGTGTCTAATCAATCGCCAGCCCAGGATTGATGCTCGGGACTGGTGCAGCGAGATTTCCCGGGGGGGAGGGAGGAGGGAGGGGGGACCCGGAGGGGAAGCATATGTAAACCCATGGTGATATCATGACAATGTATGGCAAAAACAATAATTAAAAAAAAATGAGAAGATTAACATAAAATAAATTTCATTATTAAAAAAAAAATTCATTTGAAGCAATTCTACTCAGATGGACGAAACTGGAGCCCATTATCCAGAGTGAGGTAAGCCAGAGGCAAAAACAACAATACAGTATATTAACGCATATATATGGAATTTAGA